>JACCPH010000141.1:0-18539 GCA_014183095.1 Harringtonia aguacate
AATAACCCGTCTGGGCACTACGGCGGAGAAGAGACTCATGATCGACGTACAGATGCTTCGTCAGGCCTACGAGAGGAGGGAGATTGGCGAATTGAAGTGGATCGCAGGCACAGAGAACCCCGCAGACGCCATGACGAAGGCCAGTGCCTGTGACGCGCTGACGAGACTGATTGACACGAACTTTGTGGAGTTGAAGGAGACGATTTGGGTAGAGAGAGAGACCACAGAGTAGGTGGAGGGGTAGTCCTTGGATGTTTGTTGTCGTTTGTTTTTGATTGTTTCTATCCTCCGGCCGCAGTCTTCGCTACTACGGTTGGATTCAGGATCTAGGCGGATCGTAAGGGCTGGCATCACGACTTTGAAAAAGTTGCCAGTGTTGGTAGATAGTCAGCAGGACCCAGTGAGATTTTGCGCCGTGGCCAATCAGCGGCTGTGGGGTCCCCCCATCCAGGGGTAAAAACTCTAGCACGCATCGCGGCCCCCCCTAGAGTTAGAAAGAGACAATCAAGAAGAAGCATCACAACAGACCATTGTACCACCGCAGGGCACTCACTTGCGGACGTACAGGGCCACGGTGACTTCGACAGTGACATTGCAACGATCGTTGATAACTAACTACCGCCGGCTAACCGACAGACGTCGATTACATACGGTGTGTTTTATCGTTAGTGGGGGAGTCTACGGTCACCCGTTTACAAACATTGGGTGGGTTCGCGTTTCAAGATATTTAGCCGGACGAACTCATGATCAGTTAAAACCAACAAACTTCGTAATTTATATTGTAGCACATGTGTAGACACCAGTGCAATTGACTAGGCTCAGACACGCCACGCAATACTTCTGGGTCAATGGATGGGCAAACTCTGAAACGCGGAGTCCACGAGGTGTTCGAAGCGATACATCCAGGACTCACAAATAGCCCGAACATTGGTATTTCGATAGCGCCTCCGAGGGCCATCGAGATGGTCATGAATGGACCACAAATCTTGGTAGGGGGTGTGAGATGCGCTCTCGCTGGTGTTGAAGCGACGGCGATGGAGGCGGAGAAGGTGCTCAGAGCAGCAATTGGCCTAAACAACCATTTCACAAGCGACAATTCGATGAGAGCTGAATCTGATCAATTCTGCACGATTTGCTCAATGGATACACAAAAATATGCGATGGAAGGAAGTCAATGACCGCAGGAATGATTGGTCACCTGATTAGGCAGCAATCTTCCTTCGGCAGGAGACCATCGGACCCCTCTTCCATCAGACACTCCCGCCACGCAAGATGGAATCGACGGCGGTCGACGCAGTTTTCCATACACGGGAACTTCTGGAGGCTATTCTATCTGGCCTAGACATGCGCACCTTGCTACTGAGCCAGCGAGTTTGCCAAACGTGGAGAACAGTGATCAAGGACTCCCAACATCTGCAGCAGGCTCTCTTCTTCTCACGTGTGCTTGCGGACGGCAAGGCTGGCCTTGAGCGTAACCCTCTCCTGGCCGTGGCGTTTCCGCCGTTTTATGCCGACAGGCGCGTCGAGACCTATGATGAAATCCGACGACCAAGACACGACAAGCTGGCATTTAACGACCTGTCTTTCTCACAAGATGCCGAGATACGGGATGCGTTCCTCCGAGACAAAGCTTCGTGGCGTAAAATGCTGACGCATCAAACGTCGTCTCATGTCATGGGCCTCACCGATACGGACTACGACAATGGCAAGCACGGGTCGATCAGACATCTGTTTACCCCCTTCCCATCAGTGCGTATGGGCCCACTCTACGACTACATTGTGAACGAGTCCATGGTCCACGGCTATTCCTTTCGCTGGGAAGTCGTCTGGGACCAAGGACCTCTCATTGCCCCATTCCGCCGCGCCCGGTCCGACGAGCCGCCCGGCCCTACTTATTGGGTCTCGACGGAGGTCGTGCCATTCCACCAGACGACGGTAGAGGAGGTCGAATTATTCAACCCACGCCTAGCGAAACTAATGTATCCGGAAGGCGGCCAAGCACGTGTATGGCTTCTCGTGGCACACAACCGATCTTGCTCCGACTTTTGGAAAGACGAAGAGTGGGAGCAAAGGTTTTTGCCGGAGCGTGTGGAGCAGAAGAGGTACAGGTATTGGCGATCGCCGTATGCGTGTGTACCAGCAAAGAACGGCATGGACTTGCTACCTAACGATGCCTAAAAGGAGGGGTTTCCTGCCTCTCCGCTACGGCGTTGCCAAACCGCGTCGGAATTTTAGGAGGACTGAGAAACAAGAGTGGAATTTTGAAGAAACAAGACGGACATTTACAAACATGAAAAACAAAAAGGCCATAGTCCAAAAAAACACACATAATAGCTAATTAACTTTCTCATGCCGTCTTTGCCTTGCTGCCCGCAAACCAGGCCCGCAGAATCTGCCAGACAAAGCCCAGGGTGAAAGCCGCCTGGCTCTTGTCGTACTCTTGCGACCGGTCACCCACGTCGGCCATCTTGCAGCCGATCTCGGCCACAGCCGCGGGGAAGTGCTTGCTGCTGCGGGCATAGGCCGCCACCATGTCGTTGCCGTTGGTGATGCCGCCACTGGTCCACAGGTTGCCGTCTTGCAGCCAGCGGTACTTTTCGCCACAGAGTTCCACGCCCGGGAACTTGCTGGCAATGTCGGCCTGCAGCATGCGCGGTCCGCAGGCCTTGCGGCCCTTGAGGATGCCGGCTTGGCCGCACAGGTAGATGCCGGTGCAGACGCACAGGATGTCGGTTGTGGGGATCTCGGCGTGCTTGCGCAAGAAGTCGCAGGCGTCCTGGTCAAAGGTGGTGCGCGGATCCGGGCCCGGTACAAAAACAATGTCGAGCTTGCCTGGCTGGACCTCGGGGTCGGTGATGTCATTGGTGGCCAGCATGCTCATGTTGCTCGTAAGCTGGATGCCATGGGGATTGGCCTTGTTGCTCTTGGTGGTGATATAGGTGATGTGGACGCTAGGAGCGGCTGCAGCGACGTGTGCGGGGAGGTCGGGCAATATCGAGAGGTACTCGTGCGACATAATTCCCAGTATATCAATGCAGGCTGCATCAAGCAGCTGAGAGTCGCCCGGGATGTAGACGCCGACATTAACAGGGGCGGCCATTTTGGCAAAAGGTGTGAAGCTGCGGGAAGGAGATAAAAGATGGTGTGTGAAATTGAGCGTTGTTGTCGGGACCTGCTTGTTGTTCGTTTTCGGGGAATGGGCGTCGCTTTACTTTATCCGGTGAGAATACGAGCCTGACTGCCCATCGCTAATCTATCATTAATGTTGTTGCCTAAGGCTGACGTCGAGTAGATCACACACTTCCAGCCGCACCGTTCTGACAATTACCTAGCGTCGCCTTAGGGGCGCATCGGATGTACAGTAAAACGTACCTGATGGAAATATCGGGTAAGGGCGTGCCTGACAAATATGCTCAACTGGGGGAAACACGCGTTCAATGGTCTCGGGTGACGAGGATATTTGGAAGCCTAGAAAGCCTCCACTCTAGGCTGCCCTCAATTGGACCGTCCGTGTCAATAAACAGATTCATCGCCCTGTTTGAGGATTGGACAAAGAATTTCTAGGAGACAATTTCTCCAAAGAAGTCACGTTTTTACTTTCCCCAGCATTGATGGAGATTGACAATACACAATTTGGGGCAGTGCCAAACCTTAAAAATGGCGACTTAGCAGCAGCCACAGACTGTGGATTCAGGGGCATGGAGAGCATTATCAGATAAGATGAGATCTACAGGCTTCCCCGCCAGCGGAGTTTTGCGGCGGCCTTCAGAGAAAGAATGGGGAAGAAAAGTAACAATTTGTACACGAAAAAGTCGCTAGATATGAGTTTAGCTGGATATATACCACTTGCGTCCATGAGGTTCATTTATCCAAGATTGTCGCTAGCCATGCTGATCCACCAAAATGCCGAGGTAAAAAGATTGGGACCAAAACGCCAAAACGCCTCCAAAGTCTGTATGCAACCGAATGAATGAATCCCAAGTCTGCTCTTTCAAATGGCCAACCCGCCAAACAATGCACATGTCGTCAGAAAACCATCAAAATTCCTAGATCGCTCTGCTTTCTTCTAGTTTGGTCGCTTATGCGGTGCTGTAAACGTCAATGTTGCTGGTGCCAGAGTCGTATGCGGCCTTGCACACAATCTCGCTGTCAATGGAGAGGTAGACCTCATCGGCGTCCTTGGGCGTTACGATCGCGTTGTTCGAATCGGTGGCGTAGACCCCATAGAAAGAGTTGTTGGGGAACTGGGCAAGAGGAGCAAGAGAGCTGCCAACGGTCAGATCCTCGAGGATCCACTCGGCCGAGGCGCCGCAGAGGGTGCCGGGGCCGTTGGTGATGGTGACAATGATGACCTGGCCGGTGCTTGCATTGATCACCTCGCTGTACATGGTTAGTTTTTTTCATCCATGATGGATTGTTGTGGTGGGAGGACTAACATGATGCCGCTGGTCGTCGAAGTCATGGTTACATTGCCGTACATGATGTCGCCAGTGTTGACTGGAAGCTTGTTAGCACACGCCTTCTTGCATACATAATACCAAGGTGCGTCAACACATACCCGTCATCGAGACAGACTGGAGTGCATCAGGCACGAATTCGAACCAGGCTTGGTTCGACTGGGACCCGTCGCTGTTGATCTGTGGGGTGTGGGGGTCAGCTGCGATCCTCGACAACACTTTGGCGCCTTAAAAAAGAGCTCACCTGCGAAACTGTGCCACCCTGGATCAGGCCGGTGCCGCAGCCGTCTCCGTCGATGCCGACCCACTGGACAATCATCGGCTCATCGTCGTCGGTCTGGTCGCTCCGGAGGCTGATTTCGGGAACAGTCCAGCCACCCCAGACGCTCTTCCAGGTTCCGGAGGGGGGGCTGAGATCCGACAGGCCGCACCAGTTGCCCGTGGTCTGGACATCGACTCTCTTGGTGTGAGCGCTGACGGCAGACGGCGCGTTGGAGGTCATGTCAAGGCTGCCGCCCATCTTGACAGGCACTTCGGTGCCGTTCTCCTTCATGACCACCGAGTAGGAAACACCGTTGCTGGTGAATTGATGGGCAGCCTGGGCAAGCCCGGCGAATGCGATGACAGGAGAGAACTTCATGGTGAATTGAAGAGTTGGTGGCTTGATGACTTGATGACTTGGTGTCTTGCTGTCTTGGTGGTTTGATAGTTTGCTTTGTTGACTCTAGTGGATTGCTGGATGAGGACAAAACTTCATTCGGAATGAGACATCTCCATGCCATCTTTATACATCGTGGGCCGTGACAGAAACTGCCATGATGATGCACCGCCTTGCGGCGGTCAGCAACGCGCTGCGCTGCGCATTCCTCGTTCGGCCGATGTCAGCGCCCAGTAGCATCATGCAGGAACAGGATGGCGGTAATCCCTGTCGATAATAGACAACCGAGCTCACTGGGCCATCGAGGTGAATTCGCGGCCTTGCAGACCCTGGCTCCCAGTAGTTGCAAGTCGCCAAGGTCAAGGGCAACCGGACAACAAACGCGTGAGTTAGGCCGAGTGCGGCGGTGCCCGATGAGGTAGAAATCCATTACGGCACAAAGTACCCCATGAATAAGGCGCATTGGGAAAGAGTTTTGCGGGCTAGGACGTTTGCGCAGGTGGGCGATGGGACGAAGGATCGGGGCTGCTGCTATAAAAATAACCGATTGCTCTGTTTCGGACTAGACGCTGCAGGAGGATGCAATTGTGTGTGGCTGGGCGGCACTGGTCAGCGATCCTGAAACCAATTTTGGCAGGTGGGCTGTGGGACAGCGACGGATTGCGCAAGAGGATTTTTTAGCCCAGCACTGCACGCGGCCCAGCACTTGCGCTGCGGGTGTGCTGTGCACGCTTACCGCAGGGCGGAAATGCGCCGATGCAATAGCGAAAAGCTTTGCTGTCCAAATATAGGTTTCAGAGAGCTGCTCCAGATGCTACATGGACAGCGCACAGGGGTAGAAAGCTCAGCAACACGTGGGTGACAGCGGAGTTAGTTGTCAACCTTGCTCTGCAGTGAATTGGCGGTCTACCTCCACTTGTGGACCTGCGGCGACTGGGTCAGGCGACTTATGAGGCTGAAAGTGTACTCGATGCAGTCGTGGCCGCGGACGCGTCACCTTTGCTGTTTGCTCAAGTTGATGCAGATGATGAGAAGAACTTCCTGTGATGACAATGCAGTCCAGTAATAGTAGACTGTTGGACTAACTAACGACTTGGCCCGTCGCAGGAATAGCGCTAGTTCCTTAGGGCTCGACGAGTTCCTTACAGGGCATCGCTCGGCGAGAACAAGGTCAATCAAAAGTAAGGACAGAGAAACCAGCCAAATTGTCATACTTTTCATCGAGCTGTGTCTGTGTGTGCATCTTGTTCTGGTGGCAGACGTCCCATACTCGTACACTCGTTCGCCTGGGCTGCCGGCCATGGTGTGGATGAGCGATGATCACCGAGCGGATACGCCATAGCGGCCGTGAGCGGGCTGCAGTTTGGGCGCGGCCGTGCTGTGGCTGTTCATCGCGTGGGATTTGCAAGTGGAGACGGCCCACTCTGCACTAGATTTCATAGGATAGGAATTTTTTTATTGCACTTGTTCATCCTAAATCGTTACTGCGCCGTTGTCGTTTGCTGTGCCGATCCTCTGCCCGTTTTTGTGGTTTACGCTGTCTCTGCATGATTACATAATCATTCAGGAACCTTGGTTCTTCTTTCCTGCCGGTCCAAGGGTGATGGTCTCGCGGCGACCTTCGATGACACCGGCTTCTACGTCTGGCGTGCGGTCGCTGTCGCTCTCGCCTGCGCTGGAGGTGTCTGGTGGCGGGGCGGGCGGCTCGTCCTTGCGGGCGAGACCCTTGTCCCGGATGAAGACCATGAGGGAGAGACAGGTGCCCATGGCGGCGACCCAGAGGTAAAAGACAGAGTGAAAGGCGACGGAGTAGGTGTCGAGGACCTGGGCGACCTGGGCGTCAGAGAAACTGCCCGTGTCTGGAATGGCAAAGATGTCGGCGCTGATGCTGGCTTGGAGGGCAGCGGGGAGGTCATCCGGCAGGCGGGCGAGCAAGGTGTTGGAAAAGATGGCAGAGGCGATGGCGAGACCGGCGGAGCCGCCCATGGCGCGAATAAAGTTGCGAGCGCTGATGACGACGGCGCGGTCCTGCTTGGGACTGTGGGCCTGGGCAGCGACGAGGGTGGGCTGGAACACGAGGCCGACCCCGGCGCCCTGAATAACGAGCACGACGATGATGCCGACCAGCGGAAAGGTGCGGCTGAACCGACACTGGACAGCCGTGGCGACGGTCCATAGAATGTACCCGAGCCAGATGACCTCGCCGTACCGGCCACGCCGAGAGATATACTGGCCGGAGAGGGCCGAGGCAATCGCCTGCGGCACGACCAGGGGCACGACCAGGGCGGCCGAGGCGAGGACGCTCATCTGGCGAGCCGTCTGGTAGAAGATGGGCAGATAATAGAGCAGGCTGTAGAAGACGATGCCAATGAGAAAGTTTTGTGCCAGCATAGCGGCCAGCGCCGGGTTGCGGAACAGTCGGAGGGGGCACATGGGCAGGCGTGCAAACTTCCACTCGTTGAGGCCAAAAAGCAGCAGCAGGGCACCACCGACAGTGAGCATGGCAATGACGAGGGCGCTGTGAGCCGGGAACTGGGTGCCGATGCCGGAGACGGGAATCAGCAGCACAATGGTGCCGGAAGCGCTCAGCAAGATGCCGGCGTAGTCAATCTTGGCCAGCTTGGTGCGCAACGGCTCGGCTGGAATCGTCTGTGGAGGCAGCAGGAAGAAGAGCAGGGCGGCGACGAGCACGGCCAGAGGGGCGATGAAGTAAAAGGTGGCACGCCAGGTGGTGGCGCGCGTGAAGCCGGCAGAGACAAATGGACCGATGGTGTTTCCGAGGCCGACACAGGAGCCAAGGATGCCCTGGTATCTGGAGAGGTGAGCAGAGGACATGACAGAAGAGAACTAGCAGACCGAGTAGAGAGAGGACGGCAGCCGGACAACTCACTTTCCCCGCTGCTCCAGCGTCGTGATGTCCGAGACAATCATCATGACCAGCGCCATGATGCCGCCATTGGCGACGCCGGATATTCCCCGGAAGGCATAGAGCTGAGTGCCAGTCTGGGCGAAGCCACACAGCAAGTCGCCCAGACCCAGGAGGCAGAGGCAGGTCAGGAGAATGACCTTGCGGCCGAGAATGTCGGACAGGCGGCCGTACAGGACCTGGAAGGCCGTGTTGGCGATGAGCGAGGAGGTGCCGGCCCAGACAATGGTGGAGGCACAGCCGAGGTCGGCTCCAATGGTGGTCAGCACGACACCGATGCTCTGCTGGTCGATGTAGGTGATCAGCAGGGCCAAGGCCAGGGCGGAGAAGACGACCAGCAGGCGCGACCGCGGCAGCAGATTCGTCTGGTCGTGGATGGCATGCTCGGGCTTCATGGTCACGTGGAGGTGGTTGGTAAGGAGGTCTGAGAAGGTGGGTGAGCAGCGAGATAGCGGTGTTTTGTTGTTGTAGACTGCCGGCCGGGGTCGGCAGAGAGCCGGCGTGGATGGTATTAGCTGGTGGGTAGTTGGACAGGAGAACAAGGTGGCCAAAGTGGGTATGGTGGATAGAGTGGATAAACGTGGAGGAGGGGAGAGAGTGGCAGATCGAGGAGCCATCTCCCGGGCTTTGTGTTGTACAAGTAGATATGGTAAGCTGACCATCTAGATGATCTATCTCGACTGGTTTGACAAACACTACCACACCAGATTATCTCTAGACCACCACCGTTTTCGCCATGTCTGTCGCCCTGGAGAACCACCCTCAGCGAGCCTCATTCGCCGCAGCCGGGTTCGGCAACCGGATGGGGTGGGGCGCACGGCCCGCGCTGCTGCTCGTCGACGTCTGCGCGGCGTACTGGAAGGCCGGCTCGCCGCTGGACCTGTCGCACAACCCAACTGGCAAGGCGAGCGCCGACGTCATGGCCCGGCTGGTGGCAGCCGCACGTGCCAGCGGCGTCCCAGTCGTCTGGACGCAGGTCCGCTACAACCATCCCCGCATGCTCGACGGCGCGGTGCAGGCGAAAAAGACGCGTACCATTTTGGCATGGCAGGATGGCGATACACGCGGGCTCGATGCACCGCCGCCGCAGTACAGAGACGTGCTAGCACCCCAGCCCGGCGACACGGTCGTGCTCAAGCGGAACCCGTCGGCCTTTTTCGGCACGACGCTGGCGACCGACCTGCGGCTGCTGCAGGCCGACACGGTCGTCGTGTGCGGAGTGAGCACCAGCGGATGCGTTCGTGCTACGTCGTTGGATGCGGCATGCCATGGCTTCCGGGTGATGGTGAGTAATACAAGGGAGAGAATGAAAATGAAAAAGTCCCTTGCTCACAGCCAGGTTGTCCATGAGGCCTGTGGCGACCGGTCGCCCCTCATCCAGCAGCAGAATCTCTTTGATATGGACGCCAGTTTTGCCGACGTCGTGAACGAATCAGAGGCCGTCGCCAGACTGGCGCAAGGGTGGAAATGAGCAGCGGACGTAGCAGCGACAGCAGGAACCGTCAAGGCCGGCCGGAAGCGGCACTTGGAAGCCACCTTCCCCAAGACCGAGACCCACTTGACAGATAACACTTGACACCAACACGAATAGATTAGACACTTCTCCACGCAGATATGGCATGCAAGCTTCCGCACCAGCCTATGACACTTTGCCCCTTTGTAAGATATCAAGATGACCAGCCAGGCCGGACCCACTGGCCAGACACTCAGTTTTCAGCCACTGATAGAGCATCACAATTAGATATCAGGCCGTGTATAAGCAGGGGGATCCTCTGCCTCGACAGAGGATTGTACCTTGCAGACATTGAGGATTTGCCCAATTCTGTTCCTACTCCTGCATACGCCTGCCTACTCTCCACCGCCATGACCGAAAAGAACGACGCCATTGTCCCCGTCAGCGCATCGGACGATGTCGAGGCCGGCTCAGTCGACGACTTTAAAGATGTCACCCCCGACATTGACGACTACCACGACCCCGCCGTGGCCAGCTCGCTGTGGCGGCGCCTGGCGGATGCGGGCATTGAGCTGCGCGGCGTCGAGCCGGTCTCGGTCGACAAGCGCACCGACACGCGCTACGTGAACGTGTTTACCATTTTTGCCACGTCCATGACGAGTCTGCTGCCGTGAGTACTTGTGCGGGCGAGCGTGTATGGCGTATGCACGTCTTTCTGACAACCCGCCACAGTGTCGGTATCGGCATCCTGACGACCGTGGGCTATGGCCTGTCGCTGCGGGACTCGGCTCTCATGACGGTGTTTTTGCAGTTCTTCTTTGGCCTGCCGGCGGCCTACATCATCACGCTGGGTCCGCTGACGGGCATGCGCCAGATGATCCAGTCGCGCTACTGCTTTGGGTGCGTACTCCCTCACTGTCTCATCATTTGGTTCCGCTGTTGTTGACGGACCGACCCCCAGGAAATACTGCAACATCCTGACAACCATTGTCGTCACGCTGACGGTCGGCGGCTTTGCGGTCACGGGTAGCGTCAACGGCGCCGAGTGTCTGGCCTCGGTGCGGCCGGGCACGCTGTCGGTCGAGGGCGGCATTGCCATCATCATGTGCTGCGCCATGCTGATCAGCTTCATGGGCTATCGCGTGCTGCACCTGTTTACGCGCTGGGCCTGGATCCCGACCCTCATTGCCATGGTCATCCTCATCGGCTGCGCGGGCGACCAGCTGTGGCAGCAGCCGCCCCAGTCTGAGACCACCCACACGTCGCAGG
Organism: Harringtonia aguacate; assembly: GCA_014183095.1. Taxonomy (NCBI): domain Eukaryota; kingdom Fungi; phylum Ascomycota; class Sordariomycetes; order Ophiostomatales; family Ophiostomataceae; genus Harringtonia; species Harringtonia aguacate. Next base: position 10,764 of record JACCPH010000141.1, read on the forward strand.
GCTACCTCGGCATCGTCGCCCTGCTGGCCGGCAACATGATCACCTGGGCCAATGTCGCGAGCGACTACGCCTGCTACATGCCGCCGACGGCCCCGCGCGGCCGCCTGGCCCTCTACTGCCTCTTTGGCATCGCCGGCCCCTTTTCGCTGCTCATGGTGCTGGGCGGTGCCATTGGCGGCGCCATGTCGCAGATCCCCTCCTGGACGGCGGCCTACGCCGCGCGCGGCGGCGGCGGCGTCATCGGAGCCATCCTCGAGGAGCGGCTGGGCAAGGGCTTTGGCGGCTTCATCACCGTCATCCTGGGCCTCTCCGTCCTGGCCACCTGCGCGCGGGATATCTACACCGTCTCCTTCAACATCACTTGCGTCTTTCCCTTTCTCCGCCGCGTCCCTCGCGTGCTGATGGCTATTGTGGCCACTGGCGTCATTATCGGCGTCGCCATTCCGGCCTCGCGCGCCTTTGTCACGGCCGTTATCACCTTCCTCTCCATCATCGGTTACTATGCCGGATCGTCCATCACCTGCTTCCTCCTCGAGTTCCTCTACTTCCGTCACGGCGACCCCGCCTCCTTTGATCCCGCAATCTGGGACAATGGCCGCGCCCTGCCCACTGGCATCAGCGCTCTCATCAGCGTTCTCGTGCCCTGGGCTCTCATCGCCCCGTCCATGAGCCAGGACTGGTACACCGGCCCCATTGCCACCAAAGCGGGCGATCTCGGCTTTGAGTTCGCCTTTGTCCTTGCCTTTCTTATCTACATCCCTGTGCGCACCATGGAGATCAAGATCCGTGGCCGCCTGTGATATTCTCTCATAGAATTTGTTAATACCAATCCAGTGTGAATTACCAGTGATGTATTTGATGACATTGTTCATAAGTTCGCACATGGCACTTTTATGATGTTTTGACGTTTAATGAACGCCTCTAATACGATGCTGCTTACCTCAATATCTCATCCATCTGCTTGTATGCAGATCTACCGATTTCATCTTAGATTGGTCACCTCACGAATGGCCACACTCGTATGATCAACGTAACTGTGGCCATGGAATGGGATAGAATGTAGCTTCCAGCTGTAGATTTGCTCTGATGAATTTAATGGAGCCGATCTGACATCTGAAGATTGGAGTAGCTCATCTTCGTGGTCTCTGAAACCCCGTCTGCGGACTTATCGACCGGCAGGTTATTTGGATCCACCTCGCACTGACTTCATAACGTCCGTTTCTTCTAGCTTCCCACTCTTACCACCTGCGTGTTTACAGCCTTCCTCAGCATCATGGAGTCCACCACCACTACCATCAAGTCGGTTGACACGCGCCCAGTCTATCAACCTCTTCATGCCGACATCCGCGGCCGACTCGACCCCGAATACGTCCAACTCCACGATGCCGTGCTGCAATACTGCCCCCGCACCGAGACGCTGCCCTGGGCACCGGTGTCGCGCAAGGTGCGGTCGCCCATGGCCCACGGCAACCAGAGGCTGTCGGATGTTGGTTCAGTCGAGGACCGGCCAATTGGTGCCGACGGAGAAGTTCAGGCGCGTATCTTTACTCCCACGGGCACCTCGACCGCGTCCGGCTGGCCCTGTCTTGTCTGGTACCACGGCGGCGGCTGGGTGGTCGGCGGGCTGGCCAGTGAAAATGGATTTCTGACGCACCTGTGCAAGTGTATGTGTTTCCTCCTCCTTACTCTCCCCTGCTTCTTCCTGTATTCGTTGACACCTCTCAGACGTGGGCTGCATCGTCATCTCGATCAACTACCGGCACGCGCCCGAACATGTCTACCCCGTTGCCGCCGACGACTCGTACGCCGGCCTCGAATGGGTGCTGTCGCCAGAAACGGTGGCGGAGCTGCACCTCGACACGACAAAGATTGCCCTGGGCGGGCTGTCCGCGTAGGTTTCTTGCGTCGGGACTCTTGGGGATTCTGCTACGGTTTACTCACACACACACCCCAGCGGTGGTGGTATAGCGTCGATTGTCAGCCTCAAGGCTGCCCAGGCCGGCTTCGCCACGACTGTCCGGCCCTGCCTCCAGATGCTCATCTGCCCCGTCGTCGACAACACGGCCACCGTGGACTCCGCTTGGGGGCCTTCGCGTCACGCGCCGTGGCTGACGCCCACGCGCATGCAGTGGTATCGCCGCAAGTACTTTGGCGACGACGACACCAGCCAGCAGCTGGCCGAGTGGACGGCCTCGCCCTGCTTTGCTCCTGTCCCTCTGCTCGCCCAGAGCCCGCCGACCTTTTTCGGCATTGCCGGCTGCGACCTGCTGGCGCCCGAGGACATGGCCTTTGCAGACCAGCTTCGCGCCGCTGGCGTCCCGGTCGACGTCCACACCTATCCGGGCGCCACCCACTCGATTCTCATTCTGGCGGGGTAATACGTCTGAGAAGCACCTCCTGAAAGACGCCTACTGACCGCTGACGCTGACGATCCAGAATACACCAGACTGGCAAGAAGCTCGTGCACGACGCCGCCGCCGCCCTGGCCCGCGCCTTTGGCACCTCCTACGACCCGGCTGCGGCGCCCGTGCTGAGCCAGGTCGCATAGCCGACTGACTCCGTTCGCCTGCATGCTGACACAAAGTGGATCGTGCCACAAAAGATAAGGCAATGGCAAACTAGGAACGCTACGCCGCCTCCACCGCAGCGGGGCCAGGTCTGGCATTCTCGACCGCTATTATGCCGGGCAGGAGATAAGGCCGTCTTGGTTCCGCCGAGTTGATGGATGCTGTGCGTCGAATGTGATGGCCTGTTTGGGTCTCGCCCGTACGTAGTTTGCTTATGCAATGACAATTGTTAGCTCAACTCCGATGGGAGGAGAGGCCTAATGGACGTTCTTGACTAAAGTATCGTCTGCAGAGTCGACTGTGCCGAGGTGCCGGTTGCGGCGATCGCTGCCGGTTGTGCCAATCCAGTAGACTTGTCTTGATACGGTTATACCTGCAGCTCTTTTGCTGTCTGCTGTGCTGCCGAGTTTGTGTGATTGAATTTCTGTGACCGGCACGCTCGACCATGTCGCTTGCTCTCGACCCCTCGGTGTACCCGGCCTACGCAGCCGAGTGCGGCGATCCGTCGCGGACCAAGACGCTCGGCTTCGGCGTGCGTCCGGCGCTGATGCTGGTCGACGTGTGCGCGGCCTACTTTGCGGAGACGTCCCCACTGCGCCTGCCCGACGCGGTCCTGGCGACGGCGACGTCTGCACTGGCGCGTCTGCTGAAGGCGGCCCGCTCGACGCTGCCTGGCAGTGGTGGCGGCAGTGACGAGAGGCTACCCGTGTTCTTTGCGCAGACGCTCTACACGCACCCCGACCTGCGCGACGCCGGCCTGCTGGGAGCCAAGGCGCCAGCGATCGCAGCCCTCTTCCACAGCCACAACAGCGCGGGCAACCTCGCGGGGCCGCCCTCGTGGTCGTCGTCGTTCTCGAATCTGCTAGAGCAGCACGACGTCGCACAGCTGCAGCCCCGGCCCGACGACCTCGTGCTGCGCAAAAAGTACCCGTCGGCATTTTTCGGCACCAACCTGGCCGCGCAGCTGGCTGCTCTCGGCATCGACACGCTCATCATCGGCGGCTTCGCCACCAGCGGCGCTGTGCGCGCCACCGCGCTCGACGCCATGCAGGCCGGGTTCCGGCCCATGGTCGTGGGGGCCGCGTGTGGCGACCGCGGACTCGAGACGCACTGGGCCAACCTGTTTGACGTCGGCGCCAAGTACAGCGACGTTGTCACGGTGGAGGCGGCGGTAGCAGCATTGGGAAGCTAGGGGCCGCGAAATTCAAAAATGGCTGCACCAGTTTTCCTAAGCGTTACCTGAGATTCACAAAACAAGGGTGTTAGTTCATTACGCGACTCTATGGGATTGTGCTTCTGTGCAGCTAGCTAGGAAACAAGCCGCTTATTGACATCTACCTCCCATTCTTACCAGCCCGTCCATCCCAGCTGCATGTAGCTCTGCACAATCTCGGTAAAGTCAATGTCGAGCGGATCGGCCAGCGGGTCCGTCAGGTCAAACACCGGACCACCGGCTGGGATCGGTAGTCCCTCCCCAGCATAGGGCGCCTCGGTCATCAGCGTGGTCACTGACAGTCCATCGCTGGTGTCGCACGCAGCTGCGGCACTCAAAAGGTGCAAGTGGTTGTTGGTGCTCATGTGCCGCACATCCAGTGCTGGTGCTGATGCCGGGGCTGGGGCCGGGGCCGGAATGGAGGCCAGCGGCGATGCCAGTGCCGTTGCTGGAACCGGCACGGATGCCGATACCATGGCAGAGGGAACCGATAAGGATTCCGTGGTGGCCACAGCCCTCGAAACGTGCTGTTGTGCCGGCGAGTAATATGTCTGCGTGCCGGCTGTTCCTGTGGAGCTGTTTCCGCTGTGGTCGTTGAGCAGCGCCTCCTGCGAGCGCACGTCGTCGACGGCCTGTGCACCCGGGCACACGGCGTGGCCGGCGACCTGGCGAAGTACACTGGACCACTGCGACGCTGTCGGCCACTTGTCCTCAAACGTCGACAGCACCTCGATCGAACGCCTCAGCACTGTGGCGGCCGATGCGGGCGGCAGCCGCGGACAGAGGCGCGGCCAGCGGTACAGGTGGAAGGCGAGCGAGCCGCAGACATAGGTGCAAAAGGCAAGCTGGCGGTTAGCGTGTTCGGGAACAGATGGATGGAGAAAAGAGCCGACGTACCATGGCTGGAAATCCGTCGTGGCCCCCCCGGTGCGAAAACCACACGTCCACCGCCTCGTAGAGCGACCATGCGTTGGAGAAGAGCTCAAAGGAGACCTGCTCCCAGAACCCAGGCGGCGCGCGGTCGTCACCGTCCTGGTCGCCGTGCAGCAGCGCCTTTACAATGCGGTCGAGATACGCGCGCCGAAGGACAATGTTGTTGAGCCGCGTGACGGTGACGACGGACAGGTACGCGAGGTCGACCTGGGCCGCCTTGAAGCCGCGCAGGTTCCAGGGGCTCCACGTGTGCTCCTGCGGGATGTCGGCCTCCCATGCCCGCAGCCGTGCCGCCATGCGACGGTACTGTGACCCGGGCCGCCACGGCCTCCGGCTGTCGTCGTCGTCCCCGTCTCCATCGCCGTCAGCGTCGTCGTCGTCGCCGCGTGCCTTGCGCGCAATGATGCCCCACAGGTCGTGTGCCTGGATGAGCGTTGAGAAGAGCGACCGCGTCGGCAGCGACGCCAGCGTCGGGTTGCGTGTCGCCGGCACCGTGCCCGCCAGGGCCGCCCGCTGCACCGGCACCCGGCCAAAAGCAAAGTCGTCCTCCTCGCCCGGCAGCAGCGTCGTGATGTCGGCCTTGGCAAACGACCGCGGCAGATGCGCCTGTGTGTACAGGTTGTCGTGGTTCTGGATGCACCAGAATGTGCGCCGGGCCCGCTCGGCGCTGACCACCTGGCCGGCCAGGTCGGTTGTTTCCGGTCCTGATCCCGGTCCTGGCCCTGGCCCCGATGCCGATGCCGCCGGCAGCCGGTATGTCTCCTCGCGGTGCAGCCGCAGCATGCCGGCCATCCGCACGGCAATGCCCATATGAATGGCGCTGCGGTCCCGGTCGCCCCGGCCCCAGTCCGCCATGCCCAGCAGGAAAAAGGCCTGCGTGTTTTCCAGCGTCGTGTGCCACATCTGGTCGGCCGTCACCACGTGTGCCACATCCATGAAAAACTCAGACGCCGCCTTGCTGCTGCGGAAGCGGGCACTCAACGCCGGCGTGAACCGTGCCGAGATGGTGAGGATGCTGACCAGGAGAAATACGTTGACCGATTCTGGACTTGTCTCCATCTGCTCGAGAAAGAGTGCCTTGGGGATGAAACCTGATGAGTGAGTTTTATGCACCTGCTGTCGGCCATTTGTGTCTGTCGTCGCTACTCACCCACTTGTAGACACGTCGCCAGAAACACCCGACAGCCCGCGAGCAGCTCCTCGTGTGGAGGCAGCAGACTCCAGATGTCGTCCGGCGACGCATACGCCTGCATGCGCTGTGGCAGCATCGACGCTCCACGCCAACTGGTTGCTGCTACGGCTGGCGTCATTCCGGTCGATCGGTTGCCGTCTGCCTGACCCTCGCTCTCGTCCCCTCGAGAAGGTGACTGCGGCTGTGTCGTTGTCGTTGTCGTCGCGGGGCTGGCCCGCCGCTGTGGAGCTGTCGCCAGCACGGCTGCCTCCCGCATGGCCTCTTCGTGCGACACGCGCTTGATACGGAACTGCTCCTCGTCAGTAGCAAGCCCCCACTTCGCTTTCGAAACAACCGCTTGCTGCTTACTCGCCGGTCTGCATTGTCGCCGCGGTTTGTGTAGGCACTGGATCAGTTAGTTGTTTGTCCTGCACCCATAAAAAAAAACACAAATAATACACACCAAGTACTCGACACATCGCTGCCTGCCTCCTGACAAGGTAAACACGGTCCGCCCCGAGGCCCGAATTCGCTCTGCACACATTTCGTCCGCAGCCGCCGACACCTGGTTTGGCACTGTCAACAATCGCTCAAAGCCTGCCAGGTTTGGTTCGCAACATACCGGCGACAGGCCACAGACGACCGTTTTGGCTTGCTAGTCGAAGCTCTCGACGCGACTGACGAAGACCGCAGCACCCCCGACGCCGCCGGTGACAGCGGAGTCTCTGTCGTTTGCTGTGCTGCTTCCGGATGCATCATCGCGACCCGACGACACACTCGTTGGCACACTCGTCACAGCTCGGTTGACGAGGCAGAGCCATCTCTAGCCAGAACATCGGCGACACTGGCGTCTGCCCGTTTATCTGTTCGGCTTATCATCCACCACCCAAACGGGCTTGGAACAAAGGCGCGGCCACTTATCAGTGGGGTCCTTAGCATGGCTTTTCATGGTTGCATTTACTTGTCCGTGATTGGCTGTACCGAATCCCCACAAGAAGCACTTATCAGCCGCGAGCGGAGACTGTTGCACTTTTCCTCGGCCTCTGCAGTCAGATTCCGTCATCCTGATTAAAAAGATGTTACTTTCATTGCTGGTACGCTGCAGCATCCTTGTCTGGCGTTGCTGGAAACGGGACTTGAGACTGACTAGTGACTTTTATGACGGCTGGCAGGCATTTTCGACATTTTTCGAACCAAAAAAAAAGGTGCCAAGAAAGGTGCAAAAAGTGAGCAAAAAAATTTCTCTCTCGCCGGGAATTGAACCCGGGTCCCGGGCGTGACAAGCCCGTATACTATCCACTATACTACAAGAGATTGTTGTAATTGCCCGTTGAAATTAGCGTAGTTAGATGACGTTGACGATTCTGGGAGAGGCAATTCACGCAACCGTCACGGCATTGTTCAAGTGATCATTTCGTGCAAGTCAATCTATGTACACCAATTGAATAACGTAGTTGATAAGCGAGCGGAACACACAAGCGAGCGGAACACGTCCTATACAAATGTCTACCTTCCACCTTTAACATAACATTTCTCTACAACAAACAATGGCACCAACTACAAAAGAAAGTCAATTACTCTTAGCTATCCAAGCTCTCCAAAATACTAGAAATCTAAGTCTCCGAGCCGCAGCTAAACTCTACGACGTCCCATTAGCAACCTTGAGTTACAGAATGAACGGCCGACGCGTTCGACAAGACACCCGCGCCAACTCTTTAAAATTAAAAGAGCTGGAAGAGAAGGCTCTTCTCTAATACATTCTCGACTTGGATGCGCGAGGATTTCCGCCTAGGTTGGCGGACGTGGAAGATATGGCCAATGTTTTGCTGGCAGAGCGCGACGCAGGACGCGTCGGAAAGCGTTGGGCAAGCAACTTTGTCAAGCGACAACCA
>JACCPH010000142.1:5173-29309 GCA_014183095.1 Harringtonia aguacate
CTCTTCGAAATTAAAAGAGTTGGAAGAGAAGGCTCTTCTCCAATACATTCTCGACTTGGATGCGCGAGGATTTCCACCTAGGTTGGCGGACGTGGAAGATATGGCCAATGTTCTGCTGGCAGAGCGCGACGCAGGACGCGTCGGAAAGCGCTGGGCAAGCAACTTTGTCAAGCGACAACCAGACCTCCGGACGCGTTTTAATCGTCCCTACGACTACCAGAGAGCCCTTTGTGAAGATGCAGAAAAAATAAACGCGTGGTTCGCACTTGTACAGAATTTACGTGCTAAGTACGGCATCGTCGACGCGGATCTGTACAACTTTGACGAGACCGGCTTTGCAATCGGCATCATCACCCCGTCTATGGTAGTGACGCGCGCCGAACGACATGGGAAAGCAAAGACAGTTCAACCAGGAAACCGAGAATGGGCCACGGTTATTCAAGGCGTGAATGCAGACGGCTGGTGTGTCCCGCCATATGTTGTGGTAAAGGGAGCCGTCCACCTTTCCGATTGGTACACAGAATGTGACCTTCCAAACGATTGGGTGATTAAACCTACCAGCAATGGATGGACCGACAACGAGACAGGCTTGGACTGGATTCGGCATTTTCATCAACACACAACTCATCGCAGAGTTGGCCGATATCGAATGTTAGTGATCGACGGCCACGAGAGTCATTTATCAGCCGAGTTCAACCGGTTTTGCCAAGATCAAGACATTATACCGGTGTCTATGCCTCCGCACTCGTCACATCTACTTCAGCCCCTCGACGTCGGATGCTTTGATCCATTGAAACGGGCGTACAGTCGTGAGATCGAAGAGTTAATGAAGTCTCACATTAACCACGTGACCAAGGTGGAATTCTTTATTGCCTTCCAGGCCGCCTTTCGTACCGTTTTCACACAAGAAAATGTCAAGGCTGGATTCAGAGGATCTGGCTTAGTGCCATTGAATCCAGAGGCCGTCTTATCAAAGCTGGATGTGAAGTTACGGACACCAACACCTCCAGGCTCTCGTCCAACGAGCGCCAACCCTTGGGTTTCCCAAACACCACACAACCCAACAGAGGCGGTCTCGCAGTCTGAATTCATTAAAAGCCGTATTGCCGGTCACCAAGGCAGCTCTCCAACCCCAATTTTTAGCGCTGTCGACCAAATCGCAAAGGGTGCGCAGGCAATGATGCACTCATACGCCTTGTTGGCAGCCGAGGTTCGAGCACTTCAACAGGCCAATGCGGCACTAAGCAAACGACGGAGAGCCAAAAAGACACGCGTACGACTTGGAGGATCTCTTACAGTTCAAGAAGGACATGATTTACTAGATGAAAAGGGCGTAGAGGAGCAAATACAGCAAGAAATACAAGTAAGGGGTGGTCGGCAGAGGAGGGCCGAGCCAGGCGGACGGCGCTGTGGCACATGCGGTGAGAGAGGACACAATGCGCGCACTTGCCAGAAGGAAGTAGAAATGTCTAATGTATACAGTTCTGAGTAATTTTAATTGATTTTACTTGTTGTGGTTGCGTAACGGCTCTTTTTGTTGTGAAGGTTATGGAAAGTGCGCCACTCGCTTGTCTGCGCCACTCGCTTATCAACTACGTTATTATTATTATTATTATTATTATTAGTTTTAACGTCGCCGGGACTGATCTGATCAGGCTCCCGTTTGTAACCTCCCTAAGGGTATGCGACGTGAGGCGAAGCCTCAGGCCTATCAAGAAACTACCTATCCGGGGATAAATACATGAATCGGAACCTGCGCGGTATGCTTGCCTCATCCTCTCGTGGTTTTGACTGCCAGATGCCTGGCTGTTCGTGCTGTCTCCGGCTTCCGGTTTGCGAAGCCGTACTCAGTTAGAGCGGGGGGGAGATGGTGGCATGACTGCTAGTTGGCGAGTGCCCGTTTAGGCGGACGAGGGTACAGGCGCCATGGGTCCTCTACGACGGCCTGTCACCTCGAGGAAGTAGAGAAATAGGGCGGGGTCCTGGTATAGTGTTTGAAGAAAGGCGCGCTGTCCTTCCGGGGACCCGGGGATGGGTTGGTGGTGGTGCGGGTCTCGGTTCCACGCCGCCCGCGCAGGGGCGCAGTGGACGAGGTGTCCCGGCGTCTTGTGTCGGCTACAAGAGCAGCTAGTTTCGATGCGGAGGTGGGGGTGGAAGCGGTCATGATACCACTTAAAGTCTCCGTGTCCGTGGCGGTTCGCGAGAAGGGTGTGAAGTGCGAGGCGTGGTAGAGTAAGATATTTCGGGGTGGTGAGGCTGTACTGGAGGTGCCAGCTCTGGTACAGCGTTGATGTTCTTGGTTGTACCTTGCTCCACCAGTCTGTACACGCTTCTGACAGTGCTCGACGGGCTAGTGACTTTATGCCGCTGAGACTCGGTTGGCTGCCGGGTCCTGGATCCGGTGGTCCGTAACAAGCGCCCTGTCGAGCAAGCTCGTCCGCTCTGTCATTGCCTTTGATATTGAGGTGTCCTGGGCACCAGTGCGTGTGAATTCGATGTCGGTCCGCTAGGTTGTGGACGCCAATGAACGCCCACTGCGAGGTTCGAGAAGCCGATCCCGTATACCCCGGATAACAGATGTGCTGTCTACACAGAGGTGGATACGTCTGTTTGTATGTAGTGGACATGGGAGGCTGACGGCGCGTTCTAAGCCGCGCAGTGCCCCTCTGGCTTCGACGTCGAAGACATGGGTGGAGGTGTGCATGGATGCTTTACCCTCCGCAAGGAGAGTATCGTCTTGGTATATAGCGTAGCCATATCCTACCTTCCGGCCGGACTGTCTGTCGTTAACTTCCGATCCGTCCGAATACACAAAGAGGTCTTCTTTAGGGGCGAAGTCGCGTATAAGAGCAAAGTCTGCGGCTGCTTGTTCTTTGCTGCGGCCTGCTACCGGGTTCGACCGGCAGCCAGGAGTGAAGTGAGGAGGGTAGAGTCTTGGGCGGACGCAGTTTGGGAGGATCTCGTTTTGCAGTTGGAGACCAGTGCGCTTGTAGCGTGGTAGTCCGTGGCACCGAGTTTTATCTTGAAGGGCTACAGAGTCCTGTTACTGGCGCTACTAATGGTGTCTCTAGTCGGCTTGGCGGCGGCTCGCTTGGTGCCCGGCAATCTTTACAAATAGCTAACTAACAATAATTTGTTCTTGTGCATATTAGACTGTCGTTTGGTCATACATAACTTTTCACAGCAGTGACCAAAGGCCATGGCGGAAATATTCTCACAGTTGGATATTGTTCGAAACAATATTGGTTCTAATAAGGTGTGAAGCGTACAGGCAGTTGAATGATAAATCTTTACAGGTTTGTTTTCTTACTTCTCCAGTTATCCGACAGCTACAACCACCATTCTGTCTTCTCTACACTAAAAGTAGTGCTTGCGAAAATGGCCTCGCTGCTTGAGCCCACAAGAACGTCGTAAGTGCCTTTCTCCATAATCCACTTGTCCTTGTCCTCATCCCAGTAACTGGCTGTAGTTTTCTTGTCAAGAATCACCTCGACAGTCTTTGTAGCCAAACCCCGAACACTGACCTTGGCGAACCCCTTGAGTTCTTTGACGGGTCGATTGATGCTCGGCTTATTCTGAACATACACCTGTACAACTTCCTGGCCATCTCTACTACTCTGATTGATCACATCGATACTCACTGCCAATGCCGTCTTCAAATCTTGGGTTTCTCCCGTCTTTGTCGTCTCGCTGATGCGCAAATTTTGCATAATGAAAACAGAGTACGTCAATCCGTGGCCGAACGGGAACAAAACAGACCTGCGTGACTTCTCATAAAAGCGGTAACCGACATAAATGTCTTCGCCGTAAAGTATGCGATAGCCTTCAGATCGCGTATTCAGAAAAGCGGGATTATCCTCGAACCGCACTGGAAACGAGACTGGAAGCTTGCCACTGGGATTCACATCTCCAAACAAAATGTCTGCAATAGCATTACCAGATTCGTTGCCTCCATACCAAGCTTGAACGATGGATGGTACAGAGTCAACCCACGGCATGGTGACTGGCATACCAGACTGGATGACGACAGCAGTCTTCGGATTGGCTTCGGCGACTCGTCGAACAAGTTCATCGGTACGGCCCGGGAGGTCCATGGTTGTACGATCGAATCCCTCGGATTCCCATTCAGCCTGGAGTTGTTAGCAAATACAATCAAATTGAACTCGGTCGAGACTAGTCTGCCAATCACTCACATTCAGACCAACAACAACGACCGCCTGATCTGCGGATTTTGCCAGCTCCACGGCTTTGGCAATTTCCACGTCCAAGTCCATCTTCCGAGAGCATCCTAGCCTGAAACCACCGCAACCCATATTGGTTGTCCCAACAGCAGATGTAGACTGCGTTGGTGCAGTGCCAAACTCGACAACAATTTGTGCCGGACAGCCAGCCTTAAGGGAGACAGCTCCAACTTCTTGAATGGTGCCAGCACCAAAAAAGCTATCCCCAATCGTCTGCTTAGTTAGATTATCGACCACGAGTTTGCCGTTGACAAAAAGTCTGCCAGTTCCGTAGACGCTAAGTCCAAAAAGGTATTCTCCGTTTTCTTCTGGTTCAAACATGCCTTCCAACTTGGCATAGAACAAGTTGCTTTCCGGGCCAGTGAGTTTCTCGTGGTGGTAGTCGAGCAACATAACAGAGGTGTCGTCAATACGGGCTTCGTCAAACGGTACTCGCTCATCCACACCTCCTGTCGGTGGAGTGAGGTAGAATTTCATTGTGAAGCCATCCTCACCTTTCGCTGTACGCAATCGTCCGTTCATTAATGGAAGTTGTTTATATGTCGTAACACCTTGTGCGAATGATGCCTGGACGCCTTTTTGTTTGATACCATCCAAAGGAGTGACGACATAGGATGGGTTAAGTGACGCCGAACCACCACCAAAGATTGCACGAGATGCCGCATTTGGTCCAATCACAGCAATCTGGAAATTTTAGGTCAAAGAAGGAGATGTGAGCGCAGCGGGAATGTTCTTACTGTTTTATCTTTTGTAAAGGGAAGCACGCCGCCGCTGTTTTTCAGCAATACCAATGATGATGAGGCTGCTTCTCTTAACAATAGCGCTGCTGTGTTGACGTCCAGTTCAAGTCTCTCTTGACTGATGTCGGACTTTGGAATCTTGGCTTCCTTGATACGTTTGCACAGGTCAAGCACTTTCCGTGCACGTTCGTCAATGTGTGACAGTGATACCTTGTTCGCCCGGACGGATTGTTTCAGTAAGTACCCTCGCCATGCCGATGGTCCGGGCATTTCAATGTCCAACCCAGCCTTGACCGCTTCGGCAACAGAGTATGTTCCATACCAGTCGCTCATCAACAGCCCCCGATAGCCCCATTCGCCAAAGAGAATCTTCTGAAGAAGATTTGGGTCCTCGCTGACATGGATACCGTTGACCTTGTTGTACGACGTCATGAGAATCCAAGGGTCAGCCTGCTTAATAGCTATTTGAAACGGTTGTAGGTAAAGCTCTCTCAGTGCCCGCTGGGTGACAATGATATTGACAGCTTTCCGTTGATGTTCTTGGTCGTTGCAAACAAAATGTTTAATCGCCGCTGCGACTCCCTTGGACTGCATCCCGCAGATTTCTGCCGACGCAAGCATCCCTGAGAGCAAAGGATCCTCGCTAAAACTCTCAAATCCCCGCCCCCCCAGAGGCGAGCGTTGTGTGTTGACCGTTGGACCAAGGATTGCATGCACACCTCTAGCACGCGCTTCATCGGCCATCTGCTGCCCAACCTTTTCTAGGAGATTGACATCCCAGGTGGCGCCAAGTGCCGACCCGCATGGAAAACAAGCCGCAGGGACAGCATTGAAGAATTGTGTCCCTCGGACTCCGTTTGGCCCGTCGGAGGTACGCAGGGAGGGTATTCCCAGGCGTGGGATGGATTGCGTATGCCAAAAGTCCTTCCCTGATTAATTGAAAAAGACAGCTTGTGTTAGAGCCTCGAAGGAAAATATATTAGGGACGTGGGAGTAACTGAACGTTAGACATGCCTGAGAGCAACGAGATCTTTTCCTCTAACGTCAGTTGGGAAAGGAGCGAATCCACGTTGAAAGCGGAAGCTTCCATTTTGCTTTGTTGTGTGGTGTGCCTCGTATCTCTTCGTTTGCTGGGTGGGAAACTGATTTATTGAAAGAGATGTCTGTTTTTGTCGTATGACAGAATAAAAGAAAGAAAGAAAGAAAATGCAAAAAAGTAAGAATAAAAATAAAATAAAATAGAAAAGTCAACAAAGCTTACCAGATAACAACCGACAGCCAAGTCGCCAGGTTTAGCCTATTTTATATCGCAACCATTGGCTAGATTTGCCGCGGGTCGACGTTATCTTTAGGCACCCCCTATCTTTAATCCCGGCTTCATAGAATCAAATTGATAAATTTTCGCAGCATGATACAAAACCAACCGCAGTAATCCCAGTATTAACAATTAAGCTTTTCTTACACATCTCCAATATCTTGAACACATTCTCTTTACCCTTCATCTCAAAGCCAGCAGCGCAGTGTCTACACGATCTATCTACCACCCTCTTCGTTTTAACCGTCGACACATCTGATTTTCCTTTCGCCTCTTACATTATTGTCATCACAATGGGTGTAATCGAGGAAGAGACCACGTCCGGCGACTTGGTGATTGCCGATTGGGATGGCGAAAACGATCCGACAAAACCAACAGCGTGGCCAGCATTGAAAAAATGGACTAATGTTGTTATCATTTCGGCGATGACATTGATTTCGTAAGTAGACTGCCCAATGCCCAATCCTGTTTTCAAAATCTCCTCTGGCAACATACACAAACGAACAAGGACGAGAAACTCATTAGATTTTTTTTTGGCTATTTACAGGCCGTTTGGCTCCTCTATGTTTGCTCCCAGCGCCAGCGATGCGCTGACCGAATTTCATTCCACAAATCGCGACCTTCAATCTTTGAGCGTGTCTATTTTTGTACTCGGCTACGCTTTTGGGCCACTCATCCACGCACCGGCCAGCGAACTTTGCGGAAGATTGGTTCTCTACCATATCAACTCGGTCTTGTTTGTGGTGTCCAATGTTGCGTGTGCCTTGTCCATCAATCTACCCATGCTCATTGTTTTCCGTCTCATAACTGGCTTGGTTGGATCCTGCCCACTCGCCATCGGCCCCGGAAGTATTGCCGATATGTTCGTGCAGCAGGAACGCGGGAAAGCCTTGGCAGTTTGGAATTTGCCTATTCTACTAGGACCTGCTTTGGGGCCTTTGGTTGGGAGTTACTTGGCTGCAGCCACTGGCTGGAGATGGAATTTTTGGTTCCTGGCAATTGTGGTACGTCATGCTTGACCGACAAAGAATTGCCGACTCCCGAGTCGCATTACTGGGCACATACACTGACAAGATTGACAACAGGGTGGTGCTATCAGTCTTTTTGCCATGGTTATTCTGAGGGAATCCCATCATCCGACGATTCTCAAGAGGAAGGCCAGTGCCCTGCAAAAGAAGTATCAGGACGACCGAAATGTGGTGGTGGTGTCATCAACCGGCGTGCAATCCCCGCCAATTTCGTCTTCGGCCAGGTTTACAAAAGCCATTGTGCGGCCCATGAAACTCTTGACGCTGTCGCCAATCGTTCTTGTGCTCTCCTTCTTAGCGGCGGTCAACTACGGTTATATTTATATCATTTTCACGACAATGCCCTCGACTTTCCAGACTAGGTACCACATGGCTGACGGTACGGTCGGCTTGACATATCTCGCCTTTGGCATCGGAAACATTGTGGGCAATATTATTTTTGGATTTATTTCGGATAAGCTAGCCGTGAAAATGGCTGGCAACACTGATCAGAAGATGGATATCAAGCCCGAATATCGATTGCCGCCTTTGTTGCCTGGCAGTCTACTGGTTCCTGTTGGCCTCATCCTTTACGGCTGGACTCTCCAGTACAACATCCATTGGATTGTTCCCTTGGTTGGAATGTTATTGGTTGGACTTGGAACCATCTTCGTTTTCCTTCTGATTAACGCCTATTTGGTGGATGCGTTCACAGAGCACGCCGCAAGTGCCAGTGCGGCAAACACGGTTCTACGCAGCCTTGGTGGTGGCCTACTGCCCTTATGCGGACAGAAAATGTACGCAGCCCTGGGAGATGGTTGGGGTAATTCGCTGCTTGGGTTCATTAGCATAGGTTTCATTCCTGTCGTGTGGTTTGTGTATAAATACGGAGAGCGCCTTCGAAATAGCTTTCAGGTGCAACTCTAAATTTTTTTTTCTTTTCATTTTATGGGAATTTCCAGGTTAGCGTATGTAAAAGGGACACCTAAGGACTAGATAAAATAAATAGACTAAAACAGAAAACAGAATTTCGTGCACCCGTAGAGTATGTACCCGTACGAGTTTTGTACGTATCCTACAATGATACTGTGGCGCAATTACGCTGATTGGCCATATTAGGGGGGTGCTGGTAAATCAGGCCGCCGGTGTCGGTGTAAAAATGGATAAAAGATATTTTTTTACAGGCTCCCTAAAAAGATATGGGGGGATCTACTGCGCTAAATGCGTTGCCGCAGTCTGAAGCATAAATCTCCTGAGTAAAACAAAAATGGTTTAGCGCAGTAGATAGCCTCGTTTTAATGCCATTTTCGAGTCTAATTCTGGTTAAAAGGATTGAAACTGTCGGAACGCCGGCTAGTTAGTTATTCAACGATCGTTGTAATGTCACAGTCGAAGTCACCGTGGCCCTGTACGTCCGCAAGTGAGTGCCCTGCGGTGGTACAATGGTCTGTTGGTGATGCTTCTTGTTCTTTTCTCTCAGTCTGAATAGGGGGTAGAAGGGGATGAAACGTATTTGTACAGGGAGTCTTTGTGGGGCTCCAGCCGGTCACGGACTCAGGCACGTGCCTCTCCCTCTCCTGCCAGGCCAGTCCCTGAGGCTGTATACCGACAGAAACAGATAAAAGTGCGATTACACTACTATTCTGTGTTTCATTCCATTTCCCTTGCAGATCTTGGGAAAACATTTGATTTTTTCAACTATCCATACCTAAATGCATTCATCTGCCTTTTCTCAATCACTATGCATTTCACTCCTTTTGGTGGCCACACTGGCATCTGTTGGCGACAATCTTCGCCTTGGAAGAACCCAACTCCAAATAAGCCGGATCATAAGTGGTCACAAAGTCCATTTCTTCCTTCTCGGACACCGTCTTGCGACGAATGGCAACGTCTTTTTCAAACTCGGCTTTTGCAGCTGCGGCGACAGCTTCGTCTGAAAGCATAGCCCAGGCTGTCCTGGCAACACCCTTTGCAACCTCGAGGGTGGTCTCAAAGCTGGTATCTCTGCCTGCGGCCTCGGTAAAGCCAAAGGTGTGGTTCATTTGGTCTGGCGTGGCGTCGATTCCATAAATGGGGTGAATGACAGGGACGACAAAGCCGACATTTCCTTGATCAGAGGCACCGCCAATCACCTTTTCAGTCTTCAAGTCGCACAGCATTGGGAGTTTGAGCGACCCCATGGAGTCCGCAAACACCTGCGTAAGAACCCTGTTGGGTCGGAGAGGTGCATAACAAGTGCCGTCCTTGACTGTCATTGTGCAGCGGGTGGCAATGGCAGCTCCCTCGAAGCATTCAATCACACGCTTCTTGAGATGAAGCAGTGAGTCCACCGTGACGGCGCGCACGCCATAGTTGACGGCACTGTGGTGTGGAATGATGTTGTTCCGCAGGCCACCGTCTGTGATAATTCCATGTACACGGTCTGTGCCGCGCATCTGTTGTCTCATCATGCTCACGCCGTTGTAACCGAGTGCAATTGCATCCAGAGCATTGACGGCGTTCCAAGGAGAGGCGGCAGCATGGCTTGCCTTTCCCTCGAAGGAGATGTCGAACATGGTGGTCGCGACATGGCAGGGGTAGGCATCGCCGTGGAAACCGTCTTCAGAACCGTCGTAGTAAGTCGGATGCGCCATGACACACGCATCGACTCCCTTGTAAGCACCCTTGGAGATAAGTAAGCCCTTTCCACAGCCGCCTTCTTCCGCGGGGGTTCCAAGGAGCCGGACGCGGCCGGGCAAGCCAGTAGACTTTAGTGCTGCGACAGTGAAGAGGAAACCAGCAAAAGAACAAGTGGCGATCAGATTGTGGCCGCAGGCGTGGCCAATCTCGGGCAACGCATCATATTCAGCGTTGAAGACAACGAGACGGCCTCCGTGTCCATATTCCGCTTCGAACGAAGTTGGTATTCCATATGCGTGAGGAGTTACCGTAAATCCCATCTCGCGGAGAGTGGCAACGATGGCATCATGGGCGTAGTTCTCCTCGTAGTTGAGCTCTGGATGGCTGTGAATCTACGTAAACGCGGGGTGTCAGCAAACTGTTGGTACATATACCATTTGTACATCATCGTAAAATACGGAAATCGATTTTGCTGTCGAGGGAAATGAGGGAATTAAAACTCACATCCAGGTTAAGCTTCTTTAGCTGGTCTTTAGAATTCTTTATGGCCTCGTTCATCGAGGCCTCAACCTTGGAATCAAAGTTCATAATGGTGGCGGGCATGGTGTTGAATATCGGAAAATAATGTTTGCGTCGGTTCCTATCTGTTTTGTCGAAGAAAAGGATGGCAGCTCAACCTCAGCCAAGCACCCCAAGTCTTTTCATTCATATACCACTCTCCCAGGACACTAACACGAGTAATCTTGGGGGAAAAGAAGTGGCAAAAAATAACTACGTAAAGCCAAGCGCACTAATTCAAACGGAAAGGAAGCACTGCGCAGATTAACCGTCGGGAACAATATCGTACAATCAGCCCCACATCGGTATCAATGCACGCTGCCGATGGTGTTAATGTATTGGCTGGATTTCCCGGCCTACTGGAACTTCTTATCAACACGGATAACAGCTGCTCGCCTCGTCAGTTGTTCGATTGTGCACTGCTTCGCGCTTGCAGTCATATCAAGCCGTCTTTTCATTTATGAAGCGAGCCTCAGAACAGAGTTCAAGAGAACACCTCTTTCTTCTCACACATCGCTTCTATTAGTCAATTCCCGAATCATCTGAATAACCAAGCAACAATGGTCTCAGTAGACGAAACTGTGAAGGCCGACATCAAGGATGTCGACTTGGCAAAAGATCCTATTACCAATGTCTCTACTAGAAATGGTGACAGTGTGTCATACACGCCAGAGGAAGAGGCAAAGGCCATCCGCAAGATTGACAGGCGGTACGTACCGACACAGTTCGACATTTATCGTGCATTATTCATTTCCAGTCGCTGACTCATTTTTGTACCAATTAGCCTCCTGCCTCTTCTTCTCGTGGCTTACATGCTCCAATTCCTTGACAAGATCACATTGGGAAATGCGGCTATTATGGGCATCCGCGAAGATCTTGTAAGCACTGCGAGTTAACCAACGGGGAAGGAGGGATCGAATTTGATTTTTCGGGGACACATTTATTGACATGTAGATGTGTTAGCATTTGGTTGGTGACCAATACTCTTGGGCTTCCAGCATCTTTTACTTTGGCTATCTTGTTGCCTCATATCCTGTTTCCTTTGGTTTCGTCAAATTGCCGTTGGCATACTACCTGAACAGCACCGTGTATGGAAGCCAACAAAACTCGTCCATAAAACGAGAAAGAAACTAACAAATTATTTAGCGTTCTTTGGGCAATTATTCTGATGTTGATTCCCGCCGCAAAGAACTTTGCCGGAATCATGGTTCTGCGCTACATCTTGGGTACCTTTGAGAGCGTCATTAGCCCTGGTTTCAGTCTGATCACGACTGTCTGGTACAAGCCGTCCGAGCATGCATCCCGGCATGGTATCTGGTTCGCGGGCAACAGCATTGGATCCATTTTCAGTGGATTTATTAGCTATGGAATCGCCCGAATCACGTCATTTGCCTCGTGGAAAGTCCTGTTCCTCTTGTACGGCGGCGTGACCTTAGTTTGGGGCATCATCATGTTCATCTTCCTCCCGAATTCTCCATCCCAAGCGACTTTCCTTACAGAGGCTGAACGGGAAATTGCCATTGCACGCGTGGGCACAAAGTCGACTGATGAAAAGTACAAGTACGAGATGCGCCAAATCAAGGAGGCTCTGAAAGATCCCAAGACGTACTGCGTCGTGCTTTTTTCGATTTTGAGCTGTATCGCCAACGGTGCCTTGACTAATGTAAAAAATTTTCGGCTGTCTCCTTTGTCTTTTATTTTTTTTGCATCACCAGCGACTTCAGATCCTAACCTTGGATTTAGTTCGGTACCATTGTTATCCGGGGTTTCGGTTTCTCGACAGTGAACACCCTTCTTCTTCAAGTACCCAATGCAGTGATCGTCTGTGTTTGCGTCCTCGGGTTGCCTTTCATCGCTGAACGATTTCCTGGTACACGGTGCCTTTTGATTGCCTGCTGCCTTGCTGTTAGTCTGGCTGGCGCCATTCTTGTGCGACTTCTGTCTGCACGTTTGAGAGTTGGTCGTCTGATCGCCATGTGGATGTTCTCTGTGATTTCGTGTGGCTTCCCTCTCATGATGTCCATCATTGCATCCAATGTGGCTGGCCGTACCAAGAAGACATTTGTCAACGCCCTCTTCTTCATTGGTTACTGTGCTGGCAACATTGCAGGTCCTCAGGTGTTCCTTGCTCGGGAGTCTCCCACTTACCAGTCTGCTTTTGCGACTATGATTGGCTGCGATTGTGCTGCTCTTTTGGACGTGGGTCTCCTTACGGCCTATATGATTTACGAGAATAAGCGTCGTGACAAGAAGTATGGTGCCATCGGCGTCCCTGGTGGTGAAATGAGCGGCGACGGCACCCACACCGATTGGGATATGGAATCTACCTTTAGATACATTTACTAGTCTTACAATGATCGGCAGGGCAATGTAGCGTGCTACATTTAGGGGGTTTCAACTGGCAAGACAGATACAACAAAACCCATTTTATACCTGAAACTCACCTCTGATCCTGACTTGTATAGAAGCCCCCCCCCCCCCCCCCCCCAAAAAAAAAAGACTGCTAAAAAATAAGCTGAAGGAGCCCCCTTCTGCCTGATAAAAATATTTACGCATTTATTTTTACAACAAAAAAATTACATGCGGAAGCCCAAGTCTGACGCTGTCCTTGGGCTGTACTCTGACCGAGTTGTCCCCATTCCAGACCTGTTTTCCCAGGAGAAACCCACGTCAATGATACGCCTGGTAATTTGACAGCCATCGGGGGCAGATAAATCCTTCCAGATCGCTGAGTATCTACTACTCTGGATCTTTTGGAGTAACCACGGTGCCTTTGTGATGTTCCCGTCTTGGATGGCGGCCACAAAATATGGCCATTGGTTTCTCCATACAGGAAGCGATGTATTGTCGATAGCTTCGCGAGATAGGCACAGCAGGAGATCCTGCTTTGCCGCTACCAGCCTCTGCGCCAGAAACTCATCATCTTCTGATACAGATGCAAGGCAGGCCAAAATGCAAACGTGAACCGCATAGAAGTGAGCCGATATTGTGAAACTCGTAGTCAGCAACTTCTGGTTTGTCGTAGCTGGCTCTTCGGACAACTGGAAGATCCGTGAGTATAGCTAAAGGCACGAAGCCCACAGTCAGCGAGCTAGTACCAAACCCGGGTAACAGGGATTGCACACCTTTTTGAGTTTCTGCATATGGTCATCCAGCTTTTGGAGCTCTCTTGTATCAGGGTTTTTTTGGCGGCTGAGCATATTGAGTCTACTCAAGGCGATATTGGCACCCAGATGCAACTCGAGTGTGGTTGAGCGCTCAATGTCGTCTGTAAGCTCTTCCAGGGGATAGAGTTTTCCGAAGTAAAAGGAATGCGATTTTTGCGCCATGTTGAATATTGCCTCTGTGATTGCGCCATTTGCCAGTACAAGGTGTGCAAGCTCACCGCCAGTATTGCAAAAGTCAGAGTCAAGATCCTCGTATACAACGAATAGAAGAAAACGAGCAATTACGCTCTTCGTAATCAGGGAAATCGAGTGCGGCGATGATCTATCGTCTGCAGCAAGAGAGTTGTTAGTTGGAACAAAAGAGGTTGTATCGGCATCCTCTTCTGTAAATAGGTCCATGATTTTATATTTTTTTGTGTATTCAACCATGGAGCGACTCAGCCTCTCCATCGAAGAACAGGTTTTTTGATCCCAAATATTACGATATGTCAACTGTATCAGCCAAAATGCGATAAAGTTTTCGCAGTGGTCAACGCTGTCGGCATTCATTACAGCCACAAACTGCTGCGAGCCCTTTTCAAAATGCCACCTGGCCGTTCGCAACATGCTACTGCCGTCGGCAGCTGAACAGGCCATCGACGTCAAGCAGGAAGCAAGAAGCAGGTGCATAATTTCCTTGTAATCGTAGCTGTATCGAAGGAGGATGGCGAGAGCCGACCAGAGGAAGGATTTTGGCGACATTTTGACGAATACGTGCTCAAAAAAGTAAATTGCGTCTTGCTCTAAAGGGCCGTACAAAATCGAAGATGGAGATGGGATGTGTCGAGTAGAAAGCGGCCTTGGGATAGACGCGCCCACATCTGGAAAAAGAGCTTGTATGGCCACGTCGCTGAATAGATCGGGGCTCCCCGGCAGTTCGAGCGCTTGGGAGAAGGCCGTGGATAAGAAAAAAGGCGGTAACGCAGAATCCCGTATCTTTGACGGTGGATGAATTGGCAATGACTGAATTGGCAGCACTTGGGCTGGTTGTGCCTCGGCGGGCAAGGTCCGATTTGGCAGTGGCTGGATTGGCGGTGGTCGAAAGGAAGTCCGACGTTTTATGGGCCCATATCCGCGACGCCTCTCGCCGAGGGGGATGCGATTTTCTGGCCAAGTGCACTGCTTTTTTAATCTGCTACATCGTCGGCACAGCGGTCGTTCTTCGGTACATTTGACTTTGGATTGTACGCAGGTGATGCAACCGGTTTTAGAGCGTTTTGTTCTCGGCGGTGATGTTGACCTTGTTGGAGTTGCCGGAGATGACATGCTGGCAGGTTGGCGGAGAAAGACGTATAGATGGGGGAAGTCGTGATTAAGCGTAAAACGAGCGTCATGGAGTTGTCGGCTGATACTGGATCGTTGCTAGACGAGAATGTGGGCAACTACCCTATTTAACTCCATTGCCATCTGGAGATAAGGACCGCAGACTGGTAATCGCCTTGTCTGTGGGTGTGGGCCTCGACCCAGCTAAATGCAGCTCTAAACCCAATGCGGAAGCCATCGCCTCACACTCAACGTCAAGGCTAAGATACAATTCTTTTTACTCAACCTACATTTACTCGTACTACGCCCCACTTACTTAGGTTATAGGTTAGGCTATCGCCGTTCACACTTCTCTTCACTATCGCTTAAACAAAACCAACAACCATTACCTTCCTCGCTCCGATGCGATTTAATCATTGTGACAGGGGAAAACGGCCAACTTTGTCGGTATACAGCCCCAGGGACCGGCCTGGCAGGGCAGAGGGAGGAGCACGTGCCAGAGCACGGGACCGGTGAGACCTCCACGAGGGCCTACGGTAAGGCTCCACCAGTCTGAAACGATTGTAAAATAACTACGTTGCGAGGCCTCTGTTGCCCCTATTCAGACCTAGACTAGAGAACGAACAAAAAGAAGCATCACCACAGACCATTGTACCACCGCAGGGCACTCACTTGCGGACGTACAGGGCCACGGTGACTTCAACAGTGACATCACAACGATCGTTGATAACTAACTAACCGCGGTGTACCGACAAACTTCGTATTTTTGGGCAAGAAATGTGATTTTTGCGTCCTGAGGGGGGGGGGGGGGTTCACCAATAGCCCTTGCGACACTTCAGCAGCTTGCTTGTCCGCATTGGAGCGCGGCACGTGCTGTGGCTGGTTCCAAGGTAGGCATATGGAGAATGGCCTTCTTACTACGTATAATATATTATGGAATGGAGATTAACCTGTAACGGGCTGTGCCC
This sequence comes from Harringtonia aguacate, assembly GCA_014183095.1. Taxonomy (NCBI): domain Eukaryota; kingdom Fungi; phylum Ascomycota; class Sordariomycetes; order Ophiostomatales; family Ophiostomataceae; genus Harringtonia; species Harringtonia aguacate. The sequence continues at coordinate 21,091 of JACCPH010000142.1, forward strand.
ATGAAGAGCCTCGACCGCACTCGACCAATCATATTACATGCACGTGCGCGCTTGGCACGTGCACGCCAGTGCCCCCTTTTCTTCGCATCCCACGATGCAGCGTTCTCTTCTTTTTCTTCTTCTTCTTTTGTAATGCGTTCCTTTTACTAGATACGGCATTAGTCAGTTGAATATACTCGCTCTTGACCCCTTACAAACCCGTCAATAATCGGGCAACTACAAGTAAACAGAAGATGACCTTGTCGTAGGCAGGCCCAAGCGACTTCTGCAACGACAATTGACCTATCCGTGTATAGTTGTTCTGAGCAGGACATTAGGAAATACTTTGCTAAATTGCTTGCGTACCATATTATACGTTCCGTAGTATGATCCATTTTGGTAGTAAAAGTCTAAAACTCTCTACATTAGTAGGTACATCGGCCATCAAACATCATAGGAGTGAAGCATCATGATGCCGTCGGTGGTCTCGAGGGCCCAGCTGACGCTCTGACGCAATGGAATAGCAGCGCCGCGTTCCTTCTCTTCGTCCGTAACCACTTCAATAAACTTGGCGCCGCCCAGGAGATGCCCCAGCAACAACAAGTTAGGCATGTACTCAACCGTAATCGACACATCCCCGTCACCGTCACTGTCCTTGTTACGCCTGTAGTCCCACATGCGGAGAAACCGCCGATGGCCCTGGGAAAGAAACTCGTAAACGTCGATTTCACGGCGGATTTACTTCCGCTCGATTTCCATTAGGTAGTCCGACGCCTACGGGACGGTTGTTTTTGGGACGCGTGTACCGCCTGGAAGTAGCTGCACGATTCCAGTGATACTCTTCCCGACCATGCTCTTCTAATGGGTGGCATTACTGGGTCAACTTCAGCCATAGGAAAGGAGAGGAAGGACAGTGTGGCCTACAATGAGATCGATGTCGATTCGCCGATCATCAGACTACTTACGGCTTGTGGGTTCGGAATTTGTTTGTGCCATTTTGAATCCGACCTAGGCGAGAAAAGAGAAGGGGCACAAGAACACAAACGAGGAAAGGCATCCGGATAATGAGACGACAGCGCTAAGCAGGAGGGGTTGATGTGGGTTAAAACCCCACAGAATAACATGCCTGAGGCAGTAAATCCAGCCTATCTTGCCAAGCTGGGAAACCTTCGTTGTCTTGAGATCTAAAAACGAAAAATCTTCCCGCCGTATGGTCAATTCTTCAAGATCCTTGTGCTTTGGCCAGGCCTGTGCATTCAGGAACACGGCAGACTGAAACGCGAGGCTGACACGAAAACGCCGCCGACAGGACATTTGGCTAGTTAGGCTGCTTCGTCTCACGGCTGAATCGCGTGTCTACGCGTCCAACGAGATGCGGAGAAGCGCCAAGAGACGCACCCTGCCGCGCCTAGGCTGCCTTTGGCAGAGGCCGCCGCCAAGCGGAGGCTAAGCCGTTCCGCCTTGGAGGATGCCTTAGTGCTGTAAGTTACGGTAAAGCATTCAAGTGGATGCTGCCGTTACGTTTAGAAAGCCGTAATGCTTGTACGATATTATTAACTATTATTAAGTTTAACGACCGTTACGAATACGTACTGTTGGTAGCTTTACGCGTTGTACGGTTAATGATGTTGTACTCGTTACTATCGGCGTTAGCGTTAATCCGATGTTACTTAACGTAAGTGCATAGCGAGTGGACATGCATAGCGAGTGGACACCCCAACCTCTTTCACACAGCTTCTTTCGTAAATAACAACACCACAACATTATCAATCGATTCAAATCAAGCAGAACTATATACATCTGACATTTCTCCATCTTCCTGACATGTACGCGTATTATGCCCTGACTTTCCACACGCGCTACAGTGCCGTACGGTCGCCGCCCTCGTCCTTCTTCCACCACGACTTGCTAACACTTCCGCCGCCAATTGTGCTTCTATGTCTTTATTATCGAGCAAACTTGTCGCAGCCTGTAGACTAAGTGATCCTCCGTCTTGGAGGCGCCTTTTTGAGGCTCTCCGACGTTTGCTTATTGCACGATTGGCTGCCTTTAGTTCGTTCTGTCAAGCAGGGAATATCGCGCACCGTGTCCTTATGGCACGTGACCACCATACTGGCCTCTGATTGGCCAGTCCAATCCACTTGGGTGGATATCTTTGAATTCTCTTCATCGCCAAATGTATCGCTACTTCTACTCCTTTATGCTAGTCTGAATCTCACGATACTACCCTAGTCCACGCAGTGCGCGTATACTGTGCATCATCCTGTTGTTTGATACGTTCACCCGTTTTTGCATTAACACCATTTTATGCATGACTGTTTGCGTAGACTTCGTTAATTGATCCATAGCACTGAGAATTGTTGTTGGAGAACTGTCTTGGTGTTGGACGATTTTGTTTTTAATAAAATCGGATTGTGAAGTAGCTTCGTATGCGTTTTGTGGTGTTTTGGAAGCCTAAAGGTCGGTGGTTGAAAGGGGAGACACCGGCGGTGATGGTGTACGAAACTTGATATTTAGTTTCGATATCACCGCTTTTGGGTCGAAAGGGACTAGCCCTGCCCCCCGGAAGCCTCCTTGTACGTTTCCTTCACCAAAGGTTTGGAAAAATGCAGCGTGAAATGCAGAAAAGAAGTTAGGCTTTGTAATGTGGTGAATATGAGCTTGCATTAATTTCTCAATTTGTCTGCCGTCCGCCTGCTTTAAAGGAGTAAAACACTTGACATTTAGTGGCTGGAGTAAGTGAGAGGAATGCGGAGGCATACAAAGAGTAATGATATTCTTCTCTTTGCAATACTGCTTAAATTCCATCGAGTGGTGGCTTTGATGGCCGTCTAACACTGACAGTCGATTTTGCCCTGTCGTACGAGGACTGCTGTATTGATCAAAGTGTTGGAGCCATTGGAGACCAAGCTCGTTTGTTGTCCACCCGTTTTCGCTTACTGTAATAACCTAATCGGGTGGGAATGGATTGTCGCGGTACCAGTCTTCGAGATGATTTTGGCCTTTTACCACAACAAACGGCGGTATGGCCTAGCCGTGCGACTGGACGGCTTGGATCACGGTAGCCTATTCCTGGTTTCCAGGTTGCATGGATTTAGCCTTTCCATGCCTTTCTTGCGAGGTAACGACCAAGGATGGGGTGATTTGGCCTATAAGAAAGCCAGTCTCGTCGAAATCCCAAATATCCGACTCGACAATGCTATGCTTTGCGACTGTGGCCTGAAAAAGCTTAAACCACGCGCCAATTAGCTTTGGATCTTCGCACAAAGCTCTCTGGTAGTCGTACGGACGCGAAAGTCGCGTCCGAAGCACTGGTTGTCGCTTGACAAAGTTGGCCGCCCAGCGGTGTCCAACGCGCGATGCTTGACGCGTCGTCCGGAGCAAATTGGCCATATCTTCCACATCGCTGAGCCGACAAGGAAATCCTCGCGTATCCAAGTCAAGAACCTCTCGTACGACAACCTCTTCTTCTAACAAAGTTAGGTTTGAAGAATTGGGCATGCTGTCTATGCGAGCAGTCTTGCCGTGACGACGTCGAGTTAGTGTTGTGCGAGGTACTGAGAAGATATTTGCAGCTGCAAAAACACTAAGTTTTGGGTCGTTTTGGAGAGCTTGGAGAGCAAGCTGTATTTGTGCTTCTTTTTGTTGCGCGGCCATGATTGTTGGTTGAGGAATTGGTGTTTGAAGGTAAAAAGTTGTTTAAAGGGGGTTGGGGTGTCCACTCGCTATGCATGTCCACTCGCTATGCACTTACGTTACATTAGGTGTTGCTTAACAGTTTAAGCGTCGAACTCGGCATCCAGGCCGCTGGTCGAGGACAGATCGGTCATGGTCGGTTAGTGGATAGCTGTCCTACTTTCGTTATGTCTGCGGCCTACTAAGAAAGGCAAGTTTATTATAACACTGCACGCCACAGAGGAATTCGTCATCACGGGGGAATTCGTCAACATGGATCGGCATGGTGCTTCCAGCGCCGTTGCATCGTGATGGAGACGGGCCACGGAGACAATTCCTCTCCGGCCGTTGCGCGGGTATGGCTGTGAAAACTGCTCGAGAGCGACCTCAAAGTGACCAGTTAGCCCGACGAGGATTTGCGCCGAATGCCTGCTAATTCCGCAGTGCCCTGGTAGAACTCCGCCAAGATTTCAATGCATATGCTTTCCTATGCTCTTAGCAATGCTGCCGCACTGCTTAGCGCTCAAATGCATTCAAAGTGTCTGCAGCGGGTTGGCCGGCCTGCTCTATTTTCGTCGATAGCAGGCTTCTGTCAGAGTTCCATCTAGGGCTACTACACAGTAGGAAGCGCTTGCACGACAGGTGGCCATCGATGAAATGATGCATTGGCCATACGAGGCGGCGAGCGGGCGAATACATACCCGTTTTATGTACGCACTGTATATGGCAGCATCCCGTTTAGATCTGTCGGTGCATGAGATGTTATACTGCAAAGCCGTCGCAGTGTCCATGAAGCTGATAGACGGACATAGACACTACATAATGAAATGTGCTACCTAGACAATTCCTACTACGGCGACCTAGTGGCTGACCAGAAGCCCTAGCCAGCCTTTGCGGGCTCTCACACAATTGCCGGAGCCTGTTTGCCCGCGAGCCGCACTGCGAGCATGTTTGAATGGCTGTACATATCTCGGCTCTGCACAGAACCTTGCCTGTGCCTCTCGGAGGACTGGCCCGAGAACGTCCTCCTAGGACAACCGCCTCCTCGCCACAAGGGTGGTGTGCAGCGCTCGGTGTAGGTCTGACACGACGCCTAAGAGCATCCGAGACAGCATCCACCAGCATCTTAGGGAGGTTTGGTTCGTTGCATTCAAGCGTGTGCTGGCTGCTTTTAAAGCGAACCCTTAACGACATTTCCACACTGGTGGAACAGGGATGCTGTAGGACAGGACGGCCAGGATATAGAGCGATGTTGTTTGAAAATAGAGGCCTAGCATGCAAGTCTATCGATTCTTACTCTCTTCTTTTCTTATCCTTCGAAGCCGTTCTATTTTCACTCGCTAGATAACCTTGTTTGCTGTTCGTGCAGCCCACTTTCCGCGAGCCGTCACGAGCCGTCGAATCTGTCGCGTAAGGCCACCCGAGGCGAGAATCGCGAGATTGCAGATCACGCTCGCTCCACTTATATAAACTCAACAAGCGGTGTGCGCTGCATGGCGTTCTGGACCTGGAGTCTAAAGTTAAAAAATGTATACTCTTGTGTCTGAAAGGACAAGCAAAGTAGAAAGGGTCTCGAAGACGAGAGCGATATCCTCCTAAACAAGGAACACTTGAAGCTTGTTAGGCATCTCGGGTGGTGGCAGTCATCTGATTCCAGAGCATGGGTATTGCACATCAAGGCAGCCACTGTCAGAACGCTGATCACCCAGGAATAGAGCAGGCCCATGTATGCGGCATGGCGTCAGTCGAATTGCGTCCGTCAATTGGCCGTGCGTATATAAAGACTTGCTAGCTTTACGCACTTGCGCACAATGAATGTTTGGGTCTTGATGATGCCGGCATGCCTGAGTCCTCGATGATGTTGAAAGAAGGTGAAAGGCCAGGTGCGTGAAAAAGAAATTAAAAGAGTCTTGCAAGAATGAAAAGCCATGTGAAATCAAGAGTCCTGCACGAGACAGGTTCGCCCAGCGTTATTTGTTGGGGTTCACATCGTACTCGTATTGGCACACGTGGTTTTGCATCCACACTTCAGACCCTGTTGCCCAGCACCGTCACCCTCTCTCCAACGCCCCCCTTTCCCGCACTCCGCATCGCCTTTCCGGGCGGCCTTCCAGTGGCCTGCACCGCACGCCATCTCGCCAGCGTGTCCGCCACTCAGCCACGGCACGCCCGCAAGCCGTGCCAGATTCATGTGCGGTAACGTGTTTCTCCCCAACGGCCCCTCCAAGTGACGCTACCGCCATCGGATCGCGAGTCTCGTTTATCGATCGGCTTCCACATAGCTGTATCTCTGCAGCCAGAGAAGTAGCATCGCTGTGCTGCCACTGTAGCTTACCAAGCGGAAGGCAATCTTGGTTGCGCTTCCAGCTTCGCAGCTTACTTTCTCTCTGTCACCGCAGTTCCTGGTTCCTGCGGAGGTACGACGGCGGCCCTCGTTCTCGGCCCCGCTGCCGCTCGTACGCTTTCACATGACGCGCGTGACCGAGGGATGCTTGCGATCCGTGCGCCGCCTCACCGCCCGCCGACACCCCGGTCGTCCCTCGCGCTGCTCTGCGGACGTCGCATAGCACGGCTCTTTCATCTGTTGTCCTGCGCTCAGCTGTGGCGTGAGGCCGAGGCAGCGCGGCGTCTGGTTGGCGGCGCCCGGTTTAACCGTACGCCGCTGCCCTGCAGCCTTACATGGGGAACGTGGAGCTGTCAAGGCATTGTCCAATCCGGCTTGCGCATTGCGGTTGACTCCGAATACGGCTCAAGTGCGGCCGGCCAGGACGCAGTCACAGAGAGGCTGTGCATCGGCGCAAGTAGTAGCGGTTAGTAATAACCTGTTGCTTTAAACCCAAAATGGTGTTTCCACAGGCACCTATCCTAGCCCGGATGCGGAAGGCGGGCAGACAACGACCCCAGAATCCAGCACAGTGGCCGGCTGGTGGGCTGAACATGCGTCACCCCTAACTTCCTGTCGCGGCCACGTCCCAACTTGGTAACACTTGCGGACAGGCACAACACGAGAGTCTACCAGTTAGAACGGAGCACCTTCTTGTTGCTCCTGTGCGCGCCGTTGACACATGATCGTCATGTCGATGCCAGACCTCGTTGCGAGACATGGCGCCTCGGTGCCCCGTTGCCTAAATGCGAGGGCACGGGGGCTAAGAAGGAGCAAGACAAGACGATATCGGTATCCTGCGCGACGAGGTGGCCATAACAGATATAAATAAGGGCCTGCCTTCGGCTTATACGACAGCATTCCTCACACAGCACACAATCATCACTCGTCTTCACAACAGAAACCATCCATCGCCCACCGCAGCCATGCAGTTCTTCAACATCTTTGTCTTTTACCTCCTCGGCCTCGTTTGCGCCGCCCCGGCCAAGCGCTCGGCCTCGGACATTGAGACCGACATTGCCGCCATGGAGAGCCAGGTGACCACGTTCAACACGTCCGTCACTGCCTTCACGGGCACCCTCAGCGAGGCCATTGTCTTCCTCACCCGCTACAACTCGCTCGTCAGCTCCATCACCACGGCCACCTCGGAAGTCACGGACACTGGCTCCCTCACTGCCGCCGACTCCGAGGTCATCTACGAGGACGTCATAACCCTCTCGACCCAGATCGTCTCCCTAATGACCAACGTCAAGAACAAGGTGAGTCTTCCCTCCGGTGTTTCCGAATGCATTCTAACCGCCAGGCCTCCGTCTTCGTTGATGCAGGGTACACGAGCTACGCCGTCAGTGCTCTTGAGACGTTGCGGGTACGTATCTTACCTCCCATAGCCTTGCATGTGCTTTCGGCTCTAACACGCTCAGGATGACACCAACGCCTTTTACGCTGCCCTCGTGTCGACCAGTACGTATCGCTCGCCCGCCGGTCTACAGTGTGCTAACAAACAGTCTACTCAACGTACACCAGCGACCTCCAGGTCTACGAGTTCGCCGTCTACGTCGCCTTTACGCAAACTCTCTCCGCCTACTAATTTGTTTGCTACGGGGCAAACGACTGGGAACGGCGCATTCCGCCCGACGACCGACAAACAAAACCCATCCGTGGCCGATACAGCCGCCATTGGCAAGACTGAACCAGTCCTTAAAATGTTTAATAGTATTGATGTGCACGGGTCGAACCGAGGCCGGTGTAGGGGACGAGGAAGGAACAATAATACGGCGTGTTACTTAACGTCGATAGTACAATTAAACAGCCTTCCATATAATTCCGCTTACGTAACGTAGTTATAAAAAAGACCGTACTAATCATAGGACTAGACTCTTCCCTGAAAAAATTTTCCACTTTCTGCACTGTTAGTGCTACGTTAGTGCGAAAAGTTTTCAGGCACCAATTCTCCCGCAAAACACCCTCTAGGGCCCATCGTGGCACTAACGGAGGGTGCAGAAGGACGGTCAAGGAGAGTCCCCTTCTGTTGCGGTTCGAGGGAACGGGTAAAAACCAACCGACATCTACCAGTTCTTGGGTGATGACAGGACACCCTCGCGCCTTGCCGGGTTCTGAGACGGTGAAATGGGAGTAACCGCGAGGACGCCGAACGAATGTCGAACGAACGGTCGGGGAGTAA
>JACCPH010000143.1:0-26973 GCA_014183095.1 Harringtonia aguacate
GTACGAATACTAAGTTTTTGGTCATGTTGGAGAGCTTGGAGGGCAAGCTGTATCTGTGCTTCTTTTTGTTGCGCAGTCATGATTTTTCGTTGAGGAATTGATGTTTGAAGATGAAAAGTTGTGTGAAGGGGGTTGGGTGGCCCACTCGCTTGGGTGGCCCACTCGCATGGGGTTTACGTTAAATGGAGAATAAAGCCTATTAATACACTGTAAACGCATGAAAATCCAAAACAGCCCAAAGACAACTTTTGAAAACAGACGACCCTGAAAATGGATGGTTTCAAAGCAGATGGCCGCAAACACGCCAACCCAGCGCTCAGTCATTCCCCTCAAACTCCTGCATTGTGCCGGTGCACGGAAAAGACGTCCTCATTGACCGTCTCCATCTCCCCGAAACACGTGTTGACAAAAGGCTCCATGTAATGGAATGTGCGTGGCTCCAGTACGAGATGTCTATGAGCTGTGGTGTAATGCTCGGTGCCTGGACGCCACCGCAGCCGGCCCCTGTCTATGTGCGCGACGGTTGCCGTGAGCACTATCTCGGCACTCGCTGGACCATTCGCCGGACTCGGGATCGTGGACGGCGGCCACACGATGGTGCCGTACTCGCGGCACACAAACCGCAGCGACTGGAGGCGGGGCATCCTATGGTAGGCCAGCCGGGCAAGCATGAACCGTGTCTGGTCCGGCATGCGGAGTTGTCCGTAGTAGGCGTCGCTGTGCGCCACCACCTGCCCCAAGTCCGGCCGGCCGCGGATGTGCCCTTGGGCCGCGCTTGGGTGGGTGGTCCCCTCGTCGGTGAGCGTGAGGTGCTGCAGGTGGGCGAACCGGCCCAGGTCGGAAATCAGGTCCTCGTAGAGGAACAACCGGTCGGGATATATCGTGCCCGCCACCGTCTGCCACTCCTCGGGCTCGCGGCCGCCGTCCTTGGGTCCTAGCTTCTGCTCGTTGATGGCCAGCCGGGGGTAGTTGCGGCGCCCGTTCTCCATGTGGCAGGTGTGCAGGCCCACGGTGCCGTAGAGCGCCAGCGTCTGCAGCCGGGGCAGGTATCTGTGGATGACCCGCACGTTGGACGGGTACCACCCGGGCGTCAGCGTCGACCCCATCTTGAACATTTCGAGCGCCGTCACCCCGCCGAGCCGCCCCGCCGCCGCCAGCACCTCGTGCAACTTTGTCACCGTGAACCGCGTCCCCTGCTCGTTGGCGCTGCGCGCCGGCTTCATCTTGATGTGCAGCCTCTCCAGGCGCGGACACGCTGCTACCACCAACGGCGCCTGCCACGACCGCCACGACACCTCCAGCGTGAGCTCCCGCACCGCCGTCAGCACCGGAAACGTGAGCGCCTGCCTCGCCGCCTCGTTCGTCGGATTCAGCTTCCATAGCCTATCGTCCTTGCTCTCCGACACGTCGTAGACCGCGTCGAAGCGCAGCCGTGTCAGCCGCGAAAACGTCTGCAGAGTCCGGAAGATGCGGTGCAGGTCGCCCAGGCCGTGTGCCAAGTCGTCCGCGCTGTGGTCCGCGCGCACGGAGACGACGGCCGACCGGACGTGCACCGACCCCCAAATCTTGGCCACCATCTTCTTGAACGCCTCGAATTCCTCCTCCAAGAACGCAGATTTCAGCCGCAGGTGGTCAAAGATGTAGCGCCACGAGACGCCGCGGAGGCGCTGGCAGGTCATCGACAGGGCCATCACCGTGGGCCTATGGGGCAGCGCACCGGCCTCAACAGAGTCGGCGTCGACCACGAGCGCTTGCTCAAAGATCTGCGAAAGGACTTCGTTCGAGAGGCGCAAAAGGTGGCATCTCTTGTCGTCGAATGGGGCGGCGGCCGACTCGGTGGTCGACTTGATGGTCTGCTTCGTCTCTGCTGTCGTTTGTGGTCGCACGACTCTCATATTTTCAACAGGGCAAGCTTTTCTTCTCACTATGTATGTCACAGGGGAGGGGCTGCTCGTCGAATTCTGCCCCTGCACCGCATCTGGATGTTCTCCAGTCCCGTCACCAAGTTCCATACTCGCTTCCAGAAGATCGTTTGACGTGTCAAAGTCGGGACTCGTACAGTGCAGTTCTCTCGGGTGGATGTGGTGGTGTCAAAGGCTCCTTTGCAAAATGCAATCAATCGTCCCAGACAGCGGTGTTAATGAGAATTGTTGTGTATTAGTGGTTGCGTGTGGAGTAGTTGGCTGTGGGGCATTTGGATTGCGGGGGCTGTACGGCAACTGTAAGAAGTGCTTGTAGATTTGTGTAGTGGCCGCTGTGGTGTAGTGTGATTTTTACCATGTACTTATGTATTTGGGATGGTGGCATGAGGAGAGAGATTGTTTTCTCGTCGGGGGGAAGGTTGGGGTTTTATGGACAAATTCGACGCAACTTTTTCGACGTCTTTTTCGCCATCAACCATCTTACGTCATGATGTTATTTGTTTACACCAAGGGAGCTTTTTCAGCCTTGAAAATATGGGTTGCTCCTTCTATCTTCTGTTGCGTCATCTGTCTTGCAGTCTATCCCTAATAAATGTGAAAAAGCCGGGTAAATAATAGTCCGGACCGTCTCCTGTAGTGAGGCAGTCAAGGTGATCGTGAAGCTCTTCCTGCGTGGACACTCCTGTCCGCGTTAACATGGGGAGAACGTTTGGTCTAAACAGAAAATAGATATTGCTGTTCTGGAAATAATGGAATTGCCCCAGTGTCAGCTACTCTGTAAAATGCATTGGAGATGGCTGGAAGTAGATAAATAAACTTCGACGGACGATTGCGCCACTTCCTCTGACCGGCTGATTTTCTGGAGGACGAGTAACCGTGTGAGATATCTAAGGCCTCAACTACACGTTTTCCATTTCCTGAAAGATGACCGCACTGAGTTTTCTCATCCACAGCCTTTTTGTTCTATTGACATCAGTTTTATTCTAGCATTCATCGTAAAGAGCTACGCCCAATGCTTAACTTTTTACGGAACGCAATATGGCTAGCCGGTATACAAGACAGAAGCCAGACATGGAACTTCTGAGGAACAACCACAATGCATAGTGAGTAGAAAAGTCCAGACTTAGTCAACTAGCAGAAGACATGAGCTTTTCTTTCAGCCCTATCTCTTTAACACTCTATTCAGCTGGCAGGTTGAGAGAAGTTGCTCATCGTCTTTCTATTTCTCAACACTTCTGCAGCCTCGTGTAGAGTTCTCGGGGGAATTGTTCTATTACTTCTTGGGCACACCACGAAAGCTTCTCTCGTGTGTTGGGTACAGCTGCTAAACAGTACCATGTGATGCTTAACGAGATGAGATTTCGTCAATTGGTTGGACAGTGATCACAATTTCACACGTGGTCAAGTTGCAAGGCTCTGGTAGTGTAAATGTAATACACTTGGAGGAATGAATTCATCTCTTAATGTTTGTTTCGACAGTTGCCCAAGGAAGAGGGACATAACATATTGGATGATATTCAGTAATTTCCAAACTCAAAACTGGGCACATATCCTGGAATCAAATTAAGTCTTTAAGTCTTTGGCATGTTTTTCTTACAAGTGGTGAGGCTTAAGCAGAATCTACCACTTCAGCGTGTTTGTACATCTTCTCTCCAGACAAATCCAAACGCCCGTTCCTTGCTTCTGGCCCACATGACCCCATCTCGTAGACACCGTATATCACAATTGATGCAAACTCCCATTTACTATAATATGACCGGCTTGCTCTTTGCAATATTCCTCGAAACGGTGAAGCATCCGCCCGGTTTTCTTCCAGATATGCTTGTCAGGCCGGCGGTAGTACATCCCAAGTAGTCACTTCGTGGCAAAACAGCGCTCGGTCTATTTGCGAATTATTTCACAGGCACGTTCTATCACATCCCGGTTCTCTTTGCATGCTCTCCAATAACCCCCGCCCGTTATCATACAGGTTGTTGGCCGTTAGGAAGCGGCTTGCATATTAAAAAGTAGTTCATGCAAGGAAAAGGTCGAGCCGCAGCTTCCAAGATCATCAGATCATCTCGACAGGCAGGCGTGAAAACCAGTACAATTTCCCCTGATCAGGATTTGGAAACAGTGCTTGGCAAATTTGGCGAGTTCTCCGACCCATCCAAACAATTCTCTCGTCGACGTCAGTGTGCTTTTCGAACAGCCGGCAGGTGCATACTGCAATATAGCAGAGATGCGAGAGGATGAATGCAGCCGGCAAATGCATTTTTGCGATGTTGCGGAGATGCAAGAGATGAATAAGGGTTCGAAAGTGTTTTATATCATCCTATGAATAAGAAGTCACGATCGAAAGCGGTTTGCGTGGTGGGTGCTCCAAGTACGAAAGCCGATGTTCTGCAAAAGCCTTTGTTTCTCGTCGTCATCCACCAGATAGGCCGCATATGATGTCGTAGTAGTCTAAATAGTGCTTGTGTCGGTTCACCATTCCGGTGAATCTTAATGCATTAAGGATTTTGTTGATGAATCGATTCAGGTAGCTGGCGAAGTCACCGGTGACCCTGTACGTCCGTAAGTGAGTGTCCTACGGGGGTACAATGGTCTGTTGGTGATGCTTCTTCGTTGTTCTAATCTAAGTTGAATAGGGGGGGCGGGGACTGGTGAGGCCATATCTATGCACCCAGCCAGGACCCGGTGGGTACCCGGTGAGGTCCCTGATTGGTCAGCGAGGAGCCTCATTAGAGCCTCCCCAGGGTCCCCTTCTTCGTTATGGCTAGTGTACCAACAGCTTGTATTATAGACCAAAATAACAGAAGAGCAAACCTAAAGCCTCTTTGTCATGTAGCACTTTGGGGCACGTCTAGTAAAGTACACAAACGAGAACAGGGGCAGGGTAGATTTCCAACAGGCTGATTTGGACAAATTTACAACAATTAAACAGACGAATCATGCCATTTTCACTCCTATCATTCTCACGTCGCCTTCAGGGGCCGAGCATATCAGCACCGGAGCTACAGAAATACACGCCAGTACTAGCACTAAACACCCCTGCACAGACTCGCACAGCCCTGCATGAACCGGCGCTAATCGTCAACCTGCGCTAATCTGTGCTGACTGCCCCACAGCTGCATGCGAACAACCTCGACCGAGAGCAGCCGAAATTTGTGCGTAAGAGATCAAAGGGGAGTCCTCGTATTCGCATCATATCCCTGGTTTCCATGCATTCTTTTAACTTGCTGATTTGTTCAGTTTTAGCCCATGATTAGTTGTCGTATTGATCTGACTTCTAGTCTCGTTGGTGCAGAATATGAAAATACCGTAACTAATACTTTTGCTGATTTAGACTACTATTTTCTCAACAGATTACTGCATTTAATCACCATGTCTTTTAGGATTAAAGGATCTCGCAAAACGTTAGCCAGTTTGTTGACTGCGTAGGCGTTATGCTTAAACCCTAGAGACATACTGGTATGCTGGGCGTAGTCTACCCGTACGGAGAGGCGGCCTAGAACGCGGTCTTTAGCCTTACTAGGCAGGAAGTTATATATGGAAACATTGAGCTTATCCTGTCGCATACCCTTTATGGGGATCACGTTATGGAACACCTGCACAATAACAATAGTAATCATCTCGTAATGTCGACGTGCTGGAATGGACCAACGCCCAAAAGTGCCTGACGCCACCAATCGTCCAATGTGCGAGTAATATGCTTAACCTGCTGACGGCTCCACCGTCTTATACCCGGCTCCACCAATCGCAGGAAAAGAGTGACCTTTCAGCCTACAGGGCGTTTTTTTCTGCTCGGGTATTTCCAGGCAGCCGCTGGCAGCGGCACGAGGTTGGCCGTCTCGTGCCTCGTCTGCCAGACCAACTTGCTCTTGCAATATTATCGATTTTCGACTGGAGGCTTCATCATCCACGTTGTTGTTTGCATTCAGTTCATCCGATTATCGCCATGCCCGACTTGCCTCCTCCATACTCACCACCGGCCGACGGGGCTGCTGTGGCGCCGCAGCTGACCATCTCCCCACCGGCAGAAGCGCGCCCGCCGTCGCCGCCGCCGCCCAGCTACGACACGGTGCCTCGGCAGCGCGCGTTGTCGACGGGGTCCGGGGACGGTCCGTCGCCCTCGTCGTCGCCGTCGCTGTCGTCGTCGCTGCTGGCACAGATGAGCAGTCTGCGGCTGCAGCGGTCGGCACCGGCGGCGGCGACCACCACCACCGCGGACAACCCGAGTGAGGCCGACGTGCTGGCGACGCTGTTCCGGATGTTTCCGTGGCGGCGGATCTGGGGCCCGCAGCCGACGACGCTGGACGCGGCGCTGCGGCAGGCGTGTCTGATTGCGCACGAGGGCCTGGTGCGGGCGCTGCTGCGGCGCGGCGCGCCCATCCGGTACACGGACCGGCACCGGGCGACCAAGCAGCGCCACGGCTGCGCGCTGCACGCGGCGCTGCGGGGCGGGGCGCCGTCGCTGGCGGAGACGGTGATCGAGGCGTTTTGGGAGCGCGCGTTTGCGCAGACGCTGGCGGCCGTCGACCCGGGCGTGCCTATCGGGGCCGAGGCCACGGCCGTCGCCGCCGAGGCCGCCGACCACCAGGTGCGCGCGCTGCTCGACGCCCGCGACCGCGCCGAGCGCACCCCCCTGCACGTGGCTGCCGAGGCGGGCGCCACCGAGGCGGTGCGCCGGCTGCTCGCGCGCGGCGCCGCCCTCGACACGCGCGACATTTACGGGCGCACGCCGCTCCACCTGGCCGCCCGCTACGGCCGCGACGACACCGCCGCCCTCCTGCTCGCCCAGGGCGCCCGCACCGACCAGCTGCTCGCACGCGCGCCCCAGTGGACCACCGGCAGCGCCCAGTGCCTCGCCGAGCAGGGCAGCTTCCCGTTCGTCTCAGCCCTCATCCGCAAGCTGCTGACCTCGGCCGGCATGTCGGCCGTGGACGTCGACGAGGCCACGGCTGCTGCCGAGGCCGAGGGTGTTGCAGACGCAGTGACTCCCGACGACGACGACGACGATGACGACGACAAGACCACCCGCAGCCGCAGTCGCAGCCTCCAGCCCGTCCCTGCCACCATCTCCTACGTCCACGGCCGCTCCCGCAGCCTCAGCCCCCACCCCCAGGTCGAGCCGTTTCCGCTCGCCGGGCCCTCGGTGGTGCCGTCGCCCCTGCTGCTGCACCGCCACAACGCCGACGTGCCCAACGCCCTGCCCGCCGTGCACTTCACCCCGGCCTACATCAACTGGCGCCAGGGACTCGACATGATGCAGGCCGAGCACCAGGCGCAGCGCAAGCGCAACGCCATGGACGAGGTGCCCGAAGGGATGCTGATGTGACAGAGGAGGCCTTACTGCATATGCGTATGATTTACAGTGTAGTTTACTTAATATTATGCATTATCCACTAATCCCATCACCAGGCGGAGATGCCCGTCTTGACCGACGTGCAGAAGCCGGCCGCCTCGCAGGCGGCCAGGAACGCCATGAGCACCGTGTCGCAGCCGTGGTGGGCCACGAAGCTCAGCGTGATGATGAGGTCCTCCTCGCGCTGGGTTGTCAGTGTGCGGTCAGAAGAGAGTGGTGGCCATTGCCAGGGAGACCTACCAGAGAAATCACGCTGTCGTACGGGATGACGCCAATGGGCACCGTCACGTCGACCAGCTTGGCCCAGGGCGCCATCGACGCGGCGCGCATGGGCTTAAAGGCCGGGAAGTAGTCGTAGTTGAGCACGTCGCGGTACTCGGGCACGCCGCCGCCCGTGTCCTCGATCTGGTAGACCCAGAGGCCCTCGGAGCAGGTGTCGTTGTCGTACGGCACCATCTGGGCGTTGACAAAGTCGCCAAAGGTGGCCATGCCGGCCTCGGCCAGGGCCTTGCGCGTCGCATTGGTGGCCGCGTCCTGGCGCCAGGCCGCGAGCACCTGGTTGTCGGCCTCGGGCATGCGCCCGTCGTAGCGTGCCTCGTAGTCGGCCACAAAGCCCTTGCCAAACAGGTTCCAGTTGTCGTACTTGGTCAGCGCGCCAAAGTCGGACGTGTACGACGACAGCGTCGCGTTGGCATCGACCGTCTCCTGGAAGAGCGCCGTCACGTTCTGCTCCACAATCTCCATGCCCATGGCCGCCGTCATGTTGGCCAGCCAGTCGTCGATGAGCGTCTGCGCCGCCGAGTTGTTGACGGGATACCACTCGACCGGGTAAAAGATCTTTTTCGGCAGCGTGTACGTCCCCGTCTGCAGCGGCGACTGTTCGGCCGTCTGCCACGAGCCCATGACCTTTTGCAGCATGGTCGGCGACCGGGCAAACACGCCCAGCGTGTCCATCGACGTCGAGCTGGGGATCACGTCGGTGAGGTCGATGGCGCCCCAAGACGGACGCATGCTGGTTGGTCAGTAGCGTCCAGAAGAAAAGAAGAAAGTAACATCACGGGAGCACTCACCCGTACACCCCCACCCGGTCGGCCGGGTTCCGCACGCTGCCGGTGGTGTCGCTGCCCACGGTAAAGTCGAGCTGCGGGTACGCGGCAATGGCGGCGGCCGAGCCAAAGCTAGATGCCGACAGTCCCAGGAAGCCGTCACCACGGATGTTCCACGAGTACTGCTGGTCAGCGGAAGCTTTTGGCTGTAAAAGAAAAAGAAAAAAAAAGAAAACCCACCGAGTAGTCCATGTTCTGGTACGCGTACGACCCGTAGGCAAACGTCGACAGCTTGGCCTTGCCGATGAGGACGGCGCCGAGGCCCAGCAGCCGCGAAATGGCCGGCGCCGTCGCGTTGGCCGGCGTGTCGTACAGCTTGGCATAGGCGCGCGACCCGCCCGTGGTGATGAGCCCTTGCACCGGCATGAGGTCCTTGAGGCCGAAGCGCAGCCCGGCCAGGGGGTACTGGACCGGGTCCAGCAGCGACGAGTAGAGCTTGGACGGCACCGGGATCAGCGGCGCATACTGCGCCGTGTTCCAGACGCCGACTGTCGAAAAGGACCCGTCGTCGTTCTCGGTCACGCCGTTGTAAAAGGCCTCCTGGTAGTCCGAGAAGAGCGCATACACCTTGTACACGGCCAGGCCGCCCGCCGCCGTCAGTTTGGCCACGTACGGCCCCGGCGGGATCGTCGAGGGCACCGCCACCACGGCTGTCTTAAACGACGACGTCTTGACGCTGCCGTGCGCCGTCAGGCTCTTGGACACGACCAGGAAGCTGATGCCCAGGCTGCTCAGGTAGTCCACGGCTGACTGGTCCAGCTTGCCGGCTGCCGTGCCGATGATCTCCACGCCTGGGATGTTAGCATGAAAGAGACAAAAAAGGTGGACGGGCAACAACTACCTTTGAGAAAGCCGGTCGTGTAGACATCGTCCGTCGTGTAGTTGGCCACCAGACTGCGGAGCACGTCGGCCGTCACCACGGCGGCATTCGTCACAAAGATCGTGTACGGCACATACGTGTCGGCCTCGACGAGGCTGCACAGGCTCGACGTCGAGTACGTCGCCACCGGCCCAGTCTTGTCCGCCGCCGGGACGTAGTAGGTGCCCGTCCAGAAGTCCTCGGTATTCACCGAAAAGTTGGCGGGGCCCGTCAGCGAAAAGGTAAAGGCGCCTTCACCGCCAGTGGACAACACCTGCAGCGACGACGACGACGATGACTTGGACACGGCATGTGCACTGCTGCATGCAGCCAGCAGGAGGGTGCCGGCAAGGCCGGTGAGAGTCCAGCGTACCATTTTCCAAGATCCGGGGGGTTGTGCTTACGGGATGGGTTGGGTTGCAATGCTGCTGCTGCTGCTGCTGCTGCCGCGCAATTGGCACAGGCTATTCCCGCTGGCGCCCTTTTATACGTGCGGCTATGTGTGAGGTTTTTGCGTGGTATGACCTGCAGCAGCTCCGGCCTTATCTGCCAATACGCGGATTCAACTGACGAGGTCCAGTCAATTGGTGCTGTTATCGGTTGTGGATGGCACTGGTAGCTTGCCTACGAGGCTCCATAGAGTCTAGCGCCGCCGGCCATCGTCCCAGGAAGTCTGTTTTCCGGAAGACCAGGGCTGACCGCGGCCCAGAGATAACAGACAGCCTCTTAGTTTAGGCCCATGAATAAAATCGCTAGGTCACAAACTCTCCACCCCGTCCATCGTCACGCGAGTCCAGACCCGCCACGTTTTTAGGCCTCGCTTGAGTTCATCGGCCACAACTCCATCGACTCTATCGACCCCATCCGTTCGTCGGCCGCCCCGCCCTCTCTCTCACCACCCAAAGACCTCAACAGCTTCACCGAGTCTGCCCGCCACTGCCTGCCGGGCAGCACACAGGACCGCCAGCCATTTGTGCCTTTGCGTATGCCAAATGTCGGCGATGCTGGCAGCTGCCTCGCTGGCAATCGACACGATGTCTGCCCAGCCAGGCTGAGTCACGGAACGTCTTGTCTTTGTTCGGAGCATCGCCTACGAGCAATGTCTCGCATTCCGAGCGAGAAGCGAACGCAGCCCCCCAATCCGCCGTATCCGAGACTCTGGTAAGGGCATGGCGGTCCTGGCGGTAGCCCGGACGGCGGCCTTGGCGTTTATTGGTGGCGGTCTTGGCAGCTGTCTTGGCAGTGCCCGCCACGTTTCCTATCATAATGACGTCGGCGGCGCTTGCCGTCGTGACCGAGAGCCGCCCCGAGGGGCCGTCACCGTCACCGTCACCGCTGCGATCAGACCACACGAGTACGATGGGATGCGTTGTGTGCATGGGAGCGCCCATCTCGGTGCGCCGGACTGGCCGCGTTATTCCCTGCGGAAGCAGCAGGTCGGTCCGCTGTGAGTGTTGCCGACTTGTGTGTGCTTCTGTGACCATGACCGCTGCTCAGGCCTTCAACAGACGGTCTTGTCGTATTATCTGGGTTTTGTTGATGCGAGGCTGCACTCAGAAGTAGAGTGGGAGTCTTTTGGCCGCCCTGATGGCACTGATGCCATCCAGTGCACCATAGCCAGGGGTGGGCGGCCATGTTCTGGGCGTGAACCACGTGGCATGTTGTAACACATTCTGTGCCAGGCGAGTATTTTGAAAGGCTTCCGGCCGAGTCGTCTAGCTTTGTCAAGTCGACGAGGTCGCTCTCCCTAGGAACAGACGTAATCCCATTTTTCTGTAAGCGTTTTTTGCCAATCTCCTTCGCCGTCGTTTCAGAAGGCACACTTTTCGAGGACCGGCGGTGGCTGTGACTGGTCCTGCCTCGATGCACTGGGAGACGGGAAACCACGCAAGGAAAGCTGTCGTTCGGATACGGGTTGTTTTCGTCTACCACATAGTTGTTGCCTATGACGTGGTGAAACTGCTCCCCCGTAATTAATTGCGTATAGTTTAGAAATTTGGGCCTCTCCGTTGATAAGCCACAGAAATGCTAATGAACGAACCTTGGTGTGTCAAGTTAGTATGGCTATTAGTTGTTAGTCTTATTGAGTACTTGTTGTGTAGGCTTACATGAAATCTCGGTAACTGTTTACTTTACTTGTATTTGTACTTATGTTGGCTTTGACAAAGGAGAACTAGGTTGAGCTACTTCAATGTCTTAAACACGGCTTAAACCAACCTTGGATAACGTTGATTCAGTCGTTAACTGTACGTTGCTTAAGTATTTGAAATTTAAAGGCAGTATGCATTGGCGGCGATAGTTGAAACAAGACGCTTGGTGAGCTTGATTTGAAATTTGGTGGGATCGCTTGTGTACTGTATGTTGAGACGGTAGCATTAAACTCGTTGCCTTTTGCAACACAGATTAGCTCCTCAAGAGAAGTTAATGCCAGCTGCATAGCTACGATGGATGGATTCAGGATTATGACCTCAAGTCCGTGCTTGTTGGTTAAAGCACTCGAATGGTTCTCCACAGCCTCAGGCTTGGGGATCTCACTTGGCATAGACAGCATCTCACTCGCAGTACATTTCGCATGCAATTAGTGATTGTACGCTTACCTTTACGAATTCCTTCTGCATTAGTCTCATCGCCTATATTCTCACACGCAACCGACCAATCTTGAAGGTCGTGTTGGGCTCACGTGCCATTGACACACGTGACCAAAGCACTCTTTGAGCCAGTCTTGCGATAGGTTTGGATCCTCTCCCGTAAGATATCGTCAGATCGCTCGTTCATCGGCAGGCCTGAATTAGGCAGCAAAGCTGCACTACTTTTAAGGGTCTGCGCCATCGGCGACGTTCTGGGCACCAGGTCACAACTTGACAGCAGCACTGCACATATTGCATTAAGCATTAATTAGGCATTAGGCAAACACTGCATCCGGTTAACGATGAGTGATGGCGGAGATGCTGAGCACGAGCTCTACCGCCTTGTGCCGCTGCCGGCGCCAGCGGCCTCGATTCGCCTGTTGACGCTTCAGCCGGGACGGCAAGGTCAGGCAGCGGACGACGATGACGACGCGATGGTTGCGCAGCTCTCGGTGCATGCCGTCGACCAGCTGCCGGCGTTTTACACCCTGTCGTACTGCTGGGCGCCGCAGGAGCCACGCCGCACCATGACCATTGCTGGCGCTGCGTTTTCCGTGTCGGCGAACCTCTGGGGAGCGCTGTGCCAGGTGCAGCGCCACCAGTTTGGCGCCGTCGTCGAACCGGTGCGCATCTGGGTCGACGCCGTCTGCATCAACCAGGGGTCGTTGCGGGAGCGCAATGCCCAAGTGCTGCTCATGCGCACCATCTACGTCTCGGCACAGCGCGTGCTCATCTGGCTGGGCGACCAGGACGACCGCGGCTGCACGGACGACGCGCTGCGCGTCATGGCTGACTGTGCGGCGCGCGAAGAGGCATACGAGGCCTTGTTCGTGACCAAGCCCGACCGGGCGGTCGTCGAGCGCTTCCTGCAGGCCGACCTCGGTCGGCTCGTCGACGGCCTGCTCTCGCTGTCGCAGCGGCCATGGCTGCGCCGCACCTGGATTCTACAGGAGTGCGCCCTGGCGGCCGACGAGCCGCTCGTGCTCTGCGGTGGCGCTGTCCTCGGCTGGGACAGCCTCGTGCGGGCCAAGCGGTTCTTTGCCTCTGCCACCTTTATCAACGCGGCCTTTCGCCTGTACACAACGGGCAGCATGTTTGACCTCCTCGTGCTCGACCATCCCGAGTACGCGTTCCAGGCGCCCGAGATGGTGCGCCGGTTGTGCCACGCGGGCTACGCGGGCCACGTGGACCACGGCGACAGCGACGACCGGCGGCCGGCGGTCGGCGTCCCCCTGGCACGTCTGCTGCACAGCGCGCTCTCGGTCGAGGCCACAGACCCGCGCGACAAGGTGTACGGGCTGCTCGGCATGGCCACGGCCCGCGTCCAGGCCTGCGTCAGCGTCAACTACAGCCAGTCCGTGCAGGCCGTCTACAGGCGCGCCTTCCAGGTGGCCTGTGCCGAGCTGGGGGGCTTCGCGCCGCTGGTGCTGGCGAGCCAGCCGGGCCACGCCCGCAACCAGGAGCTGGACTGGGCCCACGACTGGCCCACGTGGCTGCCGCGCCTGGACGCGCCCCTCCTGAGCCGCATCCACAGCCTGCTGCTACCACCGTCGGCCCCGCCCAACAGCGTCTACCAGGCGTCGCGGGGCTTCGCCATGCTCAGTCCGGGCCTCGCGGCGCTCGAAGCCGTCGCCGACGCCGACGTCGACGCCGATGCAGACGCCGATGCAGACGCCGATGCAGACGCCGATGCAGACGCTCGCCCGCCTCCTCCGCCCTTGAGTGCGCCCACGGTGGGCTATGTCCGCGGCAGCCACCACCTGGCCATGCTGGGCATCGTCGTGGACCAGGTCGAGGCTGTCACCAGCCTCTGGACCATCTCGCCGAGCCGCAGCTGCGACTACGTCGACCTGAACACGGCCCTGGCGCTCTTCTGCAAGGGCGCGACGGCCTGCGCGGCCTGCACAGCCTGTGGCAGCAGTCGTAGTAGTAGCGTCGCACCCAGCCGCCGTTTGTGCGCTCATTCCGCGTACGCGCCGCGCATCGCGGAGGCCTTGTACACGACGCGTCACGGAGCCGTGGTGCTGCAGCGTACACCGGACGCACCGGACGCGGAGGACGCGCAGGACGCGCAGGACGCGGCCGAGGCCGACGGCACACTCCCATGGCTGCTGGCGCCCGACGGCATGGCCGATGCAGCGGCCCTACCGCCGTGGACATACGACCTAACCCGGCCACTGGCCGACGCCGTGTGGCGGATGCTGTTGGGTGACCGCGTGTCGGACCAGGACGTCGGGTCGGACGGCATGCCGGCGGCTGCCGCGGACCTCGCCGATCTGGCCGCCCTCTTCCGGGCCGGCACAGAGGCGCAGCTCGGGCCGCTCGACGCCGTCTACCATGCGATCTGCCCCCCGTCCGTGGACGAGCAGGTGGACTTGGAGCCGGCTGCTAAATCGGCGCGGGCAAATCTCCTGATGCAGTCGTTGAAGCGCGTCACCTACGCCCGGCACGCCTACCGCACGCGGTTCGGGTGGATCGGCCTAGGCCCAACCGCCATGGCGCCCGGCGACTGGCTCGTCGTCCTCGCCAACACGGACGTGCCCTTCATCCTGCGGTCCAGCGGCGCCATACAGGATGCGCTGCCGGACGGGCGCCGGGGCGTCCTGGCCGACGTCGGCGAGACCTATGCCGAGGGACTCATGCACGGGGAGCTGTTCACTGCAGATGCCAACCAGGCCCCCTGCCTGCCGGGCACGGTTTTCTTGTTGGGCTAGCACCGGTGGGCGGTCCAGACATCTGAAGAGACCTCTGTTGATCAGACAAGACTCGTACTCGGTCGACGGACTATGCTGTCCGCCGACTACACTCGTGCATTGGATTATCAAATGAAAGTACAAGACCGGAATAAGAGACATTGTTCCGATACACTAGTGATAGCAGAGCTACAAAAACCCCGACCTCCCTATACATGCCACTACACAGCTCTCTTAGTTGCTCGGCAGCTCGCACTCGATGATGCTCTCTACGCCGTTGGCGACCGTGTAGATCTTTGCAATCTTCAGGCCGCCCACCACCTCCAGGGTGTGATACCAGTCGGCCTGTGTCCGCTCGCGCGAGCTGAGCAGCGTCATCATCATCATGTCCAGTGCCGTGGCCTCCCAAGCCGCCTTGGTCCGTGGAATAACATTCTCGTTGACGAGAAGACGGCTGTAGCCAGGTTTCATGGCCGCCTTGACCCGTCCGAGGATCTTTTCGCAGACTTCGTCAGGCCAGTCATGCAGCACCGAATGCATGTAGTAGGCACGAGCGCCTGTTTTGGTTTAGTACAGGGAAATTCTAGAGGGGATACCAGCCTATGCCTACCTTTTATGGGCTGCTCAGTGTTAAAGTTGTACGGCATGCGCTCAATTTTGGGATCGAGCTCGGTGATCTGGTCGAGGACAACGGGCAGGTCCTGCAGGACCAGACGGCCTGGGACATTGGGGTTCTCACGCCGGAACTGGTCAATGTCATGCCCCTTGTTCCCGCCAATGTCGACGAGGAAGACGGCATCGGCACTCGTGTCCGCCCCGTCGACCAGACGCGCCTGGACGGGGTAGAAGCCGTCGTCCGTCCACGAAGGCCGGCCCTGGCGGTAGCCGCCCATGTGCGCGTTGAACATGGCGTCGTACGGCGGGTGGGCATGCAGGTGCTCAAACATGTTCTTGTCCGTCTTGTAGGCGAACTGAAGAGAGCCGTCTGATATGCTGGTCGGTGTCATGTAGTTGTTGTGCCTGGCAAACTCGTGGAAACGGAAGATTGCGTCACTGAGTCCGCCTCCTCTGCGAAAAGTGTGTCAGTGGTATTGCTCATCCACACAAAATCAATCGTAACAAGTATAGCTTTTTTTCACCTACATGCACGGATAGCCGTTGCCAATGATGGGGATGCTCAAGGATCGGGTAAAGTTGGTAGGCAGGTACTCGTCCAGCCCCACTTCAGCGACATATCCCATGGCACTGAGATGACGCATGAGACGGCCTGGCAGAGATATGCATAGTCAGTAGGCTGCCAACACGCAAGGTCCTGTACGATGAACATACAAAGAAGCGGCGGGTCTATGCCCAGTGTCTTGGCGAGGTTGTTGGCATTCTGCACGCCCTTGCTCTTGGCGAGCAACTTGAAAAGGCCCACATCAACGCCAACAGTGATGGCAGAGAAGGCACCAGGCTAATGCGGGGGGAAAGATTAGCTTGGGATGCTGTACATGCAGGATGCTGTGTAAATGCTGACATACCTGTGCCCAGCAGTGCTTGATCATGGTCTCACGAGGAGTCTCCAGCGCCCGAACGAGCGAGCGTGCCTTTTCCACGAGCTCCAGCCGTGCTCCCTCGTTGCCAGAGGTGGCTTCTTTTACCAAATTGGAAGCATCCTGGACCAGTTGAGGGACAGCCTTGATGTCGCACGGTGCAAGTGCCACGGCAACGTCCGCGATCCCATCTGTAAACCCGTTGACAGCCATGACTGCAGAAAAGTGGCGGTGAGCAAAAAGGTAGAGGAACTGTGGCTGTGGCGTGGGAACTTGACAGAACCGAACGGACAAGCAGCAAAGGAAAAGACGGGCCGGCCAGGCCATCAAATATACTCGAGTACGGATACGTGTGCGTCACGGCATGCCGTAGAAGCCGTAGCGGTGAAAATTGGGCCGTGCACGCCGCATCATCCTTTAAAGGAATATATGGACGTGCACACGGCATCCTTCAAAAGGTGTCTTACGAGAACCATTTGCAGACGCAAACTGTGCATAAGTGCTGGCATGGCGTAGTTTAAGCGTCGCATTGTCATCACACCCCGTGTCTATTTAAGGCGTTGCGTATACAAGGAACACGACGATGAAACAATACTACGGGCTAGTCCGGCCGCGGGAGTCGACGCCGGCTTGCCGATCCGTGTGTGATCTGTAATTACCGGGGAACGAATACAGCTGAGAATATCAATCGGGAGATGGCAGCAGAGCAAGTAACGAGACTCGCAAGCAAGATGCAGTGAATGAAGAGTGATGCTCGTAAGAGCCGAATAGATCATACGTGTGACGTAGCATGGACATTAATCCACATGATAGCCTCATAAATCGCCCCCGACGCTGGTTGTCGTTCGTTGCTGTGGAAAAATCCGCACCAGCCACCTGAGCCCTCGCACCTGCACACCGTAAGAAAATACAGCTGTTCGTTGGTCCGCCGTACATCCTTGCAATCCTGTCAGCAGAATCCTTTCTCGGACTCGCATTCGTAAAAGTGCTGCTGTGCTACTGTTTTGTTCGCTCGACGGGATGTTCCCCTGAGTCATGCAGCATTCCTACCGGCATTCCTGCACGAATAGTGCCCGTGCATTAGGCTTCACAGAGCGATCAAAGCGTATTGCTCTTTTCCTGGATATTCTTGTTGGTTTTCCATGCTGATTTTCCAAGCCTGCTTTCTCCAACGATCCCCTCATCTCCTAGTCATTCCCTTTCAGGCCCACCTGCCCAACCACTCACAGAAACAAAAGGTCGACTATTGGCACTGTGATTGTTCCCTGGGAGCGGTTATGGCCATTTTTGGTGCCCAACTGTTCACGCGGGGCGGGAGGGCTAGTTCCGTAGTCAGTGTCCCACCATCTCCTCGTCTAACTCTATGAGGTTGAATCCTCCCATCGGGGTCTCCGACTCAATACTTCTCTAGTGTTTTACTATTTTGGCATCTTACTCTCGGTGAAGTGTACTGTAAGCTGACATCTGGATATTCCTGCACGTTTCATCACAAGAAGCACCTGAACATTGGTTTTGGTGCACATTACACGGTTGGAGCAAGTGATTATTTTCACAATCTGCTCTGAAGTCTATGCCGTTACTAATCTCGGCAATCTACGCGGCAAGGTCACAGCTGATACCCCAGATACCCGGGCCAGAAATACGGAGCCGGGGTCCAGATCGAAACGCGACGCCGCACAGTCCGCATTTCATTGGCTATTTGACGATGGCAATGACCTACAAGCCTGTGCCTCGACAATGAAAGCGTCCTTGTCTACCTCCTTACAATGTTGGTTAATTAGACAGTCGACAATGTTTGATAATTTTCTATAACATTTTTTTCTGGAACACAAGAGTGACAGTTTCGACAGAATTGACCTAGTCGATATCAATTGACGTCGGAGCTAATTCCGTCATTGCCAATTGGCAGTTGAGCTGATGGTGTGATTGGCGTCAGAACTGACGACTACGCCCAGCTAGGGTTCCGACAAGACCACCGACCCGACTTCCGCTGCTGCGACGAGACAGTATAAAATGTGCGTGTCAGGATATCATTGTTGTTGTCAGACGAGGAGGTTGCCATACTAAACGCAAAATGGCCGACGCTAAGCAGCCAAAGAAGCAATGGGTTCTCAATGCCTTTTCCATGAGCACGCCCAGCCACCTGGCAGCCGGTGAGTTCTCCTGCGTCGCTCACTCTGCATTGCACACGCGTGTGCCTGATGGTTGACCCGTCCAGGCCTCTGGAAGCACCCGCGGAGCCGGACGGCCGAGTACACCGACATTGAGTACTGGACGGACCTGGCCAAGCTCCTCGAGAGGGGCAAGTTCCACGGCCTGTTCCTCGCCGACGTGCTGGGCCACTACGGCGTCTTCAAGGGCCCGGGAGCCGTCGATCCCAGTCTGCCCGGCGCCGTGCAATTTCCCATCTCGGATCCATTGTAAGGAGTCAGTAGGACATTTGAGGACTGGCAGGCGATGCTGACAGCGGACAGCCTCCCGGTGGCGGCCATGGCGGCGGTGACCAAGCACCTGTCGTTTGGCGTGACGGCCTCGACGACGTACGAGAACCCCTTTCTGCTGGCGCGGCGCTTCGCCACACTGGACCACCTGACCAAGGGCCGGGTGGCGTGGAACGCCGTCACGAGCGCCCTCGACTCGGCCGCGCTCAACCTCGGCCGCACGGAGCAGATTGCGCACGACGAGCGGTACGCGCGGGCGGACGAGTTCCTGACGCTGACGTACAAGCTGTGGGAGGGCACGTGGCGTGACGACGCGGTGGTCAAGGACGCCGACAAGACCAAACAGTATGCGGTGCCGGGCCGCGTGCGCAAGATCGACCACGAGGGCGCCTACTTTCGGTCGGTGGGCCCGCTGACGACGGAGCCGTCGCCGCAGCGCACGCCGTTCATCTTCCAGGCGGGCGCCAGCACGGCAGGCAAGGCGTTTGCGACCAAGCACGCCGAGTGCATGTTCCTGCCGGGCATGACGCCGGCGGCGGTCAAGAAAAACGCCGACGACATCCGGCGACAGGCCGTGGCCAACGGGCGCGACCCGGCCACCATCAAGCTGATTGCGGGCGTGCTCGTGGTGGTGGACGAGACCGACGCCAAGGCCCAGGCCAAGTACGACGAGTACCTGCGCTACGTCGACCTCGAGGGCACGCAGACGCTCTTTGGCGGCTGGACGGGCGTCGACCTCAGCACGTGGGACGACGACGAGGATTTCAAATTCACCGGACCCGGCGCCATCCAGAGCATGATCTCCTCGTGGACCGAGACCATCCCGGGCACCGACGGCGTGCGCTGGACCAAGAAGCGCATCGTGCAGGAGCTGGCCCTCGCGGGAGCCCACGCCCGTGCCGTCGGCTCCCCCCAGACCGTCGCCGACATCCTCGAGCGCTTCGTCGACGAGTCCGGCATCGACGGCTTCAACATTTCCCACGCCGTCAACCCGGCCGACTTTGAGGACATTATCGAGTACCTCCTGCCCGAGCTGCGCCGCCGCGGCGTCTTCTGGGACGACTACGCCGCGTCGACGACGCGCGAAAACTACTTTCAGGACGGCCTGGGTCCGCGGCTGCGAGACGACCACCCGGGCGCACAGTACAAGTGGCCGGCCGAGTAGAATGTTTAGATGAAAAGAAAATCGATTTCATGTCGAGCTGTTCTGGATGTTTACATTGCTGTTCACATTTCCCAAAGTCCATCACGCAGCCGCCCGCCCACGGGTCTCGTAGGGAAGCACCAGAAAGATGAACCCTGCCAGAACAAACAGGGCGGCTGAGATCCACACAGGCACGTCCGTGTCGATGCCGACGTAGGCGGCAATGATGGGCGCCATGAGTCCGCTGAGGCGGTTGAAGAGGGAGACGAGCCCGTTGGCGGTGCTGCGGACGGGGGCGGGGAACAGCTCGGGCGTGTACGAGTAGAGCAGGCCATAGACGAGGTTCTGGAAAAAGGCGACGGCGCACGAAAAGCCGAGCACGCCGGCCTGCGACGTGGCCCGCGTGAAGAGGAACAAAAAGACGCCTGTGCCCAGACAGGCCAGCGTGCCGGTGCCCTTGCGACCGACGCGGCGCAGGTCGACGGTGAAGCCGCCGAGCACCGACGCCGGGATACCGCAGACGGCCTGGATGGCGTAGTTGCGGTACGCTGTGCTCAGCGACGACGACGAGCCGCCCTCGGCCACGCCCTTGTTCTCGAGGTAGATGGGGATGAACGAGTTGTACAGCGGGTAGGCCATGCCGATGGAGCACCACAGAAAGATCATGAGCGTCGTCGACAGGGCCGTGCGCCGGCTCGAGAAGAGGATGCGGATCTTGCCTGGCGTCAGCTCGTCCCAGCGGCTGGCCGGTCCGGTCGTAGTTGTCGTCGTCGGCGGACCCAGCTCGGCGTCGACTGCATCAAAGTGGGCCAGGGTGAGCCACGTCGTCTTGCCGTCCCGTGCCGCCGTCTTGTGGACGACGTCGACTGCCTGCCGGTCGAGCCCGCGGCTGAGGAGGTACTTGGGCGTCTCGTACACGCGGAAGAGCAGGCGCAGCAGGAACAGGACCAGCGTCAGGGCGCCAAAGGCCCAAAAGGTGTAACGCCAGCCGAGGTTGTCTTCGTAGCGGCAGTCAGACTGCGAGGAGGCGCACGAGTAGTGGGCAATCAGCGGCCAGCCGATGAGGGCGGCCACGGCCTGGCCCACTGACCAAAAGGCCGACTGCATCGTGAGAAGATACTGGTGTGTGGCAGGGATGAACTCGAGAAAGATGGCGCTGTCGACCGGCTGGTTGCCGCCCATGCCCAGTCCAATACAGGCGCAGAGGGTAGCCAGAGCCGGAAAATTGGGCATGCCCGCGCCGACCAGCCCGCTGGCCGCCGACAGCAGGAGCGTCATGTTGAAAGCCGGACGACGCCCGATAAAGTCGGCTGTCATGGGCCAGGCCGTGGACCCGACGACGAGGCCGGCATATTTGGCGACCGTCAAAAAGGCAATGCGCTTCACGGCGAACTCGTTGCGCACCGGGGTGCTGATGATGGTGATAGCCTGCATCCAGAACTGACATGCCGTCAGTGTGTTTTCTTCTTCATAAAGTCCCACACATACATTGTCCACAAACCAGCCAAAGCCGGTCAGGCCAAAAATCTTCCATTGGAAGCTGTTCATCCCCAGGTCGACCAAGGCCTGGTTCATGATGGCGACCTTTTTCTCGTACGCCTCGCCCACGCCGGATGGGAGAGCGTGCATGTCGATGTCTCGGGTGCTTCGGCCGACGGGCTCAATCTCACCCCTGATGTCAGAGAGGTTGGTCGACACCTTGCGGACGGCAGGCATGGCGTCGACACCGTCGCCATCCTTCTTTTCCTGTGTGTCCATACTTGCAGAATAGGTGGTTGCGAAAGGTGATGAGCGTGTCTGCTGGGAGAGCTGGGACCTGCTGGCGAGTGCCCATCTTTAAATAAGGTTCCCGAGGAGGCCTTTCCCTCATGATAAGCCTTCTTGCCAAACCGCATGGCTGTCGACATGATTTTTCAGTCCATGCCCGCGGGGGCACGTCCGCGTGGGTTGTGAATGTTGGAATAGAGATGATAAGCACAGATGAATGAGGAAGAAATACACGTCGGCTACGCTAGAGGACAGAAACAGGGACCAATGAGGCATTGGAGATAGCCATTCAAGGCTGAGACAAGCACTGGGCGCGTTGAATCCCCCCATTCCAGTAAGGCGCGGCCGTCGTGGCGGCGGGTCACGCCTGCCTCTATCAGGGCGCTTCAAATACCCCATTTCTGGATTAGCGTGATTTCTGTCGATTTGCTCGCAGCGGATCTTGGCCGCACAACTCATCGCATCTCTGTGTTCCATATGCCCGCTGCCGATGCCGGATCGAAATGCTGCGTCTTACGGAAAATCAAATCGAGCGTTTAGAATATCCTTCTTGGGTGAAGATGACCGAGTCGGTTGGCAACATTTTGAGTATAAATAAATGTCCAACCAGAATCAAACCCGCTTTCCTAATTATGTGAGCACTTAGTTACACCAATTTCACCTCTTCATTGTTTCATCATCACGATACAAAATGGCAGCTTCCACTGTCGCCGTGGCCTCTGTTGAGGATCCGTTCAAGACCGTGCAAAATGCCCCTTCTGCGCACAGCTCAGGCGTCCAGTTTAGCCCCGCCAAGCATTTGGCCTACTCTCCTCCGCGCAAGGTCTTGACGATGGAGGACCTTTCCCTGGAACCGACGGCTCTGTCGCCCATTGCCACCACGGAGCCGTTCCCGCTGCTCTCGCAAGAAGCCGTTTTGCAGCATCGCCGCGAGCTCTTCAGCAAGGATGTCCTGGCCAACTGCTCCATCACATACGTCCTGGATCGGTGCAGCTGCGCGGCATGGCTCCGCGCTATTCTCCCTTTATGCACCAGTTCTGGCATTCGCCCGAGGTTCTCAAAATCGTCAGCGACCTGGCCGGTGTCGAGCTCATTCCGGCCATGGACTACGAGATCTGCCACACGAATGTGCAGCTGGGGCCGGGCGGTCTCGAGGCTGTCTACCAGACGCCCGTGGAACCTCCCGAGGCCACCGAGGAAGCGATCAAGAAATTTGAGGCAGACAAGCCCAAACCGCAGGCAGTGACGGACCAGTCGAAGCCCATCATCGAGTGGCACGTCGACTCGCACCCCTGGGTGTGTGTGGTCATGCTGTCGGATGCGAGGCACATGACGGGTGGCGAGACGGAGCTGATGCGAGGCGACGGCACCACCCTCAAAGTGAAGGCGCCGCAGATGGTGAGAAGAGTAAAACGAATAATGTTGCACATCCGCCGCTAACACCACAGGGCTGCGCCGTCCTTCTCCAGGGCCGGTACATCCAGCACACGGCGGCCCCGGTCACCAACATGCCGGAGCGCGTCACCATTGTCACGTCGTTCCGCCCCAAAGACCCGCTCCTCGTCGACGACACGACCAACGCCAACGTCCGCAACAAGTCGCACCTCACCGAGCTCTACTACCAGTGGACCACCTACCGCCTCGACGTCGTGGCCCAGCGCGCCCGCGCCGCGCTCGACGCGCTGCAGCGGCGCTATGCTCAGAACGTGGCCGCGTCGGACCCCGAGGGCAAGGCCGGCCTCTGCCGGGTCGAGACGGTCAGCCCGGCGGAGATCCAGCACTGGTGTGCGCAGATGATCAGGTATCTCGAGGACACGACGCACGAGATGCGGCCGGTGGGGAAGTAGGCGAACGGTAACTGCTTTGCCTCCAGCAGTGTCCATGTCTTGCCGTATTAGCTTCTCGAGAGATTGATCCTTTGAATAAACGAGATCTATGCAGTATTTGCCATGATGCAGACTACGACACCATTATCTTACAAGTAGATCTATTCGTAACTAGGCAAACAATACCGCAATCGGCTGTCGTAACATTCACTAGCCAGTAGCGTCTGGGCAGCCCCGGCAAACTTGCCGCCCTTATCTGAGGGGTTCCCATTTTCCCGTAACCCGAATTTAGTACCACGGCCTTGACCCAAAACGACGAGTCAAATCAACTCGCTTGTCCAACGCCGCATGGATCTCCGTCTGGGATCACCAAGTAACGATGAGATCTGAACGACAGATGCGACGGTCGCGAGAAGGCTGCTGGACATGCCGGCACAGGTGAGCAGAGCTGCCATTTCCACGACTGGGAATCTGTCCGTCCGCTTACTCTGTGGCAGGCGCAAAAAGTGCGATAACACGTCCGTTCCGTGTAACAACTGCAAGAGGCTGGGTCTCGACTGCGAGCGGGGCACGCGGCTGGTCTGGGAAGACGACACGCGAAGGCAAGGCATGAAGAAGCGAGGGCCGCCTTCCAGCAAGGATGTCGCGGCGATAGCAAACTCCCTACGTTCGGCGTCCACGCGTGGACCGCCTGCACACTCTTCCCGGCTAGAGCCTGTTGTGGATCGGCCGCTCCCCCCCCAAATGTCCGACTGGCCGTTTGAGCTGAGCCCGGCCGACGGCCAGGTGCTCGGTCGCTATGTGCAGCTGTTTTCCACGACGTACCCGACGTGCACCAACCCGACGAATCCGTTTCTGCGCGTGCTCCTCCCCCTGTCCATGCAGAGCCGGCCGGTCCTGGACGCGATGCTGGCCCTCGCCTGCGTCCAGAGCTGGGAGGGCGGCAGCTTCACCATGGACGTGGCCATGCTGCGGTACCGGTCCCAGGCGATCCGGGGCTGTCGAGATCTGGCAGGCCGCATCATGGCCGAGTCAGGTCGGGGTGGTTGTGACGCAGTGGCCACCACGGCCACATCTGCCGACGAAGCCGCTACGACGACGCCATTTTTGGCCGTCTGCGTGCTCCTCATGCTGTACGAGAAGTTGCGGGGAGAGAGCGAGGAGAACGGGACGGCACATCTGTAGGCGTTTGCGCAGGTCTTTCCCGTCCACACGTTTCTCGCCATCTTGAACAGGATCCAGACCGGGCGCCAGAACGACGCCATCCTGTTTCTGTCGAGCCTCTTCCTGTACAACGACTTGGTGCGGTCGACGTCGCTGCGGACGGCCACGCTGTCCAACGTCTACATGGGTGGGGGAGAGGGAGTGGACGCCAACAGTCGCTTCTACTTTCCCGGCATCATTGCCCGGATCAGCGCCAACAACAACGAATCAGTGTCGGATACCGACATCCAGGCGTGGGACGGCCGGCTGGACTGGCTGCCGAGCTTTGCGCTGCAGCCGCCCGAGATGTCTCTCGGTGGCGACACAGGCGCTGCGAGCAGCGAGGCAGCTCTCATCTCGGAGCTCTACCGCGTGGCCGCCCTCGTGTACAGAAAGCAGCGCCAGGCCCGGCGCGACTTCTCTACCGACGCCGCCATGGGCCACCTCCCGTCGTGGGGCGTCGCCCTGTTGCGCCTCTTGCCGACCGGCTCGCAGTACGAGACGGCCCTGCTCTGGCCGGTGGCCATTGTGGCGCAGGAGCTCACGCGGGAGGACGACCGCACATACGTGCTGCAGCGGCTGCAGATGCTGGAGCAGCGGCTCAGGATGAAGAACTACAGCACTGTGCGGGTACATCTGCTAGAGACATGGAGGTTGCGAGACGGGGGGACCGGTGGGGGCACCGGCGATGGGGGACAAACCGTTCTGTTTGGGTGATGTAGAGAAACAGGAAACAATGACAAAGCATGCATGTCAGACTCGTACTCGGGTCAGCCCCTGGTTACCCCCTCACCCCCTCCGGCTGCACCCCGTACGGAAGCAGGCGCACGACGTGGCGGCGGTCGCCGTCGGCAAAGTCGGGGATGGCGCTGTGGGAGACGCTGCGCTGGTCCCAGACGACGACGGTGCGCGGCGCCCAGCGCACGCGGCAGCTGAAATCGAGGCTGCGGATGTGGTTGTGCAGGAACGCGAGCAGGTGGTCCGACTCCTCGGGCAAGAAACCGTCGACCTGGCGCGCCATGGCCGGGTTGACAAAGAGAGACGGCGCGCCGGTGACGGGTTGGGCGATGACGAGGGGGTGGGTCGTGGTCACGGCCTCGGCCCGGGCCCGAACGGCACCGACACGGGCCACCTCGCCGGCCGAGGCCGACGTGTGCTCAAGACGCAGGCCGGACAGCACTTTGCGCAGGGCCGGCGACAGCGCGGCGTACGCGGCCGTCAGCGAGGTAAAGGCCGTGTCGCCGCCGCCACCGGCCGGGGTCTCGAGCACCCAGAAGAGCGTGGTCGACGGCACGTTGGGTGTGAACGTCTGGTCGACGTGCCAGAGGTCGTAGGTGGTGTGGCGGCCGAGGAGGCCGCGCAGGTTGCCGCTGTGGGGTCGTCAACACTGAGACGTTCAACAAAGGACGGCTGTCAGATACGCACACCTTTTCGTCCGCGTAGACGACCTGGAACTCGGGCCCGGTGCCCTCGGGAAACCCCATGGTGGGATGTTGGTGCAGGGGCCCGAAGTGCCGCCCGATGGCCAGCTGCCGGTCGAAGCCAATGTCGGCAAAGTCCTGGTCGCGCTGGAGGAGATGCTATGTTAGGGGGAGATTGTGCCCATACATCTTCTCCATTCATGACCCACAAACACAACCACCCCCCGCTCGGCCGCCAGGAGGGCCAGCTCGTCCAGGCCGGCCGGCGGCAGCTGGCTGATCTGCACGTCATGGACCTCTGTGCCGATGCGCGGGGTGATATCGACCACGGTCGCAGACTTGTTGAGCAGGTTCGGCTTCAGCGGGTCTGCCCGCCGGCCCGGCTCCGAGCCCTCGAACAGGGGCACCGCCAGAGGCGTGGCAAAGCCCTCGGGACGCGTGGGGAGGTAGCTGGGGTAGAGAGGAGGGGCCATTCTGCCTTCTCTCCGTGTTGGCCTGGCTTTCCTAGTTGTCGGTGTGGTGGATGGCCTATAGCGAATCACCAAGACAGACGGACCCCAGTCCTCTTATACACACCTCGCGTCTTTCCGGAACGCAGCCGTGTCATGCATGCGCCATCCCCCGTGCAATGATGTCATCGGCTGGCGTTTGCCAATGAATCTGTCGATCTTGGCAGTGGTGGAGCCCATTCTATGCAACATCGGCAGGAACTTGCTGTCACAGCACAGAAGATATAAATTGTCAATGTGTCGGTATGCCGGCGGTTAGTTCGTTATCAACGATCGTTGTAGTCACTGTCGAAGTCACCGTGGCCCTGTACGTCCGCAAGTGAGTGTCCTGCGGTGGTACAATGGTCTGTGGTGATGCTTCTCTGTTCGTTGTCTAGTCTAGGTCTGAGTAGGGGTCTGGTGAGGCGTTTTTGTGCGGAAGGATTCCAGGGCAGTGAACCCTCCCCAGGGTCCTCCAGGGACCCCCGAGGATGCTCCCTGTCACGTGATCTTCCCCTTACCTCGCCAGTGCAGCTATATACCGACACTGGCAACCTTTTAAAGTCGTGATGCTAGTCATCACGATTCATCTAA
>JACCPH010000144.1:0-12514 GCA_014183095.1 Harringtonia aguacate
GATCTGATTGAGTGGAGTGTGTAAAGGAAACGAAAATGAACGGCTAAGAAAATGAGAACTGGTTATCACCTGTAGCTCTCTTAAGAAAGTAGAGGTAATACAATGTATTCTCATGTGTGTTTTTGAAGAAGTTCTTGTTCCTATTTATATCTCTGGCGTTCCTGAGAAGCACGATGTAACGCCACAGCTGGACACAGGCGAAGTCGTAACATCTTCAGAAAAGGCCTTCTTGGACGTGTGGTCGATAGCCGAGATGGAGGGTGGCACCCATAAGGCCGGGTTCCGTTGGAAAAAGTTAGACGCGCGCATCATGACGCTGACCGGTTCGGTGGGCATGATAGGGTAGTCTTCTGCGCGGGGGAAATGGGTGAGGCCAAACTGGATGTAGCAGACCAGGTCAGTGTTTTCAATGTTTTCGTCGCGTTCAACCCAGTCGGCAATGGTCGGATTGAACGGCTGGTTTTCCCCCGACTGACAGACATAGTCGCCGGCCGGGAAGAGCTCATAGTCGCGGTACGGCGTGACCCAAAGAGTCTTGGTAGCAAAGGTGGCGCGATTAGCGACAACACTTCCAGGCTTGGCTAGCAAAGCCGGGCAGCTGTTGTTGACAATCTTATATCCAAGCGGCGTACCGGTCGATTCGTTACGGCTAGCCGAGTTGACAATGGTCCAGCCACGGCTGGTCTCGTGACAGTAGACCGAAGCGCCGTCCTTGGCTGTCTTGTAAGTAGTCTTTTTGGCATAAAAGGCATTGCCGTACGGGTTTCCGGGGGAGCCAGCGGGATCATCGGCAGGGAGGGCGTCGACCTGGACGACCGAGTTGTTCGGTCCGTCAATCTCTGGGTCGACACGGAGGGAAAAGATGTGCTGGTGGTTGTGGGCATTGATTCGGGGTGCCACCTCAGTACCGTAGGGCGCCGCTTTCTCAGATGGATGCATGCAGGTGGTGTTCAGCTGTCCGGTTAGCTTAAGCTCAAGCTTGTACGTGCCGTCGAGTGTAAATATGTGGTAGAAACAGTAGTCGTAGTTAGCTGCTGTGATGATTTGTGAGATAATGAGCTTGCGATCGCGTGCTGAGACCACCGAGCCATCACGGTAATCCGTGTGCTTATAAAGCAGGCCATTGTCTTCCTCGTGAATGCATACAGCATTCTTGACCACAACAGCATCACCGCGAGCGGTGCTCATAATAGCGTCCAAGTAATGGATCTCGCCCTTGCAGTCGCACCCTAGTCTGAGCGGATTCGTCATTAGACCAGAACCGTACTCGCCTACGTCAAACGCGTGCTTGCGGTGGTGCGGCGCCGTTGGCTCTCCGTACGGTACGACCATTTCGACCACACTGATCCGGTTAAACAGCGTCCGCTGACGACATTCGTATGGATCATCCACACGCACATCAGACAGAACAATGCCTTCGCGGTAGTTAAAGCCAATGTGCATTTGAAAGTTAGCCCACGACAGTTCGTTACCGCGCATACGAAATGACACTCCTTTGGGCTGGCGGATGTCGATAGGCTTGAGCTTATTCTCAATGTAACCATCGGCCACAAACTCCGGCCGAAAGTTATGGCTTTCCAGAGGCACGGCTGTTCTCTCGCCCTGCACATACCGGATGTCCACGGCCAGCAGTTCCTGGCGCTCCGTGTCCATGACAACGGTGAAGTCGAGCGGATGGGCGTACTGATTGTCATTGGCCGAGTTGCGGTAGTAGGCAATGCCCTGTTGCAGACGGCGGTCACGGCCCCAGCGCTCGTCGTTCCCAATGGCCCAGGCATCAATGTACACCTTGTTCATATCCGAGATACCCAGGCCGCTGCATGCTTCAATGACTCGCTTGTCGGCACGACACAACCGCTCACATGAGTCTAAGTCTTCGAGTGTGAGTGTGGGGCAGACGTCTGGTACTTCCTTCCACGACTCTACGGTCGCCTCGGTCAAGTTCACGACCACCTCGGACACGGTCGTGCTGTCATTGCTATTGTCTAGCACGATAGCAAATGCCTTGCGTCCTGGACGTGGGCCGCGCTGTTCGCGGAATGCCGTGTATTCGGCTTTGGGCGGCTCGCGTAGCGTGATGCAGTTGAATTTAAGTGGTTTTGGCCCCGCGTACCTGCGGACCAGTTGAGCGGCAAGCGGGATTTCTTCGATCGACAGCTGATCTGGGTCATGGTTAGCTTAAAGTTAAACCATTGCATTTATGATTGATGTTGGAAAAAAAACACATGTAACATACCAAGAGGGTGGGGGAGCTGCTGGCGCTGAAGAAGGCTTGGCTTTGCTTGGGAAGAATTGTCTCGATAGATGGTATCTTCTTTCATGGTTACACTGGCTGAGATACAAGAAGATTTACCTGAAGGGTTCCTAGGTCCTAGACAGGCGGTAATGGGATATGACGAAATGATAGTTGACAGTGGTTTTGTCAGCGGAGAGATCCTGTGAACATTTATTCTGTGCAATGGTGAGAGACGCAGGTTACCAAGATACAGCGAACGAGAACACCTTAAATCATCCCACCCACGGTACACTCGTACGGAAACACCTGTACCGCCCCGCTGCCTTAACCCCGCAGCGTTATTGTACGTTTAGCATTTTTTGCCACCCCGGTCACTCTTGGCGGAGACAAAATGAACACCAATATGGACTAATTGCGGGGACTTGGCTGCGGTTTCCCTTAGAGGATAAGGAGCATACGAACTTCACATGCTAATGCTTTGAAACTCGGCCGAAATATTGGCCTTCCTCGGCAAAGTAACGAATAACATTGGTGGCATGTTGAATAAAATATGCTGAAACTGTCGGTATGCCGGCGGTTAGTAGTAGTAACAACGATCGTTGTAGTCGCTTTTGCAGTCACCTTAGGCCCTGGACGTCCGTAAGTGAGTGTCCTACGGTGGTACAATGGTCTATTCGGTGATGCTGCTTCTTGGTTGTCTAGCCTAAGTCTGAATAGGGGTCTGGTGAGGCGTATTTGTGCGGAAGGATTCCATGTGCGGAAGGATTCCAGGGCAGTGGAGCCTCGCCAGGGACCCCCAGGGACCCCCGGGGATGCTCCCCTTACCTCGCCAGTGCAGCTATATACCGACAGAAACCTTTTTAATTAAAAATTAGATCCAAGTAATAAAAAACGAGGGGAGCAGACTCTGTTGGAATTTTAATCTAACTAAGAATGCAAACGCTCGAACACCATTTGCCCTCTCGCCCATGTCGCCACCACCTGTCCTGCGAGCAATGATTCCCCTTTCCATTCCGTTTCCAAAACGACAAAGTCAGCCAGCTTCCCAACTTCTAGCGTGCCTGTCCAGTCCTCGGCAAACCGCGAGTACGCTGAGCCTGCTGTTATGCCTACCAGCGCTTGCGCCAGTGTCAGTGCATTATCCGGATGCGTGCGCCTGTCCAGGGACGGGCAGGTAGCCGAACGGCGGGTGACAGCAGTGTACAGACTGGGTAGCGCCTCGTAGAATGGCGCCGTGGGGGAATCAGTGCCGATGGCGACACGTGTGTGTCCGGGATGGTCATGCTTGGGGCCGTCTGTAAACTCGCGGTAAGGGAATGCCCGCGGCCAAAGATCGGGTCCAACAGTGTGCTCATACTCGATACAAAGCTCCGGATCTGAGTGACCTGGCTGGATGGAGGCTGTGATGTTGTGCTGGCCTAGACGGTAAGCATCTTCCATCGATGGCAGCTCGAGGTGCTCAATGCGGTGCCGGCAGCCTGGAGTATTCGCGGCGGTAATGGCGTCGATGGCCTGGTGGATGGCCACGTCGCCGATGGCGTGGATAGCCACTTGCAGGCTAGCTTGTGAGGCGCGTTTCACAGCAGTGTTCATGGCTTCAACAGGCCAGATGGGCATAGTAAGACCGTCGTGTCCGTCGTAAGGCTTGCTAAGAGCGGCGGTACAGCCGTCAACGACACCATCACTAATGAGTTTAATTCCGACGACACAGAGATCGGGTGACGTCATATGATGGAACTCCTTCTGCATTGCAATGGCCTCGGTGATGGCATTGTCCGTTTTTGATTTGTCGCTGGCCACATAAGGCACATACCAGTGGGCGGCGATGTGGATGGGCAAGTAGCCATGTTTCCTTTTGTACGAGACCAGCAAATCCCACGTCTTGCGGTCCATGGCCATGTCAATAGCGCCAGTATAGCCAGCGGCTTGCATGACGGCAAAGACATGCTCTAAAGCAGAATTTTTTTTCTTCTGCCGTGCAGATTGCGGACAAGTACGGCGCCACGTAGCGGATCTGGGCATCCTCGGCGAACAGACCAGTCGGTAGGCCTTCATCGTCAACCGGTATGTCGCATTCCTTCAATATCTCATCCATCGGCAACTCTGCCATGGCGGAGGTACTGCACCAAGTCGAATGCAGGTCCAGAGCCTCAACAAAGATGGGCCGCGGATCGAGGTCGTCAAGCATACTAGCGAGGGCTTGGCCGCGAGTGCTGGGTTGGCGCCATCCTCGGCAGAGCAGTCGGGGGCGGTCGGTATCTTCTTGGGCAAACTGAAGTATGGCAGAGCGGATGGCTTCGAGGGAATTGCAATCCGATAGATCCAGTTTCTGGAGTGACAGGCCAAATTGCATTAAGTGGATATGACCATCGATAAAGCCCGGAGCCACGATACAGTTGTCAAGGTCCACGGTGCTGTGTGTGCTCCTAGCCTTGATGCTTTCCACCTCGAGGTCTGTCTCCTCACCAATGTGAACAATGGTCTCATCTTCGACCACCATACAGCTGTGCCACTGTACCTTGTCGGCACCGCCTGGGCATTCCGTAACAAATCGGCCATTGATGAAGACGTTAGCAACCATTGTGAAACCTGAAAAGGGATTAAATAAAAATGAAAGAAATTTGAACAAGCCGCCAGCTTAATCGTCCGAGAGGTTTTATAACCGAACCAAGCATCTTATTATTTGTCAGTCATACATCACTCTTTGTCCGTAAATAACCAAAGATAGTAGAGAAGATGCCTAGAATCTGAGTAGTGGTTGCGGGGTAAGATAAGTACGCCGTGCTTGACGTCATTGATGTTTATTTCCCCGCTTCTGTACAGACGCTCTTTGTTAATGCCGATCGGCGAGGCCGTCGGCGGCGGCGAGTGGTGCACTGTTTGCTAAAATCTTATCCCATACACTACTTCTATTGGTTCACCGCGTTTCTCAGCACGAAATAAAACAGGAATTATACACACTAAATGAATTACGTGCAGTTGTTAGTGCCGCTTAATGACATCATCCAGCTAAAACAATAGCTTCAAACTATCTTCTCCGCACCAGAACGTTCTCGTCTTCGTCAACGGAGACAACGCAGCTTATTGTCTTTCCCAAAGCCAGCTCTCCTGTCATCTATAAGACTGCATACTGTTTTCTTTCGTCCACTCTTCCGACATCCATAAGACTGTTTCCTTTCACGATGAATGACAACACGACAGAACGCGATCCCTCTATGTGGCCCCCGGGAACGGTCCTTCTTGAAGGTTAGAATGATAGGATTTACCTGCATCCCCCTACAATGACAAAATTTATTCACACATAGGTTAGATTTACGTACCCAGAACGAGGGAGATGATATCATATTACAACCGCCTCCATCTGAGGACCCGAACGACCCGCTGGTATACGAAGACTCTGTTCCCAAAACAATATCTACACAAACTAATGCCAAAACGTCTGTCAGAACTGGACAAGATATGAGAAATATCTCAACATTGGGTTAGCCCAATTTTATGCTCTTGTTGTCTTTACCCTGTAAGCAACTATCCCCAGAATAATATATTATGTGATTGGTCTCTAACGCAACCTTAGTATTGACGTCCCGACTCCGACCTGGGGCCCTATGCACAGAGAGCTAGGCTTCGGCTATGCCCTCTTGAACGCCAGCTACGCGAGCGGCACAGCAGCCCTCTGTGTTGGTGGCCTTATCATTATTCCCTTTGCTTTGAAGTATGGCCGCCGGGTGGTCTACGTCGGAAGCTTGGCTCTGCAGTTTGGCATCACCGTCTGGGCCGCTAAGATACAAACGGCGGTCGATCTGATACTCGTCAACGTATTTACCTGTGGCCTGGGTGCCCTCTCCGAAGTTATTGTCCAGATGACTGTGGCCGATGTGTTTTTTGTGCACGAGCGCGGTACTATGAACAACATTTATATATGGGTATCCAGCGTGGCAGGCTCGCTGGGTGTCCTGGCCGCTGGTTACATCACTACAGCCCAAGGCTGGCGCTGGGTCTGGTGGTGGCTGTGTATCCTTCTTGGCATCGTCCTAGTGGCCTTTGTGTTCTTGTATGAGGACTCTAAATACACCCGGGCAGTGACTGGTCAGGTGGCTAGTTCTGGAACCTCTGGAACTTGTGAAACGACGACAGTGGCGATCAAAGATAACAAACAAGTCGAGACTGTTTCAACCACTGCAATGGAGATTCCCGCCAGAAGGACATACTGGCAACGCATCCTTCGGTTACCCACTTCGCCAGGATCATTCAAAGACATGCTTTGCCATGTCTATCAGCCGATTATTATTATGGCAACCTTTCCCGCGATTTTCTATACCGCCATACTCTACGGTGTCGTCACGGCAGGATACCAGATCACTACCACCGTTACCGCCACGTACTTGCCCGAGCCCCCGTACAACTTTAACGCTTCGCAAATCGGCCTCATGAGTATTCCTGGATTTATCGGCATGTCCCTCAGCACGATCATCTGCGGGCTAACGATTGACCGTGTCGTGGTGCGACTAGCACGCAGGAATAATGGTGTTTTCGAGCCAGAGATGCGTCTTTGGATTATGATTGCTTTTGCGCCATTTATTCCTGCTGGTCTCCTCATCTTTGGTTATGGCCTGGAAAATAATAGTCATTGGGCTGTTCTCGCTATTGGCCGGGCTGTATACTCTTTCGGTTCGAGTCCAGTCTGCAGCACTGCTTTAACGTACACCACGGACTCTTATACACATGTGAGTAACATAAAAACCATTTCCTTACCTTATACTTACTAAATTTTTTTAACAGGTAATTGCTGATGGAATTGTTGGTGTTGTGTTTATGCGGAATGTTTTTGCAACCGTTTTCATTTTTGTTTTAACCCCTTGGGTGGCCAAGGTAGGTCTGGGAAATTTTTTCTTAACCTTCACCATTATCAATGTGGTCGTTCTCCTAACCACCATCATATTCTTCATCTGGGGAAAGAAGCTTCGTGTTCGTTTCACAGGCACATACAAAGCGTTCATAAAGCACCAAATGGATTCCAGGAACGAGGCTGTTGTTTCCGTGGATTAACTTAACTATTTATTTATTTATTTATTTATTTATTTATTTATTTATTTATTTATTTATTTATGTCGGTATGCCGGCGGTTAGTTCGTTATCAACGATCGTTGTAGTCACTGTCGAAGTCACCGTGGCCCTGTACGTCCGCAAGTGAGTGTCCTGCGGTGGTACAATTGTCTGTGGTGATCCTTCTCTGTTGGTTGTCTAGTCTAGGTCTGAATAGGGGTCTGGTAAGGCGTTTTTGTGCGGAAGGATTCCAGGGCAGGGAACCCTCCCCAGGGTCCTCCAGGGACCCCCGGGGATGCTCCTTGTCACGTGATCCTCCCCTTACTGTTGACCTAAAATGGGTCCTTCCTATTTCTAGTGCAGTCAGTCGTACCGTGTAGACTGTGTATTTCGTACAGTGCGCTATTTGGTGCCTGCAAGAATTTTCTCCCAGCCAAACTACTGTATGAGCTTTTCCGAAGAAGAACAATCAAGAGATATTCCATGCACGACAGAGTACGTAATCAATTGAGCCCCATTCCGTACATTCATCAACCAAGGGCGCCTCACGTGTGCATCGTTCCAAATGTATTCGTCACAATTCTGTCCGCCTCCGGCAGGCTGTGGAATACCGTGTGCTCTCAAGCAGCGCCTGCAGATCTTGCTTGGCCAGGTTTTCTTTCGACAGGGTTTCTGTCTCAGACTCGTCTAGCTCCAGCGCCGCGCCACGCCCCGCGTCCCTTGCCGCTGCCGCTTGCAGTGGTGAAGCTCCAGTAACCGTTTGATGCATGGCCGGTATAAAATGCTCTGTACACCCCAGTACGTAGCCCTCAGCTGCGCCTCTGAAAGCTGGGCGGCGGGCGCGTCCATGGCTGTGGATTGATATGGCCACTGTGCGTTGTTTGGCGGCATGGTTGAGCTACAATTGCTGTTGAGCTGTTTGCATAGGTGTATCTGTGCTTCGTAACCCTGGGCCGCTTCATTCTCGAAGCCTTCAACCAGTAGTATCCGTTTGTTCGGGTACAGCAGCGACAGCCATATTGCGCAGCTTCGACGGTAAGCGGGTGCATGTTTTGGATGTTCTTCTTGTAGCTCCTTGCGTACGTCTACACCCTCTCAGGATGCAAATCCAGACTGCAGACTTGGAAAGCACCATGCTGTCCGTCAGGGACCTCTGCTTTGGCTGCAACCACTTGCCACGCTGCGCCCACGGGATCGAATCGTAGTTGAGAACGTTGTCTTGGCCGAACGGGTGCCTGGATAGAAGGTCAATGCCATTGGCGTCTACAAAACGCTGCACCCGTTCGGCTCGAATCGGCGGCTTGCCTGGCCGTGTAAACCAGACCCATCGGACACGTAGGTCTTAATCTACGTATATAAATCGGGCTCTTCCTCGTTTTTTTTCAGTTCAGACAGTTCTTTCTTTTCCTTTATCCACCCATCCTCTTACATATTATTCGTGGCCACTCCTATTCCAATGTGTCCCTCTCATTTCTACAGCCCACCTCTCGGTGTCGCTCTCGACTTGTCTCACAATGCATTTCTCTCTGCTCCTGTTGAAAGCGAACTGAGGCCGTGGATTCCTTGTCTCTCACAAGGCACTGCTCTGGCCGATACAGAATTTGACACGCCCCTCTTCACGTTGACAGAAAGTGACAACGATTTTCGGACACCGAACAACGAAACCGCCACATGGTGGAGCACAGCAGAAATGGAATCTCTCCCCACCCATTACACGCACAGCCAGCAGCAGGA
The DNA here is from genome assembly GCA_014183095.1 of Harringtonia aguacate. Classification (NCBI taxonomy): domain Eukaryota; kingdom Fungi; phylum Ascomycota; class Sordariomycetes; order Ophiostomatales; family Ophiostomataceae; genus Harringtonia; species Harringtonia aguacate. Next base: position 9,014 of record JACCPH010000144.1, read on the forward strand.
TGACACCGATATATACGATCTCGAGCCGCCTCAGGTTTTAGAGGATATCCCGGATGCGCTCTTTGCGGACGCGGCAACATATGATTTAAGCGATCACGAACTTTCGTCCTTGTTAGAGCTTGATATGGCTGCCAGTCCCTCGTCTCCTGACCAACAAGTCCTTGTTTCAGGAGATGATTCCGATGATGTGATATTCCTCTATGCGAAGCCTTTTTTGAGAGAGCGCTAAGATACACTTGTTTGGAGAGACGACGAGGTGGTTATCGTGGAGGACGTGGAGGACAGGCCTTCCACATACACCTCCACTCGACAGAGACCATTCCAACAAGGCTAGAAGTCGGCATCTGTGGCTGATGTAGCCTGGCTTTATGACAGCGATGAAGATGAAGATGTTGACATACTCATGAAGAGGACCGAAATGCTGTTGGCCTTCTTGGACGTCTAATTTTCGGCCTAGATAAATCCGATAAATAGGTAGACCGGTTGTATATTCAGAAGAGGACGTTCACTAGACAACTTTATTTTCTCGATGCAAAGTCTAATCAAATTATTTCGGAAGCGATAGGCTACGATGCCGAATAGAGGAACTTGGCCAGCAGGTCCTTCAGTAAGCGTCGTAGAGAGACATTTAAATCAAATAACAAAGGAACAGTCTTGTTTCCTTAAGGCTCCTTTAATGGCGCGCCATTTTAAGGCGGCGCCCTACTTCATACTCGGCCACCAGATCCGGGTGTATGTCGTTGCTATCCACCCACGAATTGTCAGATTCCGAAAACCCTCTCCATCTTACAAGGTATTCCACCCTTCTTTTACCCCTTTTTTTACCCTTCCTTTCCCTTCTCGCTAGTAAAGCATGCACTTCCCATTGGTCATCGTCGGAGTCGATCGCATGAGGATGTACAACATCTTCTGTGTCCAGTTCGTTGCTTGTTGTGCTTAGTCAGGTCGTGAGAATGGGATTTGGAAGGGCGACCTGAGAGGGATTCAATTTTCGTTTCTTACACCTCGCAAGTGGTGATTCTGGCTGCTCCACAAGCCTCTTCGGCCAGTGGCTGGTGCTTGGCATGGTGGCTACAGGCTCACAAAAATTCGCTCTCTCCCACTTCATGGTCCAGCAGGGGTTCTTGGGATGTCGCAGAATGGCCCATTTGGGGCACAGAAATATCTTCTTCCAAAAGGGCTGCAGCATAAATCAATAGGGAGCGGATAGGGAGTTCTGAAAGTCTCTCACCTGAAGCCGTAGTGACATCTCTTGGCAGACTAGCTGCAGTGGTGGCAGGACATGGCGTGCAATCGTCACTTTCTGATTCGTAGCAGAACGAGGCGTAGCGAGTAGGACTGTTTTCTTGCGTTGAGCTTCCCGTGGAGCTGCTTCGTGACCTATGATCACTTTTTAGTTTGTGCAGTAGGCACAGCTAGGTGAAAAAGCTCACCTGAGCTTTCCATATTGTGCTAGGCTGTGTTAATTTGGCTCTGGAGAGACGAATGTTCAGGAACCGTACCGGACAATGCAGCCTCTGCGGCCCTATCCTCTCGCATCTTGTCGGCCTGGTACTGACGCCGAATGTTCGTATCTGTGTCTTGAACAGGGCCCGTAATGTCGGTTGCTGTTTGAATTTGCAGATGTGTGATATGTTGCGCGGAAGTGGCCATTGGGGCGGCACGAAAGAACAGTTTGATCGTAAACACGAAAAAGAAGTGTGCGGAAAGGCATGATATATACTCGCCACAAAGGTAATAGTTGCATGTATCTTACACTACAGCCAATGGTTCATACATGATATGTGACTGGCCTATTGTACAGACCGCCGACGCGTGTATGGAAGGAACACTAACACCAACACTACCAGCTCGGCCAGCAGCGTAGCCTGCGTCGCCGGCAGCGGCTTCTGCTGCACGGCCGGCAGCACGATCTTCTCTTCCACCGCCTGGCACAGCGCCTGCAGCTGCGGCACGTGCTGCCGCAGCAGCTCCGCCAGCCGGCTGAACACCCACGTCTTGTTGTACTTGGCCCCGTCGGGCGTCATAATCAGGCCTTTGAGCATGTCGACCTTTTTGTACAAGGCCGGCGGCGTGAAGGCCAAGATGCCCCAGCCAAACGCCTGGACGAGCACGTACAGCGGCCGCCATCGGTACACATGCCGCGAAAACGCCGCTGGTGTTTGGGCCCGCAGCCGCTGCGCCACGAGCGCCACCAGTCGGTTGTGCACCGACAGCCCGTGGCGGCGCGGCGCCCCCATGGCGTCGAGCCGGACCGCCGTCCGCTCTCGGTCCTGCGTCGCCTCGGCCACCATGTGGTCCCAGTCGCGGACAAAGGCGGCCTTCTGGTACAGCTGCACCAGCGTGCCCAGCGCGCTCTTGTCCCCGCCGTCGTGGGCCACGATCGAGCCCCAGCGCTCCACCACCTCGCCCAGCCCCTCGACCGTGCTGTCGGCGAAGACGGCCCGCCCGTACGTTGTCGCCGTCCAGGCCGCGTGCACGTCGCCCGCCTTCGGCCCGCCGTAGAGCTCCACGAGCAGCGTGGGCACCAGCCCTTGGTGCTGCGCCCGGAACACCGACGGCAGCACCTGCCGCATGAACACGTCCACGTCCTCGGCGCCGACGGCCCACCCTTGCGGGCTCGCCTGCAGGAACGCCTCTTGCGTGGCCGACATCATGGCGTCGGACGCGCCGGCCGCCTGCACCCGCGGCAGCGGCACGCCCTCGGCCGGCTCTACGGCGCCCTCCAGCATGTGGCGAAAGACCTCCTTGGGCGCCCATGGGCACGGGCCCAGCACGCTCCGACGCAGCTTGGCGGCCGCGCCCGCAGCCGCAGCCCGTAGCCCTGCCTGGCCGTCTACATCGTCGGAGTCGGCCCTGGCCGCCGTCGTCTCGTCGCCGTCGCCGTCGCCGTCGCCGCCGCGGCTCGGCGTGCTACCGTCCTCGTCGCCAGCAGCAGCAGCGCCGCCGATATGTTCTCGAGCAAATGTAGCGGTCTAGCACACTGTTGGGCCCTTGTTGTAGTCGTCTTAATGAACGGTGGCCGCCGCACAGAAAGCACTTCAGGTCCCATGCAAGATCTAGCTCGGGCCTGGAGATTCCAACAGCACCGTGTTCCTTGCGATGCCACGCCATTTCGAGCATTCAAATAAAAAATTCTATGACCGACTGCCTCGCTAGTGTACAATACTAGCCGTTTATTTGGGTAAGCACGCCATGTTCCATCGCCTTGGAAGACGTGGCTGTTTAAGAACGTAAATCGATATCGTGGGTCCCATTTTCTGGGAGCAAGTCCCAGTTCAGGGCCCACTTCCGAGGGGCCCGAATCCTGTCTCTGTCCCTTTATCAGATAACCCATAATGTCTATAAGTAGTTGGTCCCCGAGAGGTACCACATGCACGCTGTTCCTCTTTCTTCCCGTCGATTTAACCATGAAGCAATGTGGTCACACCCATTGGCTTAGTCTGTGCCCCGCGCGCAGTCGTGCCGATCTCTTAGTCTCGGACAGGTTGCAAAACATCA
>JACCPH010000146.1:13591-25758 GCA_014183095.1 Harringtonia aguacate
CAGTCATGCCATCTCCCCCCCGCTCTAACTGAGTACGGCTTCGCAAACCGGAAGCCGGAGACAGCACGAACAGCCAGGCATTTGGCAGTCGAAACCACGAGAGGATGAGGCAAGCATATCGCGCAGGTTTCGATTCATGTATTCATCCCCGGATAGGTAGTTTCTTGATAGGCCTGAGGCTTCGCCTCACGTCGCATACCCTTAGGGAGGTTACAAACGGGAGCCTGATCAGATCAGTCCCGGCGACGTTAAAAGTAATAATAATAATAATAATTACGAACGATCTCAGTTCTCAATACTGACAGTCTACAGCTACCACAAAAATTGCCATCCCTACTTCCCAGTGGCCAGCCACCATGTCTTTTCTACCGGCGACGACGTTCTCCGCCTCATCGAGAGCGAGCCGTACCTCCTTACGGCCATCTTTATCATTGCCACCAAAGACGACCCTTCCTGGTCCGGCGTCCACTATGCCTGCTCCGACCACATGGAAAACCTCATCTCGAAGCTAATCTACCGGGGTGCCGCTGCTGTCGGCGCTGTAGAAGCACTGCTTATCCTAGCCGAATGGGCACCCCAACACTTACAAGAAAAATCGACCATTGGTAAGGGAGAAGAAGACCATGGAGCCTGGATGCAGATCGGCGTGGCCATCCGGCTGGCCTATTTGCAAGGTCTCGAACAAACGGGGTTGCTACAAGACGAGAGAAATAAGCCTCCAGACTTTGAAAGAAGACGTCTTGTTTGGGCAGGTAAGGCCTGTTATGTTTTCTTTTTCCTTGCTCCGTTCGGTTGTTTGGTTCCTTTCCTCGCTTCCCTGATCTCTCCTCTATTCTCCTCGTCTCACATGCCAGCTTGCTATATGAGTGACCGTGAAGTGTCCATCCGCCTCGGCAAAGGCTTCTGGTCTCGCGGTCCCGGCCCGTCCACCATCCTCCGCTCTACCGACTTTCCAACCCTTCAAACCCAACCAATCGGGTCCGGAGACTGCGCCCTTCTCTTCCAGGCTCGCCTCGAAATGACACAGCTCTTCAGCAACGCCTGTGACATCCTCTATTCGTCCGCAAGCCACCGCAACCAGCTGTGCACCAGCGGTGAATATGTCCGCTATATTGTGAGTCTACTAACTAGCTGGCCGTCTAACATTACTGACCGACGATACAGGATGATTTTGCAGCTGTCCTGCGCAACTGGAAGCTGGTCTGGGGGGGTCTGAGCTGTAAGCAACCACGTTGTTTTTGGCCCAATCCCCTTTACACTTTCGATTGACAGTCTTCCCCTTTCACCCTGTCAGTCACACCCGCTGTTAAGGCCGCTCTGATCCTATCGTATGAATTCCTACGTCTGTATATCAATGCCTTTGCCTTTCAAGCTAGCATAGACCGCGCCATTGCTCGCAGCCAACAGCAGCAGAACCTGCAGCCAACTACCACCGCCGCTACTGCTAATACCACTTCAGCATCATCGCCACCATCATCACGACATCTTGTCCGCCCTCTCTTATCTGAACTAGCCGGCACGCCAGACGCACGCTTCATCTACGAGTCTGTCGATGCTACCATATCGCTGCTGAGCACCCTCAACGACTTTATCGACCCTGCATTCAGCCTGCGCTACATGCCACTCAAGTACTATTTATATGTCATTTACGCGGCCGTCTTCTTGTTCAAAGCCCGCCTCGCTGGTGCCCTCGGCAGTGAAACTAGCACCAGCGTGCGCCGCATCATCAACCTGACCATTGACAGCCTGCAAAAGTCATCTGTTAGCCCGCACAGCCTCAGGCACCGCTATGCACGCTCGCTGTACCTTCTGTGGCGGAAGCCGCCCGACAGGGTTGTGGCAGCGAGGAGCAGCAATGTCATGGCAGAGACGACGAATCTTCCTAGTCACAATGGCTTAGACAATATGGAGAATAGCGCCATGTCCACTGGAGAACAACCATTCAGGGGCTTCTCGTGGCGGGACTTGGACGGTCTGGGCCAGTTTATCAGAAACGACCTCAACTTTGATCTTCCTCTTTCGACTCCCATGTCAGATTCGGACCTGGGAACAGCTGGTCCCGACGCACTGACAGACGCCTGGCACGATCTTTTCTTTGTGTCTGGTACTGATGTAGTGTTTTAAGATGAAAATTTTAGTTAGCCCTTTTTATTATTGTCGGTAAGCCGGCTGAATAAATCTCCTTTCGAAGTCGCTGTAGGCCCTGTACGTCCGCAAGTGAGTTCCCTGCGGTGGTACAATGGTCTATTCGGTGATGCCTCTTCGTTGTTGTCTGCTCCAATGCTTCGAATCGGCTGAGACAGGGTTGCTGCGGACAGGTTAGCTAGACAGAGGGCAGGAAGAAGAAAAACCAGGAGGGGGGGGGACTTACCGGTCCTTGGAACGAGTTACCGTCGAACAGCCAGTAGCTGATAGCGATGATCAGGAAGATGCCAATGACGGCGGAGACGTAGTCTGCAGGGGTGGTTAGTCGATGTTGTTTCTTAGGTTGTTCTCGTGCTCAACAGCAGACTTACTCATGTTGTTGGCGTCGACGGGGAGGTCAGGCGGGAAGCAGAAGAACTGAGCGTGTTAGCGGGTGCTGACTGGCTGGGACTAGGGCTGGTTCAGACATGGAGAGAGAGAGAGAGAGAACTCACTATGGACGTGACAACGACGTAGAGAGCGGCGATCCAGTTGATGGCGTGCCCCCACTTGCCAAGGCGGTAGGGGGTGTCCTTAGTCTGGAAGGACTCGACGACCTTGCGGCCGCGGACGAGGACGGTGATGACGGGGAAGGCGTAGGAGACGTTGAGGAAGATGGTGCACGAGGCGATAAAGGCGTTGAAGGCGACCGAGGGGCCGAGGTAGAGCAGGCCGAACAGAATGTTGAAGACGTAGGTGAGCAGGATGGTGGGCACGGGCACATCGAGGCGGGGGTGGATGGTGGCAAAGAGGCGGTGATAGACGATGCCGCGGTCACGGGCCATGGCGTAGAGCAGGCGGCTGGCGCTGGTGGTGCAGGCAGCGGTGCCGTTGATGAAGCACACGGCGAGCATGAGGGCCATGGTGCAGGCGGCCGCGCGGCTGCCAGTGGCGTGCAGCATCAGCTCGACAATGGGCTGGCCGGTGGCGCTGGCGAGGATGGCCGAGGCATCGACAAGGCAGAAGAGGATGACCAGGATGAGGGCGATGCCGCTGTATGGTCAGTTGGACGTGAATTAAAGCAGAGGCCAAGACAGGGGAAACTCATGTCACTCCGCCCACGGCAATGGCGTAGATCATGGCCCGTGGCGTATCCCGCGACGGGTTGGGCATCTCCTCGGCCATGTGCAGCACGGCGTCGAAGCCAATGAGCGACAGCGCCGACTGCAGAAGGCCCAGGATCCACGACATGCCGTCGCTCCAGCCCGTCTCGTTCTCAAACTCGGTAAACACAAACTCGGCCGACATCTTGTCCGACATGGACAGCAGCACAATGCTGACAATCACGACGCTGAGAATGGACCAGTACACTGTTTGTGATCAGCCTCCCGAGATACATCACACAGACAGACAGGACGGATCACGTACGGGCCATGTCGTTTCATCGTCCCAGGATGCGGTTGCAGAAAATGTTGGCCGTTGTCGCAAACGTGATGATGGCCAGGAAGAAGAGGTACGTCTTCCACGTCTCGGCGACATAGCGTCCGCTCGAAGCGGCCACGGCGGCGGCGGAGATGAGAATGGCTGTTTGAAAAAAAAAAAAAAAAGGTCAGAACTATTGCGTTCATAGAGACATCGCAATCTCCCAGACGCAAACGTACCCGCTATGATGGCCTCTGTGGTCACCAGGGTCAGCCAGCCGGCAATGTTGACCCAGCCGACGAAGAAGCTCTGTAGGACACGAAAAGTCAGTCACTGTTCGCTTGAAAGGCCACTGGCCACTGTTCCATGCCCGTACCATCATCTTGCACCACTTGGCCGTGCACAGCGCGTAGACAAAGTGCTACTGGCCACCGGCCGTGGGCCAGATGGCAGCCAGCTCACCCAGGCTAGAGGCAAGGCAAAAGTTGCACAAAACACAAAAGATGAAGCCGTAGAGAAAGGCCACGGGGCTGCCGGAGGGCATAACGAGGCCAATGGTGGTGGCGAGGGCGATCCAGGTGCTGCGAGCCAGCTGGTCAGCAAGGGCATCATCGTATATACTGTGACTAGCAGACGGGAAGACTGGCTTACTTGAGAATGGAAAAGGTCATGGCGACCATGGTTAGCTTCGTCAGCCGCGGCTTGAGCTTCCCGGCGGGCTCGACAACGGGAGATCCCAACATGGTGGATGTGGTCTTGGACGAGGCCCTGAAGACGGCTTTTTTTGTCTGACAACAAAGGAGGGAAATGAGATGCTTCTCTGGAGGAAACCGAGAGGTCTGGTGCTGTGATATTCCGTCTGGGAAAATCAAAAGTCTGGGAAAAGGACTGATAAATATACGCAGTGTAGCCAGCGCAAAAATCAATGGGCAACCAGATACACACTCCGCAACAAGGAATGGCCGGATGGAACCCCTAGAAATTCACGTTATCAGAATGAGGGATGGGGGGTGGCAAGGAAAGGGGGGATGAAGGGGAGGGTGTAGGGCGTTTGGCGAACAAGCTTTGACGACCGGCAACGATAGGGGTCAGACATATCAAGCACATCGGTCCGGTCCCTTTGCCAATTCTACAGGATGTTGTTCGTATCGGCGTGGGCGAAGCCGCTAAAGGGAGCTCTCAATCGTGTTGCTCTTGGGGAATCGCAGCTGCACGAGACTTTGCATCTTCGTATTGGCATGTAGAGACCGACTCTGAAACAACTACGAGCAGGATGGGCCCCAATGATCCGCGCTGTGGGCGACTGCGTATCTTACAGGGCGCTGATCATGGCTAGGGCGTAGTGGAAAGTTCGCCCGTCAGGTGGCGCAATGCTAGAGTAGTATCTATTAAACAACAGGAAGATGCACAGTATACGCGCACTGCGTGGTCTAGGGTATTGAGAGACAGGGACTAGCATGAAGGAGTAGAAGTAGCGATACATTTGACGATGAAGAGAATTTAAAGATATCCACCCAAGTGGATCGGACTGGCCAATCAGAGGCCAGTATGGTGGTCACGTGCCATAAGGACACGTGATGAATGTACGGAATGGGGCTCAATTGATTACGTACTCTGTCGTGCATGGAATATCTCTTGATTCTTCTTCTTCGGAAAAGCTCATACAGTAGTTCGGCTGGGAGAAAATTCTTGCAGGCACCAAATAGCGCACTGTACGAAATACACAGTATACACGGTACGACTGACTGCACTAGAAATAGGAAGGACCCATTTTAGGTCAACAATTACTGATTGATTGATTAGACGTACTGATACTGATAGCATATCAGTATCAATCAGTAATCAGTACTGCTTGATAACTGACTGCTTGTTGAGAAGTCTGCTCTCCTCTTTCCTACAGAAAAGATCTTCTCTCTTACCATCTCCTCACCGTGACCTAATGATAAAAAATAGGATCGGCCACACACAAATTAAAACGAAACTTTAACCAGAGTTGCCAACGACCCCGTCTAGCATGTTCTTGGGCTGCTTGTTCTGGCCCTTGAGGCTGAGAAAGTCCTCCGTGTTCGCAGCAGCGTTGCCAGTTGTCGGCACGCAACCGGCCTCGCAAACGGCGTAATGATCTTCAGGGATCGTAATCGAAGAGCGGATCTCATCGGGTGCCTCGATGAAGATTAAAGCCAGACCGGCAGACAGATGCCAATCGATGTGGCAGTGGAAAAACCACACACCCGGGTTGTCAGCCAGAAAGCGCAGCACGACGTAGCCCTGGGGCGGCAGCACCACAGTGTCACGACGCATGGGCTTCTCGGGGAACTCCATGGTCAGGTTGTTGGGGTCGTAGTAGACCGGCTCGGGTAGGTCGCCGTACGAGGTGTACTTTAGACCGTAGGGCGGCGCACGGTTGATGACCTGGAAGGTATGACCGTGAAGATGGAAGGGATGGGTACCCATGTCGGCGTTGTTGATGACGACCTCGACCACCTGGTTCTTCTTGAGAACGATGGGGTGTGTGTACTCGCCGTATATGACTTCGTTGTTAGCCGTGGTGTCATCGGGGGCCGATAGTACCGAGTACAGCGACGGCACCTTGGGCGCAGTGTAGGTGATGTTGTTGAAAAAGTCGTAGTTAATACCGGTCACAAGGTTGACCATGAAGGCGGTAATGTTTACGTGGACATCCGGGTTCTCCAGCAGCAGCTCCTCGTCATACGGCACCAGTCCAATGTCATCAAACGGTACTATCTCATCGCTGAAGTCCCAGGTCATGTTGACCTGCTCCATGGGCGCGTTCTCATTCAGGACGAGAAAGTGGGTGGAGTTGAGCTGCACGTCTGACGGGATGGTAGCTAGCAGATCTGAATCAGCCACCATGACCATCTGCAGGTTCGAATCCGTGTTGTTAGGCATCGTAACCAGCACGCTGTAGCGCTGCGCCGCAGCAATGTACAGCTTGTTGGCCAACGTGGGCTCGGTGTAGACACCGTCCACCTCGACAATAGTCATGTTGTAGCCCTCAATCCAGAAGTACTGGCTGACAAAGGCTGACATGTTGATGATACGCAGCATGTAGGTCTTGCCCGCTGCCACGTTGATCTTCTGGTTGACGCCGTCGTTCATGAGGAATGAGTTGGGCACCGGCTCAGCACCAGTTGGGTTGTAGGGGGACATGAACTGCTTAGATAGCACCTTTTGCAGATCATGGTACCAATCCGATAGTGTAATGGTGAGATCCTCGTCAAACTTGAAAGGCACATCAGCATCCTTGACAATCAACGCCTGCCGGTAGCCATCAGGGTAGCAGAAGTCCGTGTGGCAATGGTACCAGTACGAGCCGTTCTGGTTAATCGTGAAGTTGTATGTGAAGCTGGAGCCGGGCGGCACAGGGCACTGTACCACCATGGACGGACCGTCCATGTAGTTGGTACCGTTCTGGAACATACCGTGCCAATGGATCGACGAAGACACATCAAGGTTGTTGTGTATCGTCACCACCAGCCGATCGCCCTTCTCCACCTCCACAATTGGAAGCGGCCACTCGCCATTGATGCCCACTACGTCGCGCGTGAAGAGCCCATCCGGGTTTGCCTGCACCCACGATATGTTCCAATCACAGGTCACCGTCTTAGCCATGGCCCCGGCAGCTAGAGCCACGACGGAAGCTGCCGTAAACAGCATTGTCGAGGGAGGAGTTGTGGTTCTGCGTAAAAAACATCCAAGCCCGGAAGAGTGAACAAAATGGGCCAAAAAAATCGTCATAAATTCACCTGAAATTAAGAATTGGTGTAAATGGCAAGTAAAAGGAAAGGGAAGAAGAAAGAAGAACAGTGGTGGTCCGTAACGAGGTGGAGGCACGAAGTAGGAAAGTGAGAGAGGGAGGATGGTGGAGGGGTGTGGGGTTAAGCCAAGAGTAAACCAGGTAATTCGACTCGGCCTGGACACAACAAGGATTGGGGAGCACTTGGAGGAAATGACAATGCGAATTAATAACTAGTTATACCAAGGAATTTCTACGTTAACTACCCTTAATTATTTTTGAGGGATTTGTGCGTGTACGCTCTGCGCGTAATGGTTGAATAAACCCGCCTGCGAAGTTTTCGCTGTTGAGTCCTGCCCGTGTGCTTGCGACTTGACTGTTCTCGACACTACCGTTTTTGGTTTGCGTGTGAAATAAGCCCTTGTTTTTGTTCGGTAAAGTACCGCTCGCCACTCCATTGCCACAGCCTCGGTGCCGTCTTATACTTGCGGGTCTCAAACCACGCTAGCGCTGAAAATTAATGAATACTACGAGTCTGGAGGATTGCCTTGGGTCTGTCTAAGCGTCTCCTGCCCGTGTAGGAGGGAAGGAAACGAAAAAGTCCCAGATGTTATCCGCTGATCCTGGAACCGATCGAAGCGATGTAACATTGAAATGCACAAGCACAGCCATCGAATGCAACATACCTTTCTTTGTGGAAACATTCTTACGTATGATGTACATACCATGATGTCTGCTAAACGGCCGGCTTGAGTTGTCTGCAATAGGCCATTTAGCACTGCGAGATCGTTACAACCTCGTGTAGGCGAGTCGAACATGTGGGCGGATGCGTGGCGATCTTTTTCCTCGTACAGTTTGCCCTCCAAATGAGGACCTCTTACGGAAGGGGAAAAATGGTTGATCGAATATGGACAAATTTTGATATTGCACAAAGCATAGGACAGAAATGGATAAGCTGCCGAGTAGCAGAAGGATTCAGGTGCACGGTGGTGCACGGTGGCGGGAGTAAAGGAGAAGAAGGGATCTAAAGGTGCCGTCCGGGAGGCCTTGGCTGCAAAGAAGAAGAAAGAAGATAGCTAATTCAAAAGAGGTATGCTAACAGTATGGTTGCATGGGAGATAAAGCCTGAACGAGTCAACGGACCTCTTATGTGAGACAGATAGCCCAAGGGGGTCTGGCTTTGTTAGGCATATTATTCATAGAAATAAGGGATATGACGATGTGCCGATCTAACCAACGTTTTTGGAAGGAAATGGAGCCTTTGACAGGTTTTGCTTGGGGATGGGGAGGGATGTTATTATTATTATTAACGTACTTGATCTCGCCAAAGGTCTAGAGAGACTCATTGCGCGAAGAATGGCATGGACGGCTCTTATGCACGACAAGTTCAGCCCCCAGCACATCGGAGCTCTGCCCCACCGAGCGACCACAGACTTAATCGCGGCCTTCATCCACGACGCGGAAACAGCCCTGGATAAAGGACACACAATCAGCATCATTACCGCTGATGTGCAGGGGGCGTTCGACGCCCTCCTCCGGAACCGCACCGCATGGAACGGGGCGGCTGGCCTCGGCAATGCCTGGACTTTGTCAGTTCCTTCCTGAGAAATCGAAAGGTTAGTAGTAAGGTTGGTGACTATGTGGGGCTTGCCTGTCTTCGAAGTTACTAAGATCCGTGATCGTTAGAGTAGGGTGACATCACGTAAATGCACAACATTCAACGCGAGGAATCCTTTTGTAGTCGGGTGTTGTAGTCAGGTAAACGAGGGTGGAGTGGAAAGGATGAACAGAACTGGGACTCTGCCATCCATGACGAGCGGTTGGTAAGATATCAGGGGGGTACCTACGGCAAACTAAACCGGAATCCTGAAGCAGCAAAATACGACAATATCCCATTGGGAGAAGATATGCATAAAAGGTGGGGAAAAAGACACCTTGGATGAAGTGTTCACGGCGGATTTAGGCCTATGGCCTGGTTCCCCGCATCTGATTTCCTGCAGAAGCACGGCCCTGCCGTCAGCTCACTCTTCTTAGCCTATTTTCGCCCCTGGCTTTCCTAACAGTTTCTGCCTTCCACTTCCCTCTTCACTTTATTTCTTCCCGTCTCTCTATCCTTTCTCTGCCATAACCCGACTTTTAATAAAAGTAGACCGCAAGCCGGCTTTTGTCGGGTTGTGCGGTGTTTGGGAGACCCTAAGGGTCGTCGTTGGGTTGAGGAGGGCTACCTGGTGTTGGGAGTCCGCAACTTTACATCCAGCTTCGGAAAGACCGCCTCGGGATGAAAAGGAACTAATCTTGCTCCTCTGAATCCAGCCTTAACATTTTCTTTCGTAAAAACAGCGTGGAAGGCAGACTTGAAGGCAATGAAAAACAATCTTCCATGAAAGGTGATGGCATGCCGGCCCCATTGCGCCAGCTTTCTTTGCGGTATAGAGCCTGCATCTCCAACACTGGGCGAGGTGACAGATGCTTCCATTGGTGGGACAGCGGCATGTTCCATACATATCCTCATACTCGGTTGCAGATGCCGCCCACGAACCCCCCAAGGGGAGCGTGGCCATGGGGAAGTCTCCAGCTTGGCAGTCGGGAAGGGATTCCTATGACAACGGCTTTTCGCTCTCCATGACCCAGGCTTTGGGAATCCCATCTCGTCATGGTTGAACACTCGCCTCCCTCCAACCCCCCCCCTCTCCCCCTTTGTTGTTAATCCCTCAGTGTCAGTGACCTGTGCCCCAGCAGATGCTTGCATGCTTCCAGCTGGCGATGCCGTCCATCCTGCCCCCCTTCCCCCCGGCTCTTCCATCCGTCGCAACAGCCAGATTGCTGTCACCGAGGGCGATCTAAGCAAAGTGGAAGAACCGTGGTTTGGCATGGGCAGCATTCGCTGGCAACTTGGGCGGTTATTTCCATTTTCAACAAACAACACTAGGCTGGGGTGCGACTGCCAGATTGGGACGTTTCTCAATGCCATGCTGGCTCCCCATTGGTCGCCCCTGGCTGGCCAGATCCTCTTATCTGCGTTACTCATAGAATAGACAAAATAAAGAACGAAGTGGGGAAAAGGGCATGCATTCTGCATCTCCAGCCGATGCAGAGACTTCAGTGGGGCTGGCTAATATGGGAGAAGGCACGTGCCATCAGGGCACGTGCCCAACACTATTCCATGCACGACAGAGTACGTAATCAATTGAGCCCCATTCCGTACATTCATCAAATTTGAATCTAACACGTGCAGCACCCCGCACTTGCCCAACCGTTGCAGCCAATCATGAAATGTTGGACGATCCCGTCAGGTCGTAAGCCTGGCGATCCCCTCATTCTCTTAGGACATTGTTCTTTACATTCTTTAACCGGACAATGATCTAGCCCATCCAGCGAGCGATGTGTTCAAATAGCTCTCAAAAGGGCAAGGGCCCTGAGATAGCTCTGACTTCCTTTTCCCAACGACCTGGCCCTCCCGGTCCTACCACCCAGTCCTTTTGTCTCGCCCTGCAGGAGAATGGCTCCAACTGCCACCGATGTCTACGGGCACCCGGCCACAAATACTACCCCCTTCATCATCAAGAAAGGAAGCGACTCTACAGCGCATATAAGAATGCGGAGAAGCAGTATGTTAGTCTACAGAGCGGAACTGGGTCGGCCCGGGCAAAGCTGGCGGCCGGCTGGGAAACGCTGCAGCTGAGGGACCAGGTCAACAAGCGGTTCTTCAGTTCCTCCACCGACAATAGGGGACACATACAGAAGATTGTGAAGCTGGAGTCAGAGATTCGGGCTCTCGAGGTGGAAATAGCAAATGAGGAAAAGGATAACGCAAAGGCGAAGGAGGAACAGAGCAAGAAGAAAGACCAAGAGCCTATAGAGCAAGGTCCATCTCCAATGGTGCGGCTACCGCTTGCGGACCCAAGAGTTCCCATGACTGAACTCGACCATCTCTCTGCGGACCACCCGGCTATGCTTATCCGACTGGGCTTGGACGCAATTCGGACCACTCGCATCCAGAAGCTGTACGCTCTGTGTCCGGCATTGGACGACTCGTCTGCGCTGGTTCCCGACGACGAAAACCCTAGCCGGGCGAGACAGCCAACCGAACGAGATTTGATTTTCCGGCTAGTATTTCGCGAATTTGTGGCACAGCGAGCGGAAGCAGACGTGCTGGACAGAGCCACACGCACGTCAAGCATCGACCAGTTCCTGCACGAGTCCTTGGACCTTGAGGATTATATATTTTTCTTCGACGTTTTTCTTCATGGACGTCAAGACACGTTGTATCTGCTTCGCAACGCAGTCTGCGACTTTCTCCTCGACCCTTTGACTACGAGCACCATCCATTTAATGGGTGGCACAATTGCAGATGGTAGTAGCCAGCAGAGCATGACGGCGCAAGGCTGGGACCTGCTCCATGTCAACTTCCAGGACATAGTTGCGTGGTGGGATCTTCCGATTTTGGCCTTTCGCTTTGGGGACTTGGTGGCGGTAAAGACGTTGACGGTATGCCTGTAACGGGCTGTGCCCATGAAGAGCCTCGACCGCACTCGGCCAATCATATTACATGCACGTGCGCGCTTGGCACGTGCACGCCAGTGCCCCCTTTTCTTCGCATCCCACGATGCAGCGTTCTCTTCTTTTTCTTCTTCTTCTTTTGTAATGCGTTCCTTTTACTAGATACGGCATTAGTCAGTTGAATATACTCGCTCTTGACCCCTTACATTAGGAACGCATTCCCTTTTTATCTCTACGACAATTCCTTCCTTTCTTCCCCGATCCCACGATGTCGTCCGATCTTGATGACATACGCGCTACGTTGGCCGCACTACAAGACCAGCTACAGCGGAGGGACCAAGAAGTCGTGAACCTTCGAGCCCAA
>JACCPH010000148.1:0-19267 GCA_014183095.1 Harringtonia aguacate
GACGGGCATGGCGCGCATAAACGGATACCTACATCAGATCGGAGCAGCAGAAACGGAAGCCTGCACATGCGGCCACACAAGAGAGACCATCAAGCACTTCCTCTTCCACTGCCCGCAGTGGCAGACACAGAGACAAAAGCTTCTGGAGCACAGAGAATCGAAAATAAACAACCTCTCCTTCTTCCTTGGAGGGAAAGGACCGACAGACCAAGACGACTGGAGACCAGACATGAAAGCAGTGCGCGCAACGATAAAGTACGCCCTGGCGACGGGTCGACTAGACTACGACCTAGAGACAGGATAAATGACACAACAGGGACACACATCCACAATACCGCCAGCAAATCCCCGACAACAACCACACCAACACAACGAGCAGTAGACCCGGCTTCAGGCACCAGTCATAGGACCCTGAACACTTGGAGGAGGATCTTCAAGAGGCCCAACTGCCCAACTAGCAAATAGGGTAAGGGAGAAGTAAAGGGAGAAGTAGACACGATGATGAAAGAAGGAGAAGACATGATCGAACAGGAGGATGTTGTATTAGGTAAGCAATTGTTATATAAGCATCGTACAGACGAGCCCTTTAGGCTTAGTGCCTCCGGGCGGAATAAACTTCATTCATTCAAGCACGTAACACTTACTACAGTTAAAAGGGGTTAAACGTAAATCACTAAAAAATATTTATAAGGAACTGAAATCACTAGTAATTACTATACAACTACTGTTCCCACGCCATGCCCTCCGCTATTACGTCCTTAACCTACTGCGTGCTAACCCCTAAAGGCACTACGGTGCCGGTACGCCGAGCCTTCCAGCGCCGGGCCTTCCTGCGCGCCGCTACCGCCGCATCAACCTGGACCTCCCCCGCCCTGTCTTAGTCCATGTAAGCAGCTATCTGCTCCCTAGTCCACGCCGCTTGGCGGCCCGGCGGCGGGCCCATAAACGTCCAGGCCCTGTAGTACTCGTAGTCGGTAGTACTGTACCGCATCGGCAGGCCGGCGGCGCGCTGATACGCCTGATTCGTTTGGAGACTGCCATGTGGTAAGCTATTATACTACGCCTGCCGTGCCGCGATATTTTTACAGGGACCGGCGTGCTTGTTAGTCAGCGGCCCCGTGTCAATAATCCATGTCACGTGCTTATTAGTCAGTTACCCCCGTGTTAATCACCAAATCCTCCGTGAATCTATCCGGTCCCTCGGTTAAGGAACCGTTCTAAGTCAGACAGCATCTCCCTTCCTCTTAAATCTGTGTACAAACCCTACAATGCCCTGCTTCCGTCTATGAACGGTTAGGCTGCCTACACGGCTGTGCCTTCCTTACTGACAAACCAACGTCGTAAGATACCAACGCCATAGTCAATGCAGTAGTCGGCGCCGGTAAGACTATTTATTATGCGGCGACGCACGTGTTGTGTGCAATCACGGCACAGCAGACGTAGTATAATGGCCTACTACGTGACAGCCTTCAGACAAAGCAAACCATTTGCCCTTGACATTCGAATCTCTTAAACCTAACCGTGCCTTCAGCGTTCACTAGTCACCTGGACTGTTAATGACGTAACATGACCGCGCACCTATCCAATCCCCATCGCTTTACCAAACGACCTGCCCATCTATCTGATCCCTCGGTTAAGCGCACAAAAGACCCAACGATGTCCTCCCGCTAGTTGAGATGGATTTTTCACCTCTCTGGCAGTCGCAGAAGCTGGAGAGGAAACATCCTGTATGTTTCTACCCCCTACTACTAGAGTTTCCCGCTGTGTCTGCACTATTTTCTGGGAGTAAATATCCCTCAATCCATGTGTCCGCATAGGTGGCCCCTCCAAATAAACAAGATTCTGCAATATTACCGACACACGGAAACGAAATTGAGGCCTCATATTACCCATCCCGGGCGCGACCATTACACATAAAGTCAATCACTACTACAACAAGAACCAAGCCGCAGTGAGTGCTGATCTGCCGTCAAGAACAGAAATTAGTTCAGATATGCTCACGAGGAATTGGACCGGGAATGTGGAAAATGAGAAGTGGCAGCGTCATCGGCAGCAACAAGCGGGCTGACTAACTGCTTGTGTGATGGTGCTATCTTGGTGCCGGAAAGCATCTAGATCAAGAGCATGGTCATGGAGAAAAAGGCGGCGCGAAAAAAGTTTGGTATCCGGAAGCCAACGGCAGTTTCCGGGACAAGACCCGCAATGGCGTTGGTGTCACCGTCGTCGACGTTGTCCAGAGCCAAGTCGCAGCTGGCTATGAGCTCAGCGATGCTCGACAGCTCAAAGGCCCGGATGTACTTAACATCACAGTCGCGCACTTTGAGGCCTGCGTATGCCTTGTACTCTTAAGGAGCTGGATAATGAAACAAAATGTTATAGGCTAAGGACCTTTAAAAGTCTGGGCCGTGCTTTAGGTCACAGTGTGTAGGATAAGCAAGGCGATGGGTACGTGTGTACGTGCGTGTGCAGGTCCTAGGACCCAAGGACTTAAGGGGCGGCACGGATAAAACTTCGCTAAGAAACCTAAAAGTCTTCCTCTCCTTTCCTAAGTGTAATTACGCTCGTGCCTAAACCATCTCCTGGCTCGTGTCCTGGTTTGGGTAAAGCTTAGGCCTTTTAAGGCTCTCGGCCTGACACGTTTATCAACAACAATACCCTCGTTAATACTCCACCCCGATCCTAAAGCGTGCCTTTCCTAATAAATGCTCGCTTTCATTCCCCCAACGTTCACTGTTGTCCATTCTTGTGAAAGCCCGCAAATGCATTGTTGGCCCTGCGCAACGGCGACAACGGTCCAGTACGAGCACTTCTGAGTACAGGTCGATTGGTACAGCTCTAGCCAACAATGTTGCGGACGCACTTGCGGAAGACGGGGGCATCGTGCTCGTCGTCCGTGTTATAACCCATGCTGATGTGAAGGACCGGCTGTTGTTGATGGGATGTGCCTGGCATTGACGCCGCGGATGCCGCGGATGCAGCCGCTGCCGCAGATGCGGATGTTGATGTCGCTAGGTGATGTCTGCGCGCATGAGCGGCCTTGTTGTGGTTGTGGTTGTTGTACACGGCTGCCGCCGCCACTACCGACGAAGACGACTTGACACTGACAGAGCGTGGCGACACTGTGGTGGCGCGCGACGGCTTGAACGATTTCGACCACGACGACATGGTCGTGCCAGTCATCGCCGTCGACGCCTGGTTGTCCGTCATGCGGTACCGCGGCTTGCCATTCTTCATGGAAATGTGTAGCCGCGCATCCGCGCCCTGCAGGGCCACCGAAAAGGAGCCGCCGTCAATGAGTAGGGCTTGGCTCTCCACCGTCTCGACTTCTTCTTCCTTGTTATCTTTTTGTTGGTCTTGTCTGTCCTGATGCTATTTGTCTTCGTGTTTGTGACAAGGCTGCTTGTTCTTGCCCTTGAGCTGGCTCTGCAGTCGCTCCACCGCGTCTACATACCCGGCCAATCCGTCGCGGCACTGGTTCGTGGCCATACACACACTGCCTGATCGGTCCGATCCTTCGTCGCCGGGGAACTTGATGACACAGAACTGGAACACCATAGCCTGCCCCGTCATCTCGGGTGTCACCGTGACCTGTTTCTTACGTGGCTCGGGCATGACAATGTTGTGGTGATGGTACTGCTGGTATTGAAGGGGAGCAGGAGGAGGAGGAAGAGGAGGAGGGAGAGCAAGAGCAGGTGCAGGTGCAGGCGCAGATGCAGGTACAGTCAACTGTACTGCCGGTGTTGAGGGCAATTCTGCTGCTGCTGCTGCTGCAAGCGTTGCTGTAGGCACAGATGTCGGCGACATCACCTTGTACTGAACTTCGGGCATTCTGCTGGCCACCGTGTGAATCTGCGGCAGCCGAGAATGGCGAATGGCCCACGCACGAGTCTCTTGTTTGGGATCGTACGGCTTGACCACATACGGCTCAGGTGCCGGTGCAGGCACAGGCGGGATCGCCATGGGCTCAGAAACTGAGACTGGGGCAGTCACTGGGGCAGCAGCTTCACACACCGATGGCGTCACCGGCGTCAGCAGAGACATGGGAACAGGTTTGGGCACAGGCACTTGTGCCGCTGTTCCGAAAAACGCAGTCTGTGGAATTGTCTCCTGGACCAGATGTGTCTGCAGTGTCTGCTGGTTCTTATGGATTTCCAGCTCATGTCGTGTCTCTTGAGACAACAGCTCTTACCGGGGCAGGTCAGGAAACAGTGAGATGGATCTTAGATGGCTCGGACGCGGCGGGATCGAGCGCGGACTGGAGCGTGGCGGACTCGAGTGTTGCGGAGTCGATTATTGCGGACTCTTGTGTGACGGGCTGGTTTTGGTCGAGGTGCGAGCAGGGCTGATAGAGGACAGGCCTAGACTGTAAAAGGAAGTATTACTGGACATCCCAAAGGACATCCCAGCACTCGGCATCCCGGCACTGGACTGGCTTGTGCGTAGTGGCTGGTTGCAAAGGGCTGAGTTGCAGAGCACTTGGTTTCAACGGACTGAGACGCAGAGTCCCCGGACGCGATGACCCTGGACGGGACGGCCCTGACAGAGGTGGTAGTGGACGCGATGGTGCAGGACAGAAGGGTCTAGACAGCAGAAGGTCCTCGATGCGGATCAAGTGAGAAATGTGCTCGGGCATCATCTGAAGTGGGCCAGTATCGTATCGAAAGAAGCAAAAGAAATAGAAAAAGCAATAAAAAGGCAATACTTTGTTCCGTATAACTAGCAACTAACCTTGTAAAGTGGTTCAACGGTTTTGTTTGTTGGTTTCGGCCTGTGCAAGTTAATGCAGAAGCACATGACACTTTCATCTTCTCATGAATCTCAAGAGTCGTCTCACTCTTACATGACTGTGAGCGCCTATTTCACATACTCTCTCCGGCTCTGCGCCTCTCCAAACTTGGGACGGCCCGCTGAGGGGCCGCTGGATTCGTCGCCTTCGTCTCATATGCCGGTGCACAAGGAGAGGTTCATGCAAGTCGCAGTGCATCCTTCTTCTTTTTGCTCCCCGTCTGACCATTGGGGGCTGCAAGCAGGAACGGCAAGAACCGGTGGTAATCATGGCAATATGTAACGAACAGGCCATGTAGAGGCCAGCTCGGCCCGCTGTTCCAACTCGTTGCAACTGGCTCCAGCTGGCTCAACCTGGCTTCCAAGAGCATCCCATTGCATGCAGAGATGTGGATGGGGTGGCTTGACAGGTCTAACAAACAGGTCAAATAGGCCTAGCAGTACTATCTTACGTAGAAGCCAGGAAGGAGCGCGACGACCTCTTGATAAACAGACCACAATAATAAAAAATGCGGCCGGGGAAAGGTGCCGAAAACAAACGGGTAAAAGACGGCAGTAACGACCTCGACTTGTGTGATTGTTGCTTTCATTGTGTCCGCACCGTGGAGGAGGGATGAAACGCAGCGGGCCGTAGGTTTGTTAGCAACTGTGTGTGCGAGTGTGTGAGTGGGGTAAAACGTATGTGGCTTGTTTCATAAGTTTTCATTCCCTTTTGTTGTTATTTCCTTTTTGTTGATTGTTCATCCACATTAGGGCTGTCAAACGAATCGCTATTCGCGAATGTATTCGCGAATAACACGAAACGAATAAACCAAATACGAATACGAATGAGGGCAAGGATTATTCGCGAATTACACGAATAAATACTCAGCAATTTACCTATTATCACTACTCTTCCCCCCCTTCAGAGAACACCGCAGAAGTAAGAGCTGTCGTAAAGTCGATGCTTGCAGAGAAACTCTCCGCAAGCCTATGATGTCTTTGGCCGAACTGAAGAGCCGTTCCACTGATACCTCTGATGCTGGAATCGGCAGATACTTTCGAGCGGCGGCTGCCATGCGTGGATACTCGCCCTCGTGAACCATCCACCACTTAAACTGCCAATGCGGATCGCGCGTACTCTCTTCCGTCACCTGAGCCAAGGGGTCATTGAAGTAGCGGTCGATGTCAGAGACTGAGGACATGACCGGGTGGATCTTTGACAGTAACCGTGCCTCGAGCGTGCGATGTGACAACGGGGACGGTATCGAGGCTTGGGCGGTCGTAGGGAATTCTTGGTGTAGTAGCTCCTTTACGTGTTGGATGATTAACGCGGCATCGCCTTTTAGTTCCTGCTCTAGTAGCCGAGTTTTATATCGCGGGTTGAGGATGAGCGCTATGTAATAAATATCCAAGCTATCCATAAAATCGTAATATTTAGCATATCTCGCCAAGGCGGAAGAGACGGCTGCGGCAATCTCGTCGTAAAGCGTACGAAAGTCGCCTTCGCGAGCCGATGCATCGTGCATGAGGTCGTGAAGGTCGTAATATACAGGAACCGCATAGCTGATCTGGGGTGCCGATCGGGATACGTGCTCGGTATGCTCGTGGAAGCGTTGTAGTATAAAAGAGAGTTGTTGTAGAAATTCCCAGTCCTCCTCCGTGAAAGGTGGCATGGCAGATTGAGATGCAATCCATCGCGAGATCTGTCGCCGGGCCTTGATACCAGCTTCGAGCATAATATATGTTGAGTTCCATCGCGTATCGACATCGTACGGAAGAAGGGCATCCGCAAGCCCGCTATCCCGACATAAATTTCTCCATTGGCTCTTACGCTCTGGTGTCCACGAGATCCAGATTGCAAGAGCGCGTAATCTTGCTAACGCGGATTCGGTAGTATCCCTATACTCGTGGCGGGAGATCAAACCCACAGCTTCTTCGGCCAACCTCCGATTTCCCCCTTTAAGGGTTTCCAAGATTTTGGTGACAATACGGTGTAGGACGTGCGCGAGGCATCGAATATAACTGTCCTGTCCTTGAAAGTGCGGGCGAGTCGGGGAATCTTGTAGTTTTTCGCGGAGGCCGGTTGCGACTTCGTCCACTAAGGTCTCATTACTGGACGCACTGTCTCCAGTAATAGACACGAGCTTGTATTCGAGATCAAGTTCATGAAGCAGATCCAGGATTATCCGCCCCATATTCTCGCCGCTCTTCGACCCTTCGACTTCGCGGAACTCGAGGACCACTTCCCGATACTCGAAATCCTTCGTCAACCAATGCCCAATGACACCCAAGATTGAGATATCATTACTGCTCGTCCACCCATCCAGGGAGAGTGCTATGGTTTGGCAGCTATTGGCGAGTTCTTGGACAAGCTGCTGGCGGCTTATCTCGAATTCGGTGGTAATCCGAGCCGCCAGCGTATTCCTAGATCTAAACGGCATGGAGAGACCAGGTATATCATCGATCATCTGTTGAAAGAAGGGGCTTTCGATGGAAGAGAAAGCCATGGCATCAGCCACAATCCATCGCATAAGATTACCTTCGAACCGCTGTATTGCTTGCTTAGAACCTTGTTGCTGCAATAAAGATATAACCGAGTTAGATGTTGTTGGTGGAGGGTTTTTCAAGTTGATGCCGTGTTTCTTGATTAGATGAGTGCGCATATTCGTAGTAGTGCCATGTCGTAAGGAATCCTTCGTCTTCCATGTACAACGTACGCACGAGATTAAACGATCTCCGACCGGCGTATTCTTATCCTTCGTAATCCACGTCGTCTCCAACGGAGTCACGTTGTATTCCTTCCATACGGCCGCACTCTCGCCTCTCGGTTTTCGTGGTAAGCCTAGGCCATAATCCGCGACGGTCGGAATGGCTGTCGTACTTCCTGTCGTGACCTGGCTTGCGGAATCATTGGGGCTGATATTGGGGTCTAGAAATGAAAGGGGTAGGCTAGGAATATTAGGTACGCGTACGAGAGGTAAACCAGAATCATACTCATACGAATTAGTTAGTTCTGATGAGCTAGAAGCAATGTGAGGCCGCTTAGGAACTCGCTCTGTCGCCCAGTCGGCAACATCGGCTTCATCATCGCTGCCATCATTGAGTTGGTAATAGTTCGGCCGTTTCCCTCGGGTAGCGTGAGCAAAAGGATTGTCCGCCATTTTCACGATTTCAATGTATGGAGAACAATCATGAAATTGATTCGGACTCCTTCACCAAAGCCTTCTAATACCCACGGTCTAGGAGCTGAATCCACTGATCTCTGACACTACAGTTTCATGGCTTTTATGCTTCATTATGCCTTAGTAAGACAATTCGCGAATACATTCGCGAATAATTCGCGAATATCCTAAAATATTCGGTCGAATACGAATAGGGGTCTATTATTCGCGAATATTATTCGTTTACAGCCCTAATCCACATAGTCGGGTTGTGCCTTGGTCCTGTATGTATTGCTTTTTAGTTTGGGTTCCTTTTTTGGTTTCTTGCGGTTGGTGCTGGTGACGGGACCATTTAGGTGTGGTGCACTCAAAGCAGGTGACAAAACGTGGGATGTGTCTGCTTTTTCTACCCGAAAGCGGCCAAAAGAGGTTCCTCTTTAAGAAGGGCTAATAACCAATGAGAGCTGGGCGATAAGAGCTTGTCCAATTATCAGAAGGTAAAGTGGGAGTTTAGGGCAAAAATAAGTGAACAGTGGATCCACCACACTTTTTGCCTTAGTTGTCCGACACTAATACATGCCTTGGAATTTGCCGCCCTCTCGGCTATCCGTTCCAAGCCTCGGTCTTCGGGACCGGTCAGGCGCGCACCTATCCAGTCCCTCGGTCTTCTGACTGGTTCCGTAATCCTGCTCCTGATTGGTTCAATGCCAGTAAGATACGTGCGTGAGCGAGGGACAGAGATTGACAAGGATTAACAAGAAAACACAGAAAATAACCAACTACAGAGAATTGCTGCTACGTTTGCGACAGAAGCTTTTCAATGACCTTAGCCACAGCCACAGCCTTTTCCTCGCCAAATCTTCCACTGACAATCTGTACGCCAACCGGCATGCCCATAACGTCTTCTGGTTTGTCTACAAAGTTAGTATGTCTGTACACAACTAGTTATCAAGAGACAGATACTCACATATGTCCCAGTTAAACTTATCCGACTCGTTGCGCGGGCGGTGTTTGACCCATGCTTCATCACCCTTCGCATTGTCACCATCGACTGTGGTCACCGGCACGGCCATCGCAGTGAACCCCAGCCAGTTCCAGATGGCCGTGTAGCCGACGTATTGCTTGGACTTCACCCATACGCGCGGTTCGAAGCCCGTGAACGTGTGTATGGGAGTAATGAGAGCATCGACAGCAGAGCTATTCCAGCGGCTGAGGTAGGCCCTCTGGTCTCTGTTTCGTGTTTCTGCGAGCTGTGATTGTACAAGTCAGAACGAAACATTCCATGAATCACTTTAAGTTTACAAAGAGAATATCCACAAACTGCTTCACTCACCTCGTCAAGCTCCTTTGTCGACAATCGATCCTCTTCTGTCCCAATAATCATTCCTTTCACGAGTGGCTCTCCACTCAGCTGGCAGTGGTACCTTGCTACCTGTCCACCATCACTGATGATGGCCTTGGACCAACTATCGCAGAGAGTACTATGGCAAGACGAATCCCATTCAAATACTGGCCTGTGTCAGACGGCGTGAAAGTACACCTTGACTGGAATTTAACATACCTTCGTGTCCTGCATCCTTCAGCTTTTGAATGACATGACGCACTGCGTGGGTCTGTGGAGGTTGCGGCTTGACATAACCATCATCAACGTAGAAGCCAATGCGTAGAGGCCTGTCGCCATGCGTGGCCAAGTCGGATCTCCAAGGCATGGGAATAACAGTCGGGTCAGCCTTCCAAGGTTCAGCACTGAGAAGCTCCTTCATGATGACTTCAATAGCAGAAAGGTTCTTTGCCATGGGTCCGGCAACTGGAGGAGCAATAAACATTCGTCTCCTAGGAGAAGCTGTCAGTCGAATTTCCATGGTTAATGGTATGAGCCAGCCACGCACCCAGAATCGTCGAATGGAACTCGACCAGCCGTTGGGCAAAGTCCATACAAGCCTTGGAGACTTGATGGAATACGGATAGAGCCGCCAGTGTCTGTGCCAAACCCAACCATGGAGCCTTGACAACCAAGAAGGGCTCCTTCTCCTCCAGAGCTGCCACCTGATATCAATCGCCGGTTGAATGGATTCAAGGACTGTTTGAAAATATGGTTGTACGAGTCGGACATCTTTTAGAAGTACACTGCCGTTAGTTCTGTTGTCATCGTACGGAACTCTTGATCTGAGAAACATACCATGATCGACTGAGAAAGATTTGTCTTGACATAGGGAACCGCACCCTGGGACGCCAAGGTTGCTACCAAGACGCTGTTTTTTGCTGCAGGTTTTCCAATGAGACCAACCCAGCCTGTACAGACGGAAAGTTAATCAGAGTGTCGAACAAAAGAGTCGTGAGATGGCATACCCCAAGTTGTGTCTTTATTTTCAACGTCGATCAAATCCTTGAAAGACACTGGAAGACCATGCAAAGGCCCGACCAGCTGCCCAGTCTCGGCAAGATGTCGATCCAGGTTTCGTGCACGTTCCATGGCTTCCTCAAAGATCATCTCTGTGCAGCACCCGATAAGTTGCTGTGCCAGTGCTGCTCGCTTGGAAAAGGCCTGGATCACCTGGAGGGCAGAGTACTCTCTGGAGGCAATCTGCCGGAGAAGCTCTCTGGGATCAGAGATCTCAGTGATTGCCAATTCTTCAGTTGTGAGAACACCAGAAGTCCGGAGATACTCTAGAGTGTTTAGTGGAAATTCGGCCAGAGGCGGGATTCTCCATTCTTTTGGTATGGATGCCATTTGTGCCTTTCTTTTGCTGCCAGCCTTCACTTTCCAGGCAGGTGTGCCATTGAGCTTGAGTTCTGTGCCATTGGGCACAGCCACACTGTATGTGGCAGAATCGACCTGGGTGGCCATTTTCGAAGACACATAAGCAAAAACTGGCGGTGAATTTCTTGCCAAAGAACCTGGATAATCGAGAGTAATTGAGTAAATGAGATATTAGGGGAGATAGTCGCAAGGTTTGTTTTATCAACAATCATATTTACAAATTTACAGGTTCTTATACCAAGGCATGCTGTGGTCTACCCACTGTCATAATGAAGGATAAATGTTATCAGCAAACCTATTCCAAAAGCAGAAAGTAATCAAATTAGTCTCAAAATGAGCAGCTATGACCGACGCCACCTTATGTCCCGAACACCTTGCCAGCCGTACATCTTAAAAATCAAACCACTCTATCGGTGCATTCACTGTGGATTCACAGCTACCTCTCTTTCGCTCCATTCCTTGTCTCATCTTTCCTGTACTTCCGATGCATGTGGATAAATCGGCCAGTCAAAGGATCGACAAGTCAACCAGTACTTATCAACGGTCTCCATGTGGTGTGGCTGGGACGAACATGAACCGAGAATGGTTACGGGGCACGCTAAGTGCCGGTATTCCCCTGATGTGGGCGAGATGGCATTGATCGTATCGCACAGCTTGCCGGCCAGAGACTCCACTGTGGAATGATAGCCAGGTGGAACTGCTTCGGGCGGGCTGACTTGGATGGCAGCTACGGCGGCTCCGTATCGCCAGGCATTCTGCAGTATGGTCGGCTCAGACGTGTTACGTGAATCTATGCGCAACACCTGCTCCATGGCCAGGTATGTAAGGGGCGGCATTGAACGATTCTCTCTCGCCTCAATGACACGAATGTAGAGGTCAAATGTGTCTTTGGGACACTTGGTGAGCCAGAAAAAGCTGTCGTTGGTCGACGCCCGATGCCAGTCGTCAAAGATCGGCCGGTTCTTACCTGTCACCATGGCGCCCATGACGTCGTACCAGTTGAGCAGAAACATTACGTGTGGCAGCCCCGGCACCTTGCGGCACAGCGCCTCCAGATCGGCCTGACCGGAGCAGTAGCAGTCGATCAGCGCCCGGGCGCCGCGGATGTGTTTCTCCCAGTTGCCGAAGGGGCCCTCAAAGACATCAAGGAAGGCAAAGGTGACAATGCCAAACAAGGCCAGGATGTCGCCATGCATTGTGGCTTTCCGTAGCTCCTCGATGGCGGCTGAGTGCAGCAAAATGAAATCCAGATTCATCTCGCAACGTGGCAGGAGACCGGAACCGGAACAGCGCTGCCAGACGAGCTGCCAGGCTTCCGAGAGAGAGTAGGCTGATGGTAGCAGCGAGGGCGTATGGTTCTGGTGGTTGACGACCTTGGCCTCTTCAAATTTGGAGCGGAAGAACTCAAGGTACTTGTCGTAGTGGGTGGTCCAGTTGCAGCTGCCAGCGGTGAGCAAGTCGTTTCCGTCGCTGTCGTCCAGCAGATAGTCGTTCCTCTGTCTGGATTGTTCGTCTGGGCCACCATAAGGCGAAGTTGGAGTCACTGGAACCCGCACTGGAGCTGGGGCCCGGACTGGCTTGGCCAGGGAGATGGGAGCCCATCGGACCCGACTGACGTATCCACGACATGGTAGGCCGGATCGCTTGCAGGGACCACACGAAGGCCGGTTCAGGTCGCATTTCGTACCCACGGCCTTGCATGTCAGACAGTCTCTGTCACGCCGATATCCGCGAGGCTTATTGCGGAATTGGGAGGCGGTATCGCTCTGATTTGTCATTGGCGTCGATGGATGTATAAGATGTGGCTAGATGTAGGTCATTTGGAAGAGTGAAAATTAAAGAGGATACAGCAAGGATTTGTTTAATGTTGTTGGGATGCTTTCTGTAAACAGAAAGGAATCAGTGTTCATGCATGGTTCCGGAGTCTGCAAAGTCAAGGACGTTCTCTTATTGGTCACCGTTATCATTCGCCCTCGTTGACTCCTCGGGCGACACCGTCTGATTCGTAACCAAATCCCTATCGTACCCACACCTTATCAGTGGCAGCTAGAAGCCCTCCCCTTATCCCCTTATCAGGTGCTTGCTTCCGATTCAGGAAAGGAATTTGTTTTGGCCTTTCCTAAAAGCGAAAGGAATCAGACGTCTCCTAAGACAGGAGACCATATACATCGGCATCGTGCATGCATTTCCGTTGTCGATCAGGTGGTGATGCACGCCGTTGATATTGTGGTTATAAAGTGTCATGCGCATTCGATGATCGCTTGCAGGATGTCGTCTTTTCAATTGCAGCTCTCATTCGGCCATTCGTTGTTGAAGGCAGTCTTTTGACAATCCTTTGACAATATTCTTCGATTTTTGATTTTTTATCTTTTCCCCCCATTCACTCATCCAATTCCGGTCTCAATGGCTTACCAAGATCGCAGTCTTCTGCCTCCGGGAACCGTGCATATTCTGCACTTCCATGGCGACTCTCCAAATGAGAACGAGATTGTCCTGGTGCCAAAACCCTCTAAGCACCCCGACGATCCACTCAATTGGAGCAAGCGGCGCAAACTGCTGCAGGTGTTCTGCGTGTACTTTTACACGTTCACGACAGGCGTCGGAGGCACGTCGACATACTCGGTCTTGACCAACATTTCCCATGACACTGGTATCGCATTGACCCAGCTCAACCTCGGCACGGGCTTCATCTTTCTCCTCGCCGGCTGGACCAATCTCATTTGGCAGCCTCTGGCCCTGTCTATTGGACGCTGTCCGGTCTTCTTGCTGAGCCTTCTGTTTTGCCTGGCCATATCCGAATGGACGGCCTGGATCGACTCGTTTCCCAAATGGGCGGCCGCTCGTGTCCTATACGGTTTCGCCGTAGCACCCGTTGAGGTCCTTCCGGAAATCAGCATCCCGGACATCTACTTTGCCCACGAGCGAGGTGCCTATTTTGGCATATACTCACTGGTGCTCAACGGCAGCAACTTTATTGCGCCCCTGATTGCCGGTTTCATGAACGACTCCATCGGCTGGCGCTGGGTGCAGCACTGGTGTGCTCTTCTGCTGGCACTCAATTTCCTGTTTTCGTTCGTCTTCCAGGAAGAGACAATGTACTATAGGAGCACTGTGGAAGCAGAAACGAACGAATTTCCTGGTGATGGTGTTGTTGGTAGCGGCACACAAGTGACTATGGGCCAGCTCGAACCGAAAACCGTGGAGCTCTCGGAATCCGACAAGGTCGACGGATCAAAGTCGGGTGCAGCCGCACCGGCCGAGACGGTCGAGGTGTACGAGAAGAAGAACTTTTGGCAAAAAATGCAGCTCTACTCGAGGAGCCACCTGACCCTGAAACAGTGCTTCACTATATCCTGGCGTCCCATTCTCATCTTTCTGCAGTTTCCCAACGTCACCTGGGCTGCCTTCCAATATGGATTTACGAATGCTTGGCACGTATTAGATTTACAAGAGTTGGTGGGATGACGTGACGATCTGCTAACACTCAACCCCGATAGGTACTCTGTCTACAATGCCACGGCATCGTCCATTTTGACGTCAGCCCCTTACAACATGAGCGCCTCCATGGTGGGCACGACTTATCTGGCACCCTTTCTCGGCGCCCTCATCGGTGGCTATGTTGCCGGGCCGCTGTCGGACAAGCTTGCTCTCAGGCTCGCCCACCGACACGGAGGCCTGCGCGAGCCAGAGCACCGCCTCTGGGGTGTCGCCGCCTATGCCACCGTTCTCCCGGCAGGTCTCTTTCTGTGGGGTATTGGAGCTGCGAAAGCGGCGCATCTGGGCGTCCTACTTGTCGGCTCCGTGTTTTGTGGCTTTGGCATCGTGGCCGGCGGCTCGTACGCCATTGCATACAATGTGGACTCGTTCAAAGAGATCGCCGGCGAGTCCATGGTGTCGCTGATTCTCTGCCGCAACACACTCACCTTTGCGATCAGCTATGCCATCACACCCTGGATTGAAACGTCGGGAATGCAAAACACGTTTGTCGCTGTGGGCATCATTGCCTTTGGCACAGGAATTTCGTTCTTGCTGATGATCTGGAAGGGCAAGGAACTGCGGGTGCGGTGCGCCAAGCAATACTGGAAGTACGCCGATACAGAAATTATCAAGATATAAAGCGAGAAGGGCGTGTAGTCGAGAAGTGGTCTTACGCAAGGTTAGAATCGTAAATTGTCAAGTCCTTGTGTCTGCACTAAAAGAATGCTTGCTCAAAGAATTTATTTATTTATTTACTCCTATGAACTAAAACTAGTATAAGGTACATTGAGAGTTTCTTGCACGACAAAACGAGCGGCGCGAACGCTGCGGTAAACGCTCGTGCGCGGTCCGGGTGAGCTATGGCGACGGTGATGCGAAGGTGGGGGGCAGTGGTTACTGCCTTGCTCAAAGAATATGGGGGAGGAAAATGATGTCTGATTGCTTGCCCCTTACTGTCATAGACAGGGTGGATTCCTCCGGTTAAATACTACCGAGTTGCCATCCAAGTCATCGGAAGGGTGAATGTTGGACGGATGTCTGTCCGACGGATGAAATGAGTGCCCGTCCACTTAGTCAAGATAACACCACGGCTTGTGCGTTCCATCCCTGAGTATCGGTGGAGACTTGAGGGACTTTTTTCACTGAGAGAGAATTTCTCGTCATTTTTACAGATATATCGCTGCTCTTCAACCAAGCTTTCAGGTAGTCATACGAGCCGCATGTCTTGGCGGTTCAGATAAAGCTTAGAATAAGGCATTTGTACACATGATGCGTGTACGCGTGGTCTTGGACTAGCTCCCGGCTCGTCCGATGTTGGGACGGACACCGAAGTCCATTTCAAAAAAAGGTGAATGCCGAGGTGTAACGAGTAATTGACTACTCCATACGGATCCAGTCCGCGTGGAAATTCCGGCATATGGCCGGGTTCGGTGGAGTAATAAAAAAAATTGACACCCACTAGCTTTAGCTTTTGCAACTTAAGATTATCGTGATCTTATCTGATTGGTAACCGCCGGTCCTCGGACCAGAGGTATTCATTTGCGGATAGTGGCTTGATTGTTCGAGACCCGTCTTCCGCAGGAGAACTAACGAGTACCTTGCAGAGGCGTAACAATCAGGAACCAGGGGCTTGCAACTCCGAGCCGAGGCGCGAGACCCGAGACCCCGGATGGCAAAGAGACATAAATAAGCCGATCACATCCCATTGAGAGCTGCTAACATTACCCAGCCACACAGCCGGCCCTGTCTTGTCATCACTCGTGTTCGAACCATTGTCTCTAGCTCACCATGCGTTTCTTCGGTGGTCTCGTTATGGCCACTCTCGGCCTGGGCGCCATTGCCAGCCCGGCTGCATTTCAAAAGTCCCAGGAGTCCCCAAAATCTGGGCACTCCTCCCAGCAGTCGAACACCTACGACTACATTGTTGTCGGCGGTGGTCCATCCGGGATTATCGTTTCAGAGCGCCTAGCCGAGGCCGGCAAGAAAGTCCTGCTGCTGGAGCGCGGCTATGGCCCCACGGTAGCGACGGGCTCTAATCATACGCTGGAATGGGACAGCTCACTGACACCAATCGACGTGCCTATCCTCTCCGAGGCCGCATCCACACTGACGGGAGAAACATACCATTGCGACGATACGGCGGCTACCGCTGGGTGCGTGCTTGGCGGCGGTTGCACAATCAACCCCATGATGTTTGTGAGGCCAGCCTCGCACGACTTTGACGACAAGTGGCCCAAAGGATGGAAGTGGAGTGATGTGTCTGCCGCTGCTGCTCTGCTGTACACACGCAACCCTGGTACCACAGTTCCCTCGGCAGACGGGAAATACTACGACAAAGCGCTTTACACTGTGCTTTCCAAGTTTTTCAAGAACCTTGGCTGGACGTCGGTCGACATGCTCACACAGCCCAATGCAAAGTACCAGAGCTACAGCTACCCCTCGTGGAACATTCGTGACGGCGTTCGCGCAGGTCCGTTGCACACCTACCTGCCGCTGGCCCGAAAGTACAGCAACTTTAGCTTCCGTCTTCACAGCAAGGTCACCCGGCTGGTGCGCAGCACGTGCAAGTCGTCGCACGTGGAGTCCATCGAAGTCGAAGACACGGAGACGGCCATAACAGAGACGTTGTATCTGACTTCATCTACCGGCCGCGTCATCCTTGCCGCGGGGTCCATGTCGACTCCGCGACTGCTTTTTGGAGCAGGTATCGGACCATCTGACCAGATCATCGTCGCCAACGAGTCGGGCGTTGCCGTACCTCCTGAGAAGGCCTGGATCGACTTGCCAGTTGGCTCGCATCTGCAGGACCACGCGCTGTTTAGCTTCAATGTCAACACAAGCAGCTGGTCATCTTCCGAATATAGCTACACTGTGTCACCTGCGAGCTCCACTACCATTGCTAATGGCAGCGACACCTCTGACATCAGCCTCTATGAAGAATCACGCCCTGGCCGGTCGGGCGTCCTAACCCAGAGCCGCCACCGATTGATTTTTTACACGTCACAGAAGGGAACGGATGGCAACACGCGATACTTCCAGGGCTCCTGTGCGGGCAAGAGCAGGGATGTGGTCAATATAAAGGTGTACATGACCCACGGTCTTACATCAACTGGCGTGCTGAAGCTTCAGGCCGACGGCTCTACCTATGTCTCCACCTCGCCATATCTGCAAACCACGGCCGACCAAGAGGCCGCCGAGACTTTCATCGAAGCCATCTTGGCTGATATTACAGGTTCTGCGAGCGAAAGCAGTTTTACCGTCACCTTGGATACCGCCGGCGTCCTTGACACCCTCACGAGCGCCCACCACATCAGCGGCACCGCCAAGCTGGGCACAGATGACGGACGGACCGGAGGCTCATCTGTGGTCGATACCAATACGAAGGTCTACGGCATGGACAACCTGGTAAGTTGCACGCACCGCCTACACATGTATCGTTGCTAACTTTTTAGTTTGTGGTCGATGCTAGTATTCACCCTGACGTTCCTACTGGAAATAACCAGGCATACACTATGGTTGTCGCTGAAGCCGCCGTAGCTAAGATTCTTGCATATAAGAACTAAGCGAGGTCGGATATTTCTGTATTCATTGCCACATGTCATGCTATGGTCGGAGTCAAAACACGCGCCATTAAGTAGAGGAAGACCCCCAGTCCTGTGCTAGGTATAGATAAAAGTAATTAGAAAATGCCTGTCTGAAGCCAAGAAGTCATTCCTCTGGTCTATGCAGACCCTTTCTTTTGCGAAGGAAAAATAACGCGCAAACACTGGCCACAAGTAGGCAAAGATGTACACGTCGTAATCCAGGCTGATATAAATGCTGGGGATCGCCTCCATTACAATGTACGTCCACAGCCACACTAACATGGCAACAAACAGGTCCGAAAACAATCACATCGACCGAGGGAAGATCTCAGCTGAGATAACCCATGGCAAGCCGTTAGCACCAAAGCTCCAGGTTGCACCGAAGATCATGATTGCAGCAGTAGCCGCCTTGCCGCCGGTAACGGCCGAAGACGATTGTGGGATATCTGTCGTGACAGCAATGTACCCCGCCAGGTAGTACTGGCAAACAGCACACGAGAAGGATAAGACGATCCACGGCCACTTACGGACGTTAATGGAAGAAAGCAACGAGCCGCCTACAATAAACTCCCTATTATA
The DNA here is from genome assembly GCA_014183095.1 of Harringtonia aguacate. NCBI lineage: Eukaryota > Fungi > Ascomycota > Sordariomycetes > Ophiostomatales > Ophiostomataceae > Harringtonia > Harringtonia aguacate. The sequence goes on from JACCPH010000148.1 coordinate 18,330, forward strand.
ACCGACGTTCAAGAGGCCGTCAAGATCTTCAGGTGGTTAGCTAATCTCGAAGAAGGGTGAAGCGAACCGCTGCCGATGAACTTACTCTGGCTGGTTTTAATGCAGAGTGTTGAGATAGACAGCCGAAGCGACCAACCGTAGATATTATTCAGGGTCAGGAGATGATGACAACAAACGCTAAAATGACGGCTGATCTTCTTACGGAGGTGCAGCGGCGGCAGGATAAGGCACATGGACGAATTTCCATTCGCAGTGTATCTCAAGACTTCTTTACGTCTTATTTTGTAATTGTATAGAATAGATTCCTGTTGGCGTTGATGTAGTCAGTAACCTGCTAATAACGGCACCAGTTAATTGATTTGTTACCAAACTAGCCTCTCTGTAAGATACGTGTGAGAAATCACGTAACGTGCTCTTGTACCGCCATAGTATAAGACGTGTAGTACTATACTTATAATTTTAACCATTGACGTTTCCAATAGTTGTTGCTGCTAATTTGCTAAAACACTAAAAACGCAAGCTGGTGACAATTCATAGATAACCCGCTTATCCGGATAAGATCGCTGTTAATTTGACACCATTTTAGAAGATGTGGACGATACATGTATTCTGTCGGTTCACCATTCCGGTGAATCTTAATGCATTAAGGATTTTGTTGATGAATCGATTCAGGTAGCTGGTGAAGTCACCGGTGACCCTGTACGTCCGTAAGTGAGTGTCCTACGGGGGTACAATGGTCTGTTGGTGATGCTTCTTCGTTGTTCTAATCTAAGTTGAATAGGGGGGACGGGGACTGGTGAGGCCATATCTATGCACCCAGCCAGGACCCGGTGGGTACCCGGTGAGGTCCCTGATTGGTCAGCGAGGAGCCTCATTAGAGCCTCCCCAGAGTCCCCTTCTTCGTTATGGCTAGTGTACCAACATTTTTGTAAATAAGT
>JACCPH010000149.1:0-17975 GCA_014183095.1 Harringtonia aguacate
AGTCAGTTGAATATACTCGCTCTTGACCCCTTACATTGCGCGAGCATACAGCAGAAGAGCAGGTTGCCAAGTCCAAGTATGACGTCGTCGACAGGGTTGTTTTAAATCCCTGTAGTGATGTCTCTTTATATCTATCAGGTAAAGCGCATGGTTCATACTGATAACAACTTGTCGGTTGTCTTTTCGCCGAACGGGACACAGGTCGCGTCGGGCTCAGGCGACAACACTGTCAAACTCTGGGACACGGCCTCAGGAGAGTGCACGCAGACGTTGGAAGGCCACAGCGGTTCGGTCTCGTCGGTTATCTTTTCGCCGAACGGGACACAATACAGTATTACGGATAGGACTTGGATTATGAAAAACGGTCAGAAGATGATTTGGTTACCATCGGACTGGCGACCTGCAGTATACTCTATATCAGATCAGGGTATTTGCATTGGCTCTTCTTCGGGGAAAATATTTTTCCTTATATTTAAGGAATAAAGAGCTTGTTGACTTAGTTATGGCAGCAACTTGATCGGGGAAAGCTTATTAGACCGGAGTGCAAGTGCATGATTAGGCTCAATTGTATGAATATCTTCTTGTTTAGTAAAAGCCTTCGAAAAAGGATTGCTAGGCGGAAAAATCTATCTACCCTAAGAGATTCTTGCCGCGATGAGCAAGGCACGGGGACTCATGCTGATGAGTGGAGCTTCGCTAGGTAGGCAATTACCTCCTTGTGAGTACCGCTGCGAAAATGAGAAGCCAAGGGATGGCTGACAATTTGTAGGGTTGCCGGTATGATGGAATTACACGGAATGGAACCTAGGGATGGTTATTTGGTCAGCAGGCTTGAACCGCATAGTTCTAAAGCCGTCAAAATACCGGTCGCCAACGTAGATCACTGAACAGGCCTTCACTCTGAGGCCCTCAGGTTCTGACGACTGACAGCTATACTGTATTCAATTTTTCTATGGGGGAAGACCGGCATGTGTGAATATGTCGAAACCGTGCGTAGCCAGTACAGCTGGCATTCGCACGTGACGCTCACCCAGGAGGAAGTGGCATCGTTCTATTCGACATTAAGTCGGTGTATCTATCTGGCTTATATACACGTATTCTTGGTGGTGCGACCCCTATTCTGTACATCTAGGAAATGAGGGTCGGACCACCTGAGATTACCTGCACGTGAGTCCTGAGTCAGGTGACTGTACTCCATCTGTTGAAATCAGCCAATTGGCGTGAATTGCCTCTCTGGAGAAAGCTATTTGGTACGAATTACGTGCGAGGGATTTCCTGTTTTGTGGATTGATTGCCACGGTGTGGTTACACAGCGTACACGGTGCATATACTGTGGGGTTGACCAGGGAATATCGACACGTGATAGTGAACTAGACTACTGCCGAGACTCAACAGATTCATACATATTCTTCAGACATTTCTATTGGCTGTTCATGCATTTTCGACCCACAGAACCAGGGTATTAATGAGCCCCTGTCGGCACCTGTGGCAACAACGAATCATATCCTAGGTGGGAAGGTGGGGCATCTTTTCTAATCTTTAAAGTTTTCTTACAGCAACAGCAAACCCCGCCCAAAACCCAGTTCTTACAACACAGTCGCAATCGGAAGCAGAAATACATGCAGCAACACAATCACAAATGGCATCTGGACACCGACACCAATCGTCCTTGGAGGGAGTGATAGACTTTTCTGGGCTCCCAGACTTGACCCCAGCTGAGCGCACAGATGGACAGCGGCGACTATACCAGATTGTTGCCCACTTCCAAGCGCTACCGGACAGCGACAAACCGTACAGCCGGGCTCTGTTGATACGATGTACGTATGACTGGGCACGATCGCAGCAATCGAAGGACGATGTACTCCGTGTGTTCTTCGACTCCATACATATCCCCATGATGGGAAACTCCTCGATTGATTACGATGGTATAGAGGATGGCTTCAACAACTTTGCTCGATATTTGTTGGAGGGGCTCTACCTCCCTCGTAAGGAACCCTAGCACACGCTTTTTCTTGTTGTGTAGGATATTGCATCAGACTAACGGCTTGATTTCACTGTGACTTTTAGTGAAGGCGGCTGGCAACAAAACAGCCCAGCCCACACCCGAAGTGGACACGGCCTTGGCCAAGCTCAGGCACGGCCACATGGAAGTAGGCACACCCGATCGACTCAAGACACAGCGAGCTATGTGTTTGGAGCGAGATCGTCACCGCTGCGTCATCACTCGGGCATTTGACTCTGCCGAGTATATGAAACGCTGGAAGCGGGACCAAGCTGCCGCTTGCGACGATGACGGCGTGCGTTTTGACAACCAGAACTTATCTGTCGCTGGCCTTCAAGTTGCCCACATCCTTGCGCATGCATTAACCAAGGCCGAATCAGAATCCAATCCAGAACTGGTAAGCAAGAGTTGCCCGTTACCAGCCGTGAGAGGATGAGAAGGATTGCTAATGAATGCTCTTGTGGATAGGCCGCTACAAAGAAAACAGCACTCAACCTGTTGAACATGTTTGATCACGGAGTGACGGCCTTGATTGATGGCATAGACATCGACCACCCCCGCAACGCCATCACGCTGACCACGGATCTACACCACTATTTCGGATCCTTTGAGCTCTATTTCGAACCTCAGCCGAACGCGCAACCGGGGCAGGCAACTTACCACATCCACCATTTCCTCGGTCCTGCTATCAGCTTGCAGCACAGCCTTCCAATTACACGTACGCTATTTAATCACAAGAGCATAGACCCGCCTCTGCCACGATTCCTGTCGCTACACCGCGCTATTGCCCATGTCCTCCATATTTCTGGTGCCGGCGACTATATTGACAAGACATTGCGAGACCTCGATGAGTACAGCGTGCATGCCGACGGTTCAACTCCCCTAGACCAGATTGTAAAGATGCGGCTCGGAGGTTGGTGGGACGGTACAGTCCGTGGATGAGTGGAAATAGGGTGTTGAGAACAAGGTGTAAACGAGCCTTTTTTTTTTGGCTGGCAAATAGTTCGTTTATGACGACAATTGGGACGGACATGCTGGGCAGCGACTGCTCTTCAGAAGAATAGCAAAAGAAACATGTTTCCGGCTGGAGAGATTCCACTGAGCATGTCTCGCTATGCGAACTGGCCACGGGGACTTCCAATGGTATCACGACAAATACCACCCACAAGCACAGATTACCACCAAGTGCTCCTGTGGCGCACCGAAATCACCGGAGCACCTGGTACACTGCCCCAAGGCTCGACGAGCCTGGAACAATGACCCACTACAGTCGAGGAGAGGATACCCCTGGACCCTTCAAAAAGCCATGGCTTCCTCGCCTCACTGTCACGTAAACCAGTTTCTTATCTCCGCTTCCTAGAGGTCACCGGGGTGCTGGACAATGCCCCGCAACCCGATTACCCCTAGCTTCAGGTCTCTTATAAACAGCCAACAGCTCACGCTTACTGATCACGCCCTCAGCTGACGGAGAGGCGAATGCAGCATGACAGCCCTCGGGCATCCCAGTACAATAGACACTGAGGCTGGCACCCACTCAGGTTTCTCGAATAGACACTTAGGATAGGCCTGAGGCCACGCCTCACGTCGCATACCCTTCGGGAGGTTCAAAACGGAGCAGCGGCCAAGCCCGCTCCGACGACGTTAAAATTGATTGATTGATTCATTCATTTCCACTGAGCATGCCAAGTGTGCCACAGGACGCTTTATTGCATTGTATTGTATTGGAGTATGAATACGACGGAGACCTGCAAGGGGATAGGTATTATAAAACAAGGGCCAGCCATAATTCCTTACTGATAACGACTGCCGGTTAGATGAACTGAGGGAGGAGTAAGTTCTCCTCAGTTGTGGTTGCTAACTATTCATTCATACTGAGTCCGGGCTAGCTGGTCACCAGGAAGGATACTAGGGAGGATACTAGGGAGATCACAATGTATATAAAGCGCTGAAGGTGCCCAAGACAAAAGACAAGCAAGCAGAACCAAGACGAGAAATGCAATACAATATTTTCGCCTCTCCTTCCCATTTATCTCCCAGACTGGAGGGGGGAGGCGAGGCGATCGCGTCCTATAACATCTACAGGTAAACAAGTGTGCCATTCGTATTTATACTTGCTGACCGAGACAGACTACAGACAGGCAAACAGAAACCATCGTGTTTCCGGGCCCCTGTTCGCTCAAGAGCGAACAAAGGGCGAGGCCGCCCGATCCGACACTGAAGGGCTAGGCCTGTCACAACCGAGTATGCCTCGACACGCCAACCATCACAGATGCCACCTCTAGGAGGGACATAATATTACAACGTGGGACTGGCCCGTAAAATGAATTTATACATAGGCGATTCTGTTACCACTGCACATCTAGAAGCCAGCCCCCTTTCTCGTTGGTACATACTAGTCACTGCCTGGGAAGCTATGACGGCACCGTCCATGCACCATCTGGCATCATCTATTCCTTCGCTTGCCCGTCCTTCTGGTCCCTTGCTTGTGCCACATACGCAATCAAATCGCGCATGGGGCCATTCCTTTTATGATTTGGTTAGAACAGCTATTGATCAGGAAAACTACGCTTGCTGTGCAAGTCTTGTCCGCCCCTTTTTCGTGACTCCATCCCTTGTGTTGGTGGAAAGAGAAAGCCCGTTATGGATGGTGCTCCTAAAATTTCCACGTTTTGTGTCTTGACATCACTGGGAAACAGCAGAGACGCGTTGTTCCATCTCCCCGACTTGGGCTTCGTCAGAGTGAGGATACAGTCAGAGAAGCAGATCAGGCCCACTCTGCCCATCATCAGGTGCCAATATTGTCGTAATCGGGGGCGTCAATTCGTAACAGGCGGCAAAGCGTAAGAGCCGCCACACGCTTCCCGTCACCAGGCAGTGTTTTGGCACGTTCGAGGCCTCCCAGGTAGCGGAAGAAAAACACCGTGTCTAGACTGACGCCAACTTCCTGGCGCACAACACGGATCGTCCAGTCTTGGATGTCTGCCCTTCCCAGCTTCTTGGCCACCTTTCGTAGGAAAGAAAGACCAAAATGTTGCAGTATCAAAATCCAGCAGCATAGGAAGAATTCCTCTTCTTTAGATTCGGTCTTGGTTCCTGGTGAGCGGCTCTGAAATGCACACGGAGGACGAGACGTACCTCGATGCGCTTCAGAAAGACAAAAAATTCAACTGGCTCTGCTAGTTCTGTGTCGAGCGTGGCCTTCCGAAAGTAGTCCTGCAAGCCAGCGCCATGGCGGGCAAAAATGGCATCTCGGGCACGTTCCAAATATCCACGACAGTGCACTGGCGTCTCACTGGTCGTGGCGTCGTACTGGATCCAATTCCCTTCTGACAGGACCTTTGCCCCATACTGCGTAATGGCCACCTCAACACCTCTATTGGGCACAAGTTGCACCGCCACAACATGAGAGCAATGCTGCAAGTCCGTATTCCATAGACCATCGAAGAACGCCTGCTCTGGAATCCAATAGCGGAACCACAGTTCGTTGTCCCGCGGCAGCGGTGAAAGCCTTATCATGATTATTTCAACGTTGTCTATGTCTTTTTGTTGCAGAGAGCTGGAGAGCTGGAGAGAGTCACCCGGCCCTTGGACAGGCCCCGGAGCGGGCTGCTCTACAGGCCTGGACATGGGTAATACCTGCGGCGGGAGCATAAAGCTCGGGCTCTGGGTCATGTTTAGCCTGCCACTCCTTGGTTTGGTGACACGACCCCTTGGCAACGTGTTAGAAAAGACAACAGTTGATTACAGAAGAACCACAGAAAATATGCAGCGGCGGTATCAAAGGAGCCCCATGGAAAGGTGGACAAGTCGGTGAACCAGTCGGCTCCTGTCAAGGCCTGAAACTCCTGGAGTTGTTGTTGTTGTTGTTGCTGCTGCTGCTGGTAAAGAAGAGACCACGCCACTGGCCATGGCCAGTCAAAGACCACGTGGCGAAAGATGAAAACAAGCCAGAAAGAAAATGTAGAGATTCAAAATAGATTACTGATACCCAGGCTGCTGGCAACGGCTTGCCAGTCCCACGCTCTAAGGCACTCGTCCTGGTCCATCAACCGCCAGACTTCATCAAGAATATGTAGAGCCTGGTACGTGTTCCGTAGACCTGTACAGCCATGCACAACACGCATAGCATTGCGAATTCGTTCCTGCTCCGCTGGCGCATAGCAAGCTGTCCCAACAATAACACAGGGAACGAGAAGAAGTGTCTGGGCCGGATCACTCTGTTTGAAAGATTCCAGCAGTCCTAGTGACTCTTCGACCACCAAGTTGATGCCCGGTTCGTGATTCGATGGGCGGTGTATGGGCGGCGGAGAGGACAGAAGGTCGCTGCCGCTATGCCCAGGCTCGGTGACTACCTCCCTCACCTGCTGGGGGAACGGGCAATTGTCGCATTGTACATTCGGAATGGCAATAGAATGGCAGCGCGGGTTGTTGACGCCATCATTAAAAGGTAGCATTGCCTCCAATTTCGGTGAGGAGGTGAATGCACAACTTGCTGAAGTTTACGTTGCGGCTGCTGTCGAGGGTTTGGAGTGCTGTGACCATGATGCAGAGGAGCTCAATGACGGCGGGCAGATAGTTGTCTTGAGATAGAGCCACGTCGTTTGTTTATAGAGCAGTGTCACAATTTCACGGCTGTCACCAGCCGGCCAACTTGGAGCCCATTCCAAGATCTCTCCTTCAATGTCTGATGCCCGGTATAAACTGTCATAGTCAACCCTGGGGGCATTGCATTCGATTCTGGTGCGGATGCGGCTGCAAATGGTGGTGATCTGATGATAAATGTAGTTGAAAAGACCATCCGCCACGCCAATCAGTCGTGGGGGGTGTATCGGAAGCGACGGTATCCAGTCGTCGCTCACCAACCGTCTCGATCCCGTTGCCTTCGGGAAATGCACCAGATCATCTGCAAAGATATGGTAGTAGAAAATCTCCATGATGAAGGCACAGAAGGCAGGGTCCTCCGGTGGTGAGTTTTCTATCATGTGTAGGAATGCATTGTAATGAAAACGGTGGGACCCATTGGCCCCCCCTCGGCCAATGATTCTAGCACAAGACAGAGTATCTGCCCATAGCGTGCCGCCAGTGCCCCCTTCGGGTCGGGCTCTTCCCTCTCGCTGCTTATTGCTTTGCAGAGGGTCTGGAAGGCTTGGCTGTTGTGGATGTATCCTCGCTGCTGCAGACTTTCGATGGTGACCTTGCTGTTCTTCTGCAGGATTTTTGCGCCATACGGTGTCCTGTAACCCAAGTGCCTGCTAGCAAGTGACAGAATGGAGTGCATCATGCCATGATGCCTTGTGGCCAAAGGCACAAGCAGGTCTTGGAAGGCATTCTTGTGTTCCCCTTCCACGGTGAAAACGGCACTCAGGTGGTCATTGTAATGCTTCCAGAAAACGCGGTCTTCTGGCGTCTCCATGCCGGTGAAAATTGGCTGGATGTGGTTCTTGAGGAGCTCTGTTTCGGTCAGAATTACGAAAATGTGAGTAGGACACCGAAAACGAAAGGAGCAAAGACCTACCTTCTTTCGCTTTTTCCTTGCCGCTCTTCCAAATCTGCTTTTCGGGATAGCCCTCACAAACAACTGCATTCGTTTCACAGTTCATGCCTGGTGCATCGGGTTAAATTTCGACGTTAGCATGGGTACGATGAGGACAGGAATTGGAGTTGCGCCCAGTCACTTGCGTCTTGGCTTGGCCTCATCACACTTCTTCTTCCTTTTTCGACATGTAATACATCCTGCCTTAGACCGGCCCTTCGTAATCTTTCCTCTTGCTGTTGCAGCAGAAACTGCTCTGAGCTTCCTTGGCCGCCCGCCTGGGCGCTTAGCTTTTGTTAATGCCGCTGTTTGCATGGTCCGCTGCGCTTCCTGCTTGAACGTCGTCGAGGTGGAAGCTGTGTCATGATGATGGGAAATAGGACATAAGAGAAGTGATACGGGTTGGGGGGGCGGGGGGGGGCGGAGGAAGTGTGCAAGAGGAGCAGGGTTTTATTACAATGCACATGGTATAGTAGTTTCTGGGGAAGCTTGGGAAAGAGGGAGAGGAAAAGCAGAGGAGGAAGAGCAGGAAGAAGGTTTCTGCTTGTTGCTGGCTGGAGCCAAGGCTGGTCCTGGCACCTACCTTCCCTGGCTCTTTCCCTGTCTGTAGTGTTTCTTACGGCTACTCGTATATCCCATGGTAATAGTACGTAGGAACGGTTCTTCAGCAGAGTAGCGGTTTCCTTCATCCTCCGTCCTGCTTTCCTACCCTGCCATATTGTGACGTTACTGGTCATATTTTTCGCATAGTGGCCTTACTAAAACCCCCATCCTTACATTTCGCAGGTTGGGTGCACTAGCAGTGAGGTGTTTTCTGCGCGCGCAGCTGGCGGACAAGGGAAATCTTACGTAGTATGTACACGAGCGGCTATCTATTTTTATACAACACACTTTTCCAATTTTGCGTGCTGGTATCACAGAGCCCGTGTATGTCAACACATAGTTACCTGGCATTCTAGCCAGGACTTTACGTAGTTAACCGTTTCGGAATTTAATTTATCCGAAAATATCCCACTAATTTCTGTCTACAAACATATTAAGAGCGCGAGCGTTTCCCCCTTTTTCATAGTACGTTTGTTTAATCGCGCCTTTTCCACGATGACCGATACAGTACCAGAATCGGTGTGGTATAATTTCACCGCCGATGATGTGTGCAATGACGCAGCATCCCGGGAGTCCGTAGCCTGGAAAGCTGCCGTTGTGCAAGACGATCGTCTGCGCGAGTTCGAGCAGCTCGTCGCACAGGAAATAGGTGGCGGCCGCACAGCCACATACGTCAACAACATGAATGGATCATTCAACATGGTATTTCACTTCCGTCTCGACGATGGAAAGCAGCTGGTTCTGCGTCTTCCGGTGCCAGGAAACACTGTCCCTTCACTCACTGGCGAGCGGATCGAAAACGAAGTGAGCTGGATGCAGTACTTTGAAGACAAGGCCATTGCCAAAGTGCCACACGTGCACAGCTGGTGTGCGTCGGCTTCCAACGCCATGGGCTGTCCCTTCATCCTGATGGACTTTGTCGACGGCGAGCAGCTGGTGGACTGTGTCATTCGGTGGTTTCAGCCAGAGAATCGCCAGGGGCGATCACAGCGCATGCAAACGCTGTACGAGGATATTGCTGCTCTTTATCTGGAAATGGATCGCCACCACTTTGACCGGATCGGGTCGATTGCGCGCGACGACAGTGGCGCATGGGCGGTCACCAGACGACCGCTGACTCACGACATGCACATGCTGCTCCTCGACATGCCCGACGTGTCCACGGACGGCTGGTGGCCCACCGAGCCACTGGAGTCGGTAGCCCAGCACAAAAGCCTCGTCGACCACCTCTATCGCACGCAGAGAGACACTATGCGCACAATCAACATTCCTGGCCGCATGCTGGATTCTCAGCTCTACTACCATCTGCAGCGCGGCAGCGCCATTGACATGCAGCGCGCGTTAAAGACGGCACGAGGACGGGTGCTCGCACGCCATGGTCTACAGGATATTGCCTCTCTAGCATTTCTTGAAGAGGAGGAGGCCAACCAGGATGGTCGCCCATTTCGCATTTTCAATCCTGATCTGTGCGGCCGCAACATCCTGGTTGACCCCGAAACTGGCCACATCACCGGCTTGGTTGACTTTGAATACACCAACGCGATGCCGGCTGCCCTGGCCCACAGCCCGCCCATATTCATCATGCCGTACACTCTGGATGCATATCTGAAGAGGGGCAAGCTTGCTGACTGGCTGAAGAATTACAATATTTTTTTCCCTTTCTTCCTGAAAGTCTTACAAGAAACTGAGGAAACGACACGCTCCGCAGCATCGGCTGTGTCGTTGTCTGCCAAGATGCAAGTCTCGTTTGCGAATATGAGCTGGCTCGTTCGTTATGCCTACAGCTTTATCTATGTTGCCGACGTTGTATACTGGGAACAACGTCATTTGTTCCCACCAGTGGACGAGGCGCACTTGGAACCGGAGATGCGCGAATATCAGGAACACACCGAGAGGCAGATCAGATCTTTGGTGCGAGATCGAAAGACGAAAGAAAAATATAGTATTGCATGAATGGGACAGAGCAAGGGAAAACGCCTGTAGTCTTCGTTAGTTTGTGGTGTGAATTACTAAATCCATGAGATTTCTGTCTTTTTTTATTGGGAGGGTGCCACCTCCCTTTTTTATTGTTTTTTGCTATGCTGTTTTTTACTTTTTTTTTTACATTTTATGTATTTTTTGTCCGCTCTTTTCCAAAGGAAAAATCCCCAGCATGAACCCACATCAATATAAGTCAAAGAGTCCTTCCACAAAAATGATAGTTCTTACGGCCCTTCCACTCTCCAAGCCAGGAGCGATCGTCTATCCTCATCGATCTCCATCATATCCCTCAAGTTGAATAAGAATGTCTCCGCTTTGGCGATTGTAATCTTCCTCCTCCTTTTCCAATTCTTCAATTTTCTTCTCGGCTTCATCGACTTCTTCTTCTACCTCCTCAATTTTCTTCTCCAGTTCAGCGATGCTTTCTTCCAGATCCTTGATAGTCTCGTTGAGACTATCTACTTTTGTTGTGTCGCCGTCAAATGAAGCAACCGTCAGTTCGTGATGCGCTTCCCTGCGGTGCTCATCGAGTGTGTCTTTCTCTGCGACCAACTTGTTCCTTTTCGTGTTCAAATCACCCTTCTTCGTTTTCATATCGTCAATTTGCTCTTTGAAAGATTGCTCAACACTGTTCCTTTCTGACTTGATTTGTTCGATGGCAGCATTGCGTCGATTCTGAGCTGTATCACCGGCCCTGAGGACGGTATCAAGGTCAAGGCTCTCAAAGAATGCCATGGTTGAGGCAGAAAGTCGTTTGTGCTCTATACTGTGCGTCAGCTATCTGTGTTATGATAAACGAAGAGGGGAAAATCATTGATTCCACGTACTTTGATTGTGTGTCCTTGAAGTTTTGGTAGGTCTTGTTGTGTCGATGCAGATATGTTCAAAGAGGGGAGAGAACCCTAGAATTTATAGACGAGAGAGAAGGTGAGAAATGCGAGCACAAAGGACCAAGGACAGAGCACACGCGTCACATTCTAATCGTAGACATGAAAGAAGATGTGACAGTATCCGTGGTGGTGTCCATAGCAGTGTGTGTGGCAAGGTGCAATGTGCATAATCGTGTCTGTCCGCCTTGGTGTCTGCATTCAAGGCGGCATCCTCCCCAGCTGCTTTGACTAAAAGTCATGTGCCAGATACTTCTACAACTTCACATTCACCTTCCTTTCTATTATTCATCCCCATTTCAATTTTGATTCTGATTTCCATCTCCATCCCCATACAGTTATTTGGACAAGCCCATGTATCACTTAGTTAGGGTCCAAGACAGAAAGGAATGTAGTACAATTATCAAGGCTACCGGTGATGATTGATTGCTCATAACGCCAGAGAGAACATGTGCCGCCTTTCGGGATAATGTATTAAGACTCATTGCCCTTCGTCGCTTGCATGCATGCGAACTCTGGGCTGTAAAAGATACAAATGCCCCCCCCCCCCCCCCCCCCCCCCAGACTGGCAAACAACCCCTAAAGCTCGCCAGAGAAAAGCTTATGCAGCCCCAAGAAATACAACCGCGGATAACGTGTTCAGTTGCTTCAAATCAGATGTCTTGGTTTACTTATCCTCGAGGGTATCAAAACTATTGGGCGGGACTGGCTTCGAGAGTTTCAAAAAAATCGAAAAAATCAGAAATAGCGCCGCAGAAGCGTCTTGGCGTCGTCGCAACAAATCCAAGGCGAACTTGGAGTCTGAGGCATTATGGAGCCCGTGTTTGAATGGCCAGTGAGCCTTATTGACCCCTCACCTTCCTTCCCGTCCCCTAAAATCTAGGACCCCACTCTTTCGGTGCCTGTATGTTCGTGAGTTCTTTCTTGTCGGACAAGGAAGCCATTTATTCCAAAGGCCAGGCGAGAACCATGAACCCCATCTACAGGAAGCATTTTATCCCACTCGAGTCGGACCCCGATATTTTCAATACTTTGGTTTATTCGCTCGGTGCGCCACCTTCCCTAAGTTTCCAGGATGTTGTGCCACTCAATGAGCCCGATCTTCTTCCTCGCCTGGCCCTCGCGTTAATACTTGTCTTTCCCACGACGGATGAATACGAAAGGCGAAAAGCTACCGAAGACGCAAGACGTGATGAATACCAAAGCAGTGGCGAGGATGAGGGTATTCTGTGGTTTAAACAAACTATCAACAATGCCTGCGGGCTCTATGGCATTCTTCACGCTCTTGGCAATGGCACAGCCCGGGATATGCTCGGTAAGCCTCGCTTTCCAATTCGTATGGAACAGTCTGGACTGATAAAAGACAGAACCGAACTCTCTTATTGCAAAGCTTATTGAGAGGTGTTCTTCCTTGCCACCTGCGGAACGTTCTTTTGTTTTAGAAAACTCAGACGATCTTGAACGTATGTATGCAGAGGCAGCTACACAGGGAACGTCCAGCATTCCAGACAACGCCGAAGACGAAGTTGATTTCCACTATGTGTGTTTCATCAAGTCGCACAAGAGTGGCCGATTGTACGAGTTGGATGGCGATCGAAAGGGTCCGATAGATAGAGGAATGGTGGTTAAGCCCGAGGAGGATGTGCTTGCTCCGGGTGGACTAAATGCTATACGTAATTCTCCCGCAAAACACCCTCTAGGGCCCATCGTGGCACTAACGGAGGGTGCAGAAGGACGGTCAAGGAGAGTCCCCTTCTGTTGCGGTTCGAGGGAACGGGTAAAAACCATCCGACATCTACCAGTTCTTGGGTGATGACAGGACACCCTCGCGCCTTGCCGGGTTCTGAGACGGTGAAATGGGAGTAACCGCGAGGACGCCGAACGAATGTCGAACGAACGGTCGGGGAGTAAAGGAAGTTGTTAAGAGCACGGAAACAGAGTCGTTAAGGCCAGAGTGGCTACGGCTGGCTGCCCGGGTGACCCACAGCGCACCGCTTCTCGACCTGACGGACGGCGGATCAAGGCGGGTTAGTCCTGGAAGGAGGGGGATCGCGCCGGCTGGGCGGTTCTCCGAGCTGGGGCCTTCCAGGGCAAGACACGGACGGTCTGGCGTTGGAGACCACGCCAGGCAACGGGAAGCCGGCCCGGGGGTTGCGCCCTGGACAACCGGTGGGCCGTGGCAAGCATAGTCGAGCTGGCAGGTGCCGTCGACAAAGGTCCCGACTCGCACTCGGGCCACTCTCGACAGAAACCGGCATGACCGCTGGCGGAGGACCGGTGTGGTGTCGCCTTCGCCCGACTCGCACTCGGGGCATTGAGAATTCGCCAGGGGTTTTGCACGGGCTTCGAGGGTGGGGTGTCGCCGCTGGAGGAGGCGGGGGACTTGAAGAAGGACTATGCTTGGCCGGAGAGGACGGATGCGCGTGTCGGTGAGCCTAGAGAGGGGTCTGCCCTTGCGGCTTGCTTAAGGTGCAAACCTTCTATTTGCAAACCTTCTATTTGCGTGGCGTACGGAGCCCGCTGGTGGGACTTGCCATCCCGCCGACTGTATTTTTACAGGAAATGGAAGGGCGGCGCACCCTAGAGGAGTGGAAGACCCGTTGGCACGCCCAAGCTGGAGCCCGAAGCCGGCCAGCCTTTCACAGCCCTCGGTGGTCGGCCAAGGAGGTGGCCCAAGCCCACCAGCACCTCACGAAAGCCGAAAGCAGCCTCTCCACACAAGTCCGCACCGAGCACATCGGTTTCGCCGCCTACCTCTATCCCCGAAAGCGACGCGACTCCCCTACCTGCGCCTGCGGTACCGGGGAGGAGACGGCGGAGCATGTGCTATTGTACTGCACCAACAGCACCGACAAGCCCCCGGACTGGCCTCGGAGCGTAGAGGAGCTCCACCGACGACTGGGCATCGGCGGGCTGGCGGCCAGACCGATATTACGATGGTTAAAACGAAGCAATCGCATCCCGGACTACCGCTTGGCGGCCAGGCTCGAAGAAGCCATAGCAGCAGAGGTGTAACCCTCCACCGTACCACCGTCACTCACAACCATCACTCACACCATCACTCACCACCCACTGTGTAATCCGTATTCTGTAACATCTCCTTAACAACCCCATCTTCGATTTGACTGTACGGTGGTTTCTGCCCCAGAGGGTTCCACCCAACTTAGACGTTAGATAGCCAGGATTGGCTCAATAAAAACGATTAAACCCAAATGCTATACGTAAATACATTCAATGTGAGCCAGGAAACACCAACTTCAGCCTCATGGCATTAGTATATAGTTAAAAGCACCTGAG
The DNA here is from genome assembly GCA_014183095.1 of Harringtonia aguacate. Classification (NCBI taxonomy): domain Eukaryota; kingdom Fungi; phylum Ascomycota; class Sordariomycetes; order Ophiostomatales; family Ophiostomataceae; genus Harringtonia; species Harringtonia aguacate. The sequence goes on from JACCPH010000149.1 coordinate 14,303, forward strand.
AGATAGCACATATTAACATGACGGTCCTGCTCGGCCCACCCTACTATTGACTAGTTAAAAGCCCGATAAGTGCTGCACCTCCACCACTATCGGCAGCTAGCTGAGCAGCAGATTTCCCATCACTCGTAGCTGCGTTCCAATCCAAGACCTGGCCGGCGTGCTCTATAAGAGTGCAAACGGCAGCATAGGAATTCCAGGACGCGGCTATATGTAGCGGCGTCCAACCCTCACGATCAATAGAATTGGCATCAGCTCCTGCCAAAAGTAGTAACTTGACAATGTGCAAGAATGCCGTATGTAGTTGTCCGGACGGTGGTCCAGCCAGTGCAAGATGTAACATAGGTAACCCAGACCGCATCCGTTGGTTGACATTGGCACCGAAGCTGATCAAAGTTGCCGCCGCATCTGCCCAGCCGTATTCAATAGCCCAAGAGAGTGCACTTCTGCCAAAAGAGTCTGTAGCGTCAAGCAGATCTGAAATTGTCCCTTGAGCCGCTGCATACGTAAGGTAGTGGCACAGACTTCCAAGGCCATGATTGATGCCGAGCAATACCTCGTGGAGTTCCGTAAAGCCTCGTGTATCTTTGTACTCTCCCCAAAGATCGAAAGAAGTCTTTCCGAACAACTGCCCGACCTCTCTGAGAGTAGTGTAGAAATGTTGGCCACGCATCGCTGACTCTGCCAACACTGCATCGATCATTGTCTCCATGGGAGTGCTTCATAATAGTCAGTGCTGTACAAACGGGGGCGATGTAGATTCAGGCATACTTTCCAATGTCATCCAACCATTCATAATTGGCACCTGCATCCAACAGTGCTTTGCATGTTGCCATAGCAGTTACTGTACCACAGCTCCGCCAACAGTAAGATGCAGCATACTTAAATGTTTAGTGGTTAGTACTAATCTCAATAAATGGGGTGATGTCTTACATAGAGCAAACCGAGACCGTAAGGATCTACTGTATCGATAGACGCCAGACCCAGTCGCCAAAGCTCTCTCATTCCAACGACGTCGCCGCTCTGCACACAAATAAATATAGGCGAATCGTATGGAATAATAACCGGAAGCCGATAAAAATCTGCTCAGATGGCCAATGGAATCTCGAGTTCGTAGACAATAAGCTAGCTTGCCTCATATTATTTGCTATGCCGCTTCCTTCACTGGCAGGCAATAAGCTAGCTTCCGTGAGCGGATAAAGGAGATATTCAAAGATGCTGTGACCAACTCTATCTGCGTCAATCCGGGCAGCTTTCTCCACGATGTTGAATCGTTTCAACAGCGCAGCAACTTGTTCGAGATACCCGCCCTTCAACGGCAGTCGAGTCTCCCACCTGAGAGGGTCAGACCTTGAGGAGTGTTTTAACAGGGTTTCACTTACACAGAGTCGGGAATGGCAGAAGGCAGCAGGAATAGACACCCTATTCCTAGTATAGATGCCAGGTGCTTATACTTCTGGCCGCCATACACCTTGCTATATGCCGCCCCTTGGAGCATATCACGGTTGCAGTAAAGCCTGTGCGTTTCGAAGAAGAATAACATATAAATCTTCAACCTGACGCGATCAACTGGAAGCCCTGATTCCAATAGGGAGGCGTTGCGACGCTGCCTGGCCAAGTATGCTGCCAGGCCACCATCCCTACTCATGTCAAGAGATGCAAAGAAGGTCGCCGGGTTTACACTCCAGCGTCGATAGTCTGATACAAGTTTTTCATGAAGGGAAACATCAGCTTCCGTAAGTGTCAAAAACCTCTTCAGGTCATTGCGTTTCAACAAGGGACACAGAATTGGATCTGAGCTTTCCTGCGGGCGACCTTGTACTGACTGCGCCAGAAATGACAAGTTCTGCCGCGATTTCTCCGATAGCAATCGAGAAGATGAAATGAGTTGCATCACAAGCTAATATTATCAGCATCTGAACTACACAGGTGATGTTGGGCTTACTTCGTCGTCTTGCAGAGCAGCATCCAAATCGGACATATTGAGGCTCCCCACGAGGCGGGTGGGTACGAAGCCCATGCTGGCAGGTGTAATAGACTGGAAACCAAAGCGATACAACGATGTGGGTATAAAAGCATCAATCGCGAGTTGGAGTGTTTTAGTTTGAATGGCGATGCAATCTCATAGAAAGTCCGTGTTATTTGTTGATCAAATGTCCCGAGTCCAGTCGTCGATACGGCAGTTGCTAAGTACGAGAATGAGGTCCGTGTGTCTAGGCGCGAAAATGCCTATCGAAGCAACGGAGCGAGACGCTATCTAACAGTATTCTGGATGCATTAGACGCCATTGGAAACATATACTATGCTCCAGTGCAGACGGCTAGGTTGTATTGATTGTATGAATATTTGGTTCTACGTCGTGTCTATAGCTAGCTGCAATTCGAATACTGTCTTTCCCTATCCATCGATGAAATAGCCTCATGCGACTCTTTCCGCGGCACTCAACGATCAATGACGAGCTTTGTTCAGGGAGGCGGCAGCAATGTAAGCCGACAGGCAGAGCGCCTAGCGGTCGCTGGCCGACATCTAAGGAGGCAAGGAATCACGAACCTCGTAGATAATGACAAAATCAACTCTACTACCGTTGATTTTGTTATTATCTACGAGGGCTGTACATGGCCTCTGTGCCCACTCGTAAGTCCATCCTGATTCGCTCGTGCGTCTCGGAGACGTGGCGAGAAACGGTCTACTTGCTAATTATGCGAAGCTTGCAGAATTTACATGAGAATCCTTCACGAACAAGAAGGCGAGCATCGTACAGAGATCCGTCCGGCCGCAAGGGCGCTTCTCCTGGATCCGGCAGTGGGCAGACAAGGGACTGTAGATAGGCGAAGATTCTTTGTAGCACCTCTGCTGGGATTTTATGCTTCTCTCGAAGATGTCTTTTCATTTGATGAAGGTTGTTGGTTAAAACGAAGCCACAGCCGTCGTTGAAGCAGATGACGCCTGCTTCGGGGCCGAGATGCAAGCGAGATCGGGCCAAGAGCCCGTCGATATCGGCCATTGTTGCTGTGAAGTTCACTAAGTGTAGCCGTGGTAGCCACCTGCGAGACAATGGCTGAAGCAATGCAGAAAAGTAAGAAAGCAGAAGAACGCGTCTTCTAACGCGTCCTGTGCCATTGCGTTAATTAAAAAGAGGAAGCCCCCCTGTCTATATCCAAAAATCTTTAGTTCTCTTTTTTTGGTATGATTTGAACAGGGATGGCATAGGCCAACAAAAGCTGTATTGCGATGCAATACAGGTGGGTGTTTGTACCTAGGGACAAATCCCTTGTCACGGCTAGGCCTCAGAGACACGACAAGGTTTACATCCCCGTTACAGACGATACGACAGACACAGGGCATAGAAATGGAACGGATGGAGCGCATCGAACCGTTCCCGGCCGCTCCGTGGGACGAACGAATCCAAACGCATCAAGACCTGGACAAAGAGAACGCAGCGGCGGCTATTGACAACGCAATAGGCATCATAATCGCAACAAGCGCCTCGGCACGAAATGAGGTTGTGGGGATTGGAGGAGCAGTGCGGGACAACATACTAGGTGGACAAAACAAAGAGACGACGACCTTTTCCGCCACGCTGGGACCGAGAATGGAAATCAGCCCGTACTACGCAGAGTTGGAGGCTGTTACGAGGGGACTGAAGATCGTCCCGGACACGGCGGTGGGCCGTACG
>JACCPH010000150.1:0-11403 GCA_014183095.1 Harringtonia aguacate
GGCTGCATCGTCAGTCCAAAGGATATCCTCCTCGTCGTGGATTGCAGCCATAACGGTCCTTGCCACAGTACTTCCACGAGTGTTGTGCGGTTTCACGAACACGCCGTGCCTCATCAGCTGATCTTTCAGCCTTGCGGTCTGCATGCCTAGACCGTTGAAGTCTCCCTCTTGCCAGTCTCCGATTGTACCCAGCACGCCGCCACGAAGGTCCTCGTCAGTGAGTCCCATCTCCTCGATGTTGGCAAGGAGTTTTGTCATTGTCTTCTCCCTCTCTTCTAGAGGTAGCGTGCTCGCCGGGGTGCTTTCACGGTCAGCCATGGTGCTGGTAGGCGTAGGGAGGGTATTGTCGAGTTGTTGAAAAGTTGTTGAAAAGTCTTTGCAATTGCGGAATTTTCGAAAGGGTTTTTCGTACTTCGCGAAGTGACCTTTCTAGTCAGTCTTAACCGAAGACTGATCAGTGTCGGTACACCGCGGTTAGTTAGTTATCAACGATCGTTGCAATGTCATAGTCGAAGTCACCGTGGCCCTGTACGTCCGCAAGTGAGTGCCCTGCGGTGGTACAATGGTCTGTGGTGATGCTTCTTCTTGATTGTCTCTTTCTAACTCTAGGGGGGGCCGCGATGCGTGCTAGAGTTTTTACCCCTGGATGGGGGGACCCCACAGCCGCTGATTGGCCACGGCGCAAAATCTCACTGGGTCCTGCTGACTATCTACCAACACCATGGGAGGTTATACTGCAAATTCGGTCGATCTTTATCGATAAAAACGACCTACTAACCCTCAAAGATGTCAGGCTCCAACATAGACGGACAAAAGGGTAATACCAACTTGTTACGTCAAGCCAACGACTAGTTGATAACCTACAACTATTCTGTCCGAAAATTCAAATACATAAATGGCCGCACAAATTGTCAAAACAAAATGTATTTAGTGACTGACTTTTGAATGTAATCCTGGCTAGTAATAGTTCAATAGAACTGCTTTGAGGGTCTGATATGGGCAGGCCAATGACAGATATGATGATTAGTGCACTGGGAATTGTTGAGTTTGATGTCGAGAAACTCCTATGCAGCAACAATCTACGACCGCGTTGTCCATGTTACCTGCAGCGGCACTGCCTGGGACTCCACATACACTGTACCCTGCGTCGTCCCTGACGGTACAGACGCTGCATACAACGCAGATGATCCATTAACCGTGATGTATGTACCGTCAAAGCCAAAGAGGCTACCCTCCGTAACCGACGATGCGCACGACAGGGACCCATCTTCTGCCAAAATTGTGCATAGGCCTTTGCTTGTTGTCAGCGTGAACTCGTCCGCATTACTCGGCGCCGCTGTGTACGTTGCCGGAGTACCTCCCCCACGGTACCATTTCCCGGAGCTGATCAGAAAGCCGGGAGATGAGGCAGCAGATGACATCACATAAACGTAGCCCTTTCCGGACAGAGCGCCCGAAGGTAGTGGAGAGGCGCTGGCTGTAGCCGAGGTGCTAGTAGTGGTGGTCGCGGTGGTAGTAGTTGTGGTAGTGGCGTCTTTGGGCAAATACTTGATCCCCGTGTCCGGGCACGTCGATGAGCTCGCAGAGTCCACAGCCACAAACTCGCCCTGTTGAATAGAACCCCTGACATAAAAATAGTACCACAACTCGTCCAACTCATCGTTGTCGTTGCAGTTGACACTTGGTGCGTGACCGTCACGAGCGGACCCCAAAGCAGACTGGATTTGTGCTAGAGTGTACGTGACTGTAGTCGACGGCTCAATTCCGGCCTCAGATAACCAATCGTAAGAAGGCAGAGTACGGAAAAGCCGCACAGTACGCGTGTAGTAGTCGGGTACTTCTTCGTATGGGGTGTAGTTTGCATAGCAAGCGGCGTCGAGACTGCTAATGCATGTGCCATGCTTATTAAACTCGTGTTCCCAGAAACTTTCGTCGTCGCCACTACTGTCCTTCCAGTAGGTTTGCATGTACCCAAGCGTGCAAGGTTCCGTTGCATTCAGAATGGCTGTGACGTTTGTAACTTCGCGCGAGGTGTCGCAATATTGACTGTAAGTACCGTCGCAATTGTCCGGCCAGAGCCCGTGAATGGTCCAAGAGTTGTTGGGGCCGGTGGCTGGGTCAGTGTCCCAAAACTGGGTCTGCATCAGAAGGCCACCGGGAGAATTAAAGCAGCAGGTGTCGGTCTGGACTGTGGTGTTTTCACAGCTCAGTGGTAGATCCGACGGGCAGACAGCGGAACCGGCCGCAACCGAACCGATAAACAGGAAGGCCTGGAAAAGGACCGAGGATGAACGCATGGCGGCATGCAGGGGTAGGCAGGTGGTAATGCTGGGGATGAGAGTCGGGAACGGCATCATAACCCGAGGACAGGCAAACAGGCCATGTGCACTTTAAATAAGGAGAAGGGTTGTGAACATTTGCTCGGAGCAAAAACGCATGCGCACGTTGCGCATCCTACATTGTCCACATCATAATTCTGCCTCCCTGGCACTAAGCAGTTGAGAGAGACCATCAATAGAACCGCCAAGTCCCTCTAAAGAGACCAAACTGACGACTCATCGACCTTTCCTATCGCCCGTGCCCCCCTGTAGGGTCGGATACCGACCTGCTTATTTGGGTGCCAAGCTTGCTTGGATACAGAAGTTCGGTTTAGATCGTACACTTGGTCAGCACGTGCTGCTCACCATAATCACCAATGGAAGGCCAAGAAATTTGAGGATACTAGACGAGAATCTCCTAACCAGAAACCAATACCGAGTTGGTGCATTCGGTGCGGCTTAACCTAGATCCGTACCCTTCATACCACACGTCCAATTTAAGTGGAGAGAGTAACTGCACGTGAGACAAACTAGAACTCGTGACATTGCATGTGATGAATCCCTCCAAAGAAGACCCGCAGTGGCGGTGGAGAGCCGCCAATTACTTAATTTTCGCATCACACGCGAAAATTCGTGAGAACGTCGGTTTGCCCTGGCCAGGCACCTGCGATCCGGGTACATTTTTTCCGATAGCCCGCTTTGCTTTTGCCGAGAATATCATGATACGAATATTTATTCTCCACAGAGACCCCGGGTCATCTGAGTTCTTAGCGAAGTCCTAGGCTGAACATCAGCTCCCAACTCCTATTCCCCGACTCTTGAGTGACCATTCCTTCTCCCCTAGCCCCTGAGTGATACAGCCTTTTAATTTCGGGACACTCATACTCACTACAACGCTATTTTTTCCCATGAACAATAGACGAGGCTGGCAGGTGAGTCAGGATGCAGCTTCGGTCGTCGTGACTTGGCCGTAGTGGGATACGGGAGTGATGGTACAGCATGCCGCATAATGACCTGGTGAATGCAGACGAGCTGTCTGTACTTTTATCAATCATTGTACCACATAATGCCTGCCTAATATCGGATTTATCCCCACTCGAAAACGATTTGTGCACTCTTTTAATTGAAGCCAAGCTGTCAGGTATCTTTCCACGAAATGAATTGCTTCATGACCACGGGAAGTCTGTAGACAAGCGGAAAATACCGACCACCAGGTATTGGCAATTTAGCCGTGCCTTACATATTGAGTGGCAACACGGGGTAAAAAATGATAGCAACCCCCCCCCAAAAATAGCTTGAATTTTGCCCATTGTAGATGTTACGGTCCGGAAGGGCCAGGTACTCATGGACAAGTGTTATGATGACAGCGTTGGACCAATAAGAAACCAAATGCTAGGAAAAGCGCTTTCTACTAGATGCCCTCGGCATCTCCCCAAACGGTTGCGCAAACCGAAGGCCTTTTTCCGTTGTCGGAGAGGATTGCATGATCATGGGGCCAATATAGATGGTGACGAGGCGTATTTGATTTTCGGATGGAGAACTGGATTCCCTCCAAATGCCTAAAATGACCACATGGTACACTGTCATATGGAAGTCATAGGTGATGGGCTATGCTTTCAATACAATATTTAGTATGATCACTTGAATACCTGGAGTGTTCGTCCAGTTTTCTCTGGGGCCTTCGAGAGGATAAGGTCGGCACGATCTGTGCCCAAGTCGAGAAGCTTCGGTTGACTCGAAATTTTTCTTTGGTCCAGAGGCTTTCCTCTCATCCCAATTTGGTAAAAATGCGGAGATACGCGTATTCTTTAGAGGCCACCCCGAAGACTTTGCCTTCTGCACTGACTTATCGGCGTCTGAGGTCGTGACTCCACTCGTATGCGTTTTGGATGGTCGCATTTTAGCACGAGATCGCAACCCCAGGTCAGCTTCAGTTCTCACAGGAATCCTCGTCCCATGCCGAGACTAAACTGATCCTGGGCTAGACGAAGTTTCCTCTTCACGGCAACATTAAGCGCCCCAACGCGGGACAGATTACACCGAGAGAATTCACTGCGGAGCGTCGTCACCCCACGGGGAATGCTTGACTCCCCACTCTATCCGCCAACAACACGTGGTTGCTATTCTTGACGGGCATCGTCTTCTCTGTCAGCCCTTTGGACCCCTGATATTGACGTGCACGAGGATAATTAGATGTCTTGAAATTTCGTACAATTTAATGAATAATTCTGATTGGTTCGGCACGTAATATCGCGAGAGCATACATTCTCGCACCTGATCAACCTACAAATACGCAGCATGTGCAGTATCAGAGAACGTAAATATTGCTCCAAGTTTATTATTGTCAGTTCTATCATTCTGCACAATAGAAGACTTTTGAGCCCCCAGACGTTATCTTCACGCTCCTCACTTTTGAACACCCCTGCGCCCTCGTTGAGCCTTCCCTCATAATGGCCACCGAATTCAGCACAGAGAGATTTCAGCAGCTCATCAACGAATCTCCTCCGTGGTATAAAATACCTAGTCTGGTCAGACTCTACGTATTTCTCATTGGCCCCCTTGTTACTTCGACAGCATGGGGCTTCGACAACAGCTTAACCAATGGCCTTCAAGCCATTGACATGTTCATGGACAAATTTAACAACCCCACTGGTTCAACTCTCGGTTTCTTTGGTGCCGCCGCATCCGTTGGCGGCATTGTCAGCTGCCTCTTCAGTGGGCAGTTGGCAGATCGCTTCGGCCGAAAGATTATGGTTTTCACCGGTGCTTTAATCATCATCGGGATGGGTATCATGGAAGCGTTTTCCAGCAACTTCGGCATGTTTGTCGCCGGCAAGATGCTTATCGGATTGGGGTCCTTTTTCCAACAAGTAGCCTCACCAACACTAGTCACCGAACTTGCACACCCCAAACAAAGAGTCGCCATAAGTTCTCTTTACAACACCAGCATCTTTATCGGACTTATTATTGGCGGATGGACTACTTTTGGCACATATTCCATGACTTCGAATTGGTCCTGGAAGATTCCTTGCTTATTGCAAATTGCTCTTCCCGCCTATCAAGCTCTCACGATATGGCTCTGCCCTGAAAGTCCTAGATGGTTGGTATACAAAGGCCGTGTTGAAGAGGCCCGTGCCGTCCTCATCAAATACCACGGAAATGGTGTCGAGACTGAGCTTGTTCGGTTTGAGTTGCAAGAAATCATTGGTGGCATTGAAGCCGACAAAACGAATGCAAAATTCAGTTGGGAAACTCTCAAGAGTGTTGTCGCCACAAAAGGAAATCGGCACCGTCTTTGGCTGTGCATGTGGACTGCCATCGGATCACAGACCATTGGAGGTGGCTATACTTCAACTTATCTCACACTTATCCTGGATCAAATCGGCTTGAAGACAGAAAAAGAGCAGACCCTTATTAATGCCCTTCTGAACGTTTGGGCCTGGCTATCTTCTTTGGCTGGAGCACTAGTTATTCCACATGTTGGACGACGGACAGTCTTCATTTTTTCAACCATCGGCGTCAACGTTACATTCATCCTATGGACGATCCTGTCGGCTCGATATGAATACACCCCTACAACTGGATTAGCTGCCGGAGTGCTTGTCATGATTGCCCTTGGCAGTTTCACTGTTTCTCTGTGCTGGATTCCACTGGTGATTGCATACCCCCTTGAGACAGTCACGACGAAACAACGGGGCATCTATTTCGGAATCACCATGTTCACGATTAACTGCACTTCATTTATCAATTCTTATGTGAGCGCAATCGGGATCGAAAACGCCGGCTGGAAGTACTACCTTTCTGCTTGCGTTTGGGATGTGATTCTTCTCGTGGTTGTTTATTACACGTTTGTTGAAACTCGTGGCTTGACGCTGGAAGAAATCGCCGGTCTTTTTGACGGCCATGATGAATTTGTGAGTGCTACCGTCGCTGTCGGCGATGGCATGGCTGAGAAGGACGAGAAAGTTTCAGCTCATCTTGAATCTTCTCCAAAGGCGGCTTAAACTACCTGCCTAGGCCCAGCTTATGTCAAGGGGTGATACGTCTCATTCAATTTCATGCCAAGAACGCAAACAAGAGAAACAAATTGAACATGCGCCACTTCATGGAAGGAAATGTGATTGAAGATTGGGAAACCCCTCAAACGCAGCATATTCATCGCATTAGATAGGCACAATAAATATCAGGGAAATGCTGATATGAAGAAGTCAGCTCAACCACGTGGATGAAAAATCTGAACGCATGCAAAAAAAAAAAAAAAAATTCTACAGCGATTTATCTCTATTCCTAGATGGAAGATCGAGATTCCGTATGTCTGATCGTTATCAGGGTTTGAGTTACACGTCTGGTAAGATCCTCCCCCCCATAGATTTTGTAATTGCACAACAGCGCACAGGCGTTTTTAGTGAAGGTATTTTAAGAGTAAGGACAACGCACGCTACATGACTGAGACCAGACGCAGTATTAGAAAGAGAAACTTCAAAACTAAACACGGCATGATCACACCTGTCGGAACGCCGGCTAGTTAGTTATTCAACGATCGTTGTAGTGTCACAATCGAAGTCACCGTGGCCCTGTACGTCCGCAAGTGAGTGCCCTGCGGTGGTACAATGGTCTGTTGGTGATGCTTCTTGTTCTTTTTTCTCAGTCTGAATAGGGGGTAGAAAGGGATGAAACGTATTTGTACAGGGAGTCTTTGTGGGGCTCCAGCCGGTCACGGACTCAGGCACGTGCCTCTCCCTCTCCTGCCAGGCCAGTCCCTGAGGCTGTATACCGACAACACCCATAACTCCATTAAAAACAACTTACCATATTTGGCTGCTCATGCTTAACCTCGACACAATTGTTAGACATGATGAGGAGGATGCCACGATCAAATCCTTTCCCGCTGGTCAGGGAAACAATTGGCGAGGAATACAAAACATAGTCGCAGGAGCACAATGATTTATATGCTCTTGTCATCGGTTCGGTCATCTGTGAAATGCGGCTGACACGCTCGGCATAACACTACAAGAATATCCGTCTGCTTTGCGACTTCTTAGTTATTTAATTATTGTCGGTTAGCCGGCGGTAGTTAGTTATCAACGATCGTTGCAATGTCATAGTCGAAGTCACCGTGGCCCTGTACGTCCGCAAGTGAGTGCCCTGCGGTGGTAAAATGGTCTGTGGTGATGCTTCTTCTTGATTGTCTCTTTCTAACTCTAGGGGGGGCCGCGTGCTAGAGTTTTTACCCCTGGATGGGGGGACCCCACAGCCGCTGATTGGCCACGGCGCAAAATCTCACTGGGTCCTGCTGACTATCTACCAACAATTATACCACGTCAGTGGAGGTAATCATGTGTCTTTGTAGGGTTAATCCATAGACAGCAACTCATCGATGCAGAACCATGCATCGATTGATAACGTAGAAATATCTTTCGTCGCTTCTTTGACGAATTGTTGGACCACTTTTCAGGGTGGTGGGGCCAAAGGTCAGACGCTTGTGTCTGACAATGGCGACAGGCAAGGTCTATCTTACCTACGAATTAACGTCAAGCCAGAATACCCACTATTGCCGACACTACACCTAGCGCTTTGCCTTCACCATATTCCAGGCGTGACTTGAGCCTATTTTACTGAAGTAAGAGATGATAAGCGCACGCTTCGATACATATAGTCATTGGCACAGCTATCAGTGTATAATACTACAAGCATGTATGCTAAAATGCGCTATTTTTCTAATGGTCACCATGGTCATCCCATGTTTTGTGTTTCCGTTTCAGAAAATCAGGTCTTTGTTCGCCAAGGCGGCTCTATGTTTGAGAGACCAAGTGTACGCGTATGCTAGACGTAATCATTGTTGCTGATGCAGCATAGACAGTGGAGCTTGGGGGTTGAAACGAAACAATACTAGGTACCAGTGGGCCAGTATACGAGTACGTTTCGCTAAGGATTAACCCTGCCAATCACGAGGTTTATGGGAATACTCGGGTTGCGGTTATGAATGCAGACTCAATAAATCAGGCACGGAAAACAGAGGTAGGTTACATAATGGCTAACTGGTATGCCGTATCAACAAGCATGTCCTCTTGGCATACACAAATTGACTAACTCTACGAGTGAACAACATTCACTCCGTGACGCCAAGAACAGCTCCTGAGTCGGGGTGCAGACTTGGCAAACGCGGTCGTAAGACTGACAGAATATGCAACAATATGTGTGCTTGGCACGACATGTTTTCTTGTTCAGAGAGGTAGGTGTGCTCTCGAGCACAATACGAAACTAGTCCGGCAAAGGCGAGCAAAGATATAAAACCATGCTCTCCCTTCTTGCACATATCCTACTCGTAGATCATAAATCATATTCATTTGCTCTTTGCCTTTTGCTTTCATTCTTTTCTCGGAGTTTGACACGCCATTCTTTCAGCTATTCTCTGCGTAGAATTGCTTCTCATTCACACTCCAACGCCGGTCGTTACTTGCAAAATACAGACGAGACCAACTCTTCAGGATGGCCCGTCTTAGTACCCTTCTTTTTTCTTTGCTGTCGGTCAGCGCGGTTTTCGCGTCCACGAAAACGAAGAGCAAAACATCTGTCACCAAGACCGCGTCATATACATCAAGCATAGCACCAACAACATTTTCCACGGTGGTATGGGGTCCTGGTTCAGATTCGTATGCTAGCAACGATTATTTCGATTCCAATTCGGACAGTGTTGAGCCGGATTCAGACTCGTATACAAGCACCGACACTGCTGAATCGGAGTCTACGACTAGTACCCGCGATTCGAAATCGAGTACCACGACCGAAGCAGATGATTCGGAGTCCACCAGCACTGACTCTGGCGATTCAGAATCGGCTACCAGCTCCCGTGGTTCAGAATCCGCTACCACCACTGACACGCGTGATTCAGGATCGACCACCGATTCTGGCGATTCGGAACCAACCAGCACTGACTCTGGCGATTCAGAATCGGCTACCAGCTCCCGTGGTTCAGAATCCGCTACCACCACTGATACGCGTGATTCAGAATCGACCACCGATTCCGGTGATTCAGAATCCGCCACCAGCACCGATGCTGCTGATTCCGAGTCATCCACATACATTGCTACCTCCGCTGCGGCTACGACGACGGCAGCATCGGTTAATGGCACAGGATCAAGCTCAGGCTCAGGATCAACTAATACCGAGCTTCAGACGAGCTTCCCAACAGCGTCGTCGACAACGGGCCTCTCATCTGTGCAGACCATCGCAGCAGGAGAGTCATTCGACGGAAATATGGTTCAATACGACCGCAGCCCCTCGACGTGTGATGATCAGAGTGAAGGCGGTGACTCGGATGCCGTCTTCATTCTTGAGGATGGTGCAACACTTAGCAACGTCCTTATTGGCCCAGATAACGGGGAGGGGATTCACTGCAAAGGTTCTTGCACACTCAACAACGTCTGGTGGGTGGATGTTTGCGAAGACGCAGCGACCTTTAAACAAGAGAGTGGCACCTCGTACGTGAATGGCGGCGGGGCAAAGAGTGCGAGTGATAAGGTGCTGCAACACAACGGTGGTGGCGAGGTCGCAGTCAAAAACTTCTATGCCACGGATATTGGAAAGTTGTATCGTTCTTGCGGCAATTGCGACACGCAGTACGCTCGGACGAGCACCTTCACCAATGTGCGCGTCGAAGATGCTACTGTGTTGGGGGGAATCAATACCAACCTTGGAGAGTAAGTTTTCACACCTAACATTCCCATTCTAAAACCCTAACAAATAATAGCACGATTACCATCACCGACTCATGTGTGCTCGACTCAGCTATTTGCTACGAGTACGAGGGCAACGATGATGGAGATGAACCAACCAAGATTGCTAGCGAGCCCGACGGGACATATTGCATTGCAACGAATGTGGAAACTTCTGGTTGCTAAATCATTTCGTTTGTATAAGTAAGCCAGGGGGGAAGGATATTTATATGCTCGCCGCTTGAGTAGCTTGTTGTAACATTAGCTTTGCTCTGTTCAATTATGTACTTCTGACATTTAATTGCATGCCATATAACTACATAATATTCATTTTGTAAGAGGGACTGCTACGTGTGGGTCAAACCCCCTACTGGTACAGTTTTGCCATACAGCATGGGGACGTTGACTTCCAATATGAATAATAAATCCTCTTTCATATACCTGTGATCACGCATTCCCAAGTCATGTTACCGATATCAGGGTCGATGACAGGTAGATACAACGGGCAGTTGGAGTTAGAAAAATATCAGTCACAGGTTTTTCTTTTCTTGTCATTTTAATAGACAGGGCGGGAAGTGAAATTGAATGGCATTCAAGTGATGATAACCAGTACTGTCTAAGTACACATCACGTGGGTTTAATCGTTTTTATTGAGCCAATCCTGGCTATCTAACGTCTAAGTTGGGTGGAACCCTCTGGGGCAGAAACCACCGTACAGTCAAATCGAAGATGGGGTTGTTAAGGAGATGTTACAGAATACGGATTACACAGTGGGTGGTGAGTGATGGTGTGAGTGATGGTTGTGAGTGACGGTGGTACGGTAGAGGGTTACACCTCTGCTGCTATGGCTTCTTCGAGCCTGGCCGCCAAGCGGTAGTCCGGGATGCGATTGCTTCGTTTTAACCATCGTAATATCGGTCTGGCCGCCAGCCCGCCGATGCCCAGTCGTCGGTGGAGCTCCTCTACGCCCCGAGGCCAGTCCGGGGGCTTGTCGGTGCTGTTGGTGCAGTACAATAGCACATGCTCCGCCGTCTCCTCCCCGGTACCGCAGGCGCAGGTAGGGGAGTCGCGTCGCTTTCGGGGATAGAGGTAGGCGGCGAAACCGATGTGCTCGGTGCGGACTTGTGTGGAGAGGCTGCTTTCGGCTTTCGTGAGGTGCTGGTGGGCTTGGGCCACCTCCTTGGCCGACCACCGAGGGCTGTGAAAGGCTGGCCGGCTTCGGGCTCCAGCTTGGGCGTGCCAACGGGTCTTCCACTCCTCTAGGGTGCGCCGCTGGTCCCATGCGCTTAGCACGCTGTCGTGTAGGGTACAGGCCTCTGCACTGGTGCGGGGGGGTTGTCGGGTGGTGGTAATCCTCCGGCATACGGCTC
>JACCPH010000150.1:12736-25104 GCA_014183095.1 Harringtonia aguacate
CCTCCTTCCAGGACTAACCCGCCTTGATCCGCCGTCCGTCAGGTCGAGAAGCGGTGCGCTGTGGGTCACCCGGGCAGCCAGCCGTAGCCACTCTGGCCTTAACGACTCTGTTTCCGTGCTCTTAACAACTTCCTTTACTCCCCGACCGTTCGTTCGACATTCGTTCGGCGTCCTCGCGGTTACTCCCATTTCACCGTCTCAGAACCCGGCAAGGCGCGAGGGTGTCCTGTCATCACCCAAGAACTGGTAGATGTCGGATGGTTTTTACCCGTTCCCTCGAACCGCAACAGAAGGGGACTCTCCTTGACCGTCCTTCTGCACCCTCCGTTAGTGCCACGATGGGCCCTAGAGGGTGTTTTGCGGGAGAATTGGTGCCTGAAAACTTTTCGCACTAACGTAGCACTAACAGTGCAGAAAGTGGAAAATTTTTTCAGGGAAGAGTCGGCTGGCAACAGATGTTAGCATGCGATTCAATCAAAACTGTGAAATTGCCCGAGAAAGACCCTACGCGCATAACTCTTGTCTGTAAAGATGGCCTGAATTGGGGACTGCATCCTAGATGTATGGATTTGAAACGCTGATATCCTGGATTGAAGATTCGATCCTCCAGGTATGGGCGATAGCGTTGCCCAACGTGCTGCTATACGGATGACAGATGCGTTTGCAGTGTAGGTGAACATCGTAGATAATGGGATTCAAGTTTTCGTAATGAACAGTGAATGGAATCTTACATACCTGAGTCAAATTAGCGATTATAATAGTCTCTCGCCAGCGCCAGCGTCGCGATTGCTTCCCGAATAAATAAGGTCGAGCGAAAAATTGTGGATACCGGAGTGACCACCCGGACTACTCTCGACTGCTGTAAGTTCCCGTTCAGAGAAGATGACGCGGGTATAAACATTTAATAGCAGACAGCATGGGTGAGCTCATTGATTAAAACGACGCTTATCTCTGTGCCAAATATCTTCACTTTGCAATGATGAATAGTTTATTTATTTTATTGGCTGTTGGACTTGCTGGCTGTTATAACTTCTCTGGCGGAAGATAACGATGAAACCTGTCAGGTGGAGATCATCGGCTTTGAATTCCGAACGGGATTACTTAGCTTCGACTGCAGGTATTTGGGAGGGGGTCCCAATGCATTCATCCCCCCCCCCCCCCCCCATGAAGTCATAGGTTCATAACTTTTGTGTTGTTTAAATGTGTGATTTAGGTTGCTTTTGTTTGCATTCTATTTTACAATTTAACTGTTCATATTCTGAGCAAAGGACATCTCCCTGGATCATTAAATTAATTCTTCGGGCCAATCCTCACATTATACATGTTCCCGGACAGCGAGTAGGTAAATATCCCACAGTTTGTAACTCAACAGCTCCGTGAGCCCTGACGGGAAGCATTTCGCCCAGTATGTCGAGGCTGTGTTCTGCCGTGGAAAAACTTCGGCACTCTGTAGGAAATTTTATATCAACACAAATAGCATGCGTGGCAGCGGCACTAATGATAAGATTGGCTCTGTCAATGTCCGAGTCGGTTCACAAGCGTTCCTGCTATCAATGAGGACTTTGAAGGAACGCCAGAGTTTTATCCTAGTAATGAGGATTATATGGAATTGCGATTTGTCAATTTGTATACTGTGTGTATTCTCGAATTAAATTGAATACCGGAGGATGGATGATGAACCTCTGGATGGTTCAGTGGAAACGTGTTTGCCGGTACCGGCCAAATAATACTGCGAGTCACGTGTACAGACCTCGATTCTAGAATTCGTTGACAAAATCTGCGCATTGCGAATATCCTTCTTTACCCAACGAACTTAAGTTGAACAACCTGCTGAGCCACGAACGTTTAATCAGAAACCAAATGAATACAACTTTCACATTAATCTGTTAATTACTCGACAACCAAGGCTTTTATCTAGTTCTTAGCAACATGAGTGATGGCTCGAGACTATCTCGGAAGAGAAAGAAGACTGTGAATGCGTTTGTCGTCCCTGCCGCCTTTACTACAAGTCGATTACCTAACCCCCAAAAATGGTAGATGCCAACATTGTAGGCAGCATAAAATAAAATGCAGTGGACAAGAACCTTGCCAGAGCTGTAACTCGAGACGATTGCCCTGCATATTCGAGGCAAAGGTGAAGAAAGTGGCGATCTCAGAGCAGTAGGCTTCATTTCAAAACTACCCAGCCAACCTGTGATGATTATAGCTAAGAGATGGTCAGATATTTACGGCAATTAGAAAGTCGAGTTGCTTCTTCGGGAAATTTCCCACTGCCATCCGCACCACTACAGAAAACCACAGTGGATCAGAGACTGGACATCATTGGCCCCAGCATGTCCAGTAACAGCAATGAGCCCATCAGGACTACGAGATCTCTTCGTCTGCTTGGTGAGGATGAACCAGCATACTCACGTCATGTGACAGGTTCAACAACTATTACGGGTGTGCAGCGGCTTCACGGAGATAGTAGGACTTCGTTGGAGGCTCAAGTTCCGAGCCCTTCAGATATAAATATAATGGGGGCCGAGCCACTGACAGCCGACTCCCAACTCGCTGTTGGAGACAACTACAGTATGTTCTGCCTCATTTATAATTGAAGATTAGGCGTGCAGCAGCAATAACAACATCTCCCGTAAGGACAACTCGGTCACAGTTCATCCTGGTCTTTTAGTCGTCGTGTGCGGGATCTCATCAAAGAAATGGGAAAAGGGCCAGAACTTCACGACACTATTCCCATCCGGGATGGTACATATGGCGTGCCATGGAGCCGTCCGCGTGTCAACCTGACAAATCTGGACATGTTTTCCCAGGAATATGCCGAGTATCTGTTAGGAACGATTTCATACTCATTGGGCACTATGTACTACTTGTTCGACAAAACGGAGTTTCTGGAAAAGCTTCGAGAATTCTACGGAAAGCAAGATTCTGGGACATACCCAGCAACAGATCCATGGCTTATACAGATGCTCGTCATATTCGCACTCGGGAAATCCATAAACAGTCGCGAAGCCGGACCGTCAGGCCCCTCAGGCCATAATTACTTCGCCCGAGCAGTTGCTGCTCTACCGAATATGCATTATCTATACGAAACCCCAATTATATCGATCGAGATCCTATGTGCCTTCGCTTTGTTCTTGCAGATGATGGATATGCGATTGGCGGCTTACGGCTATGTTCGTATTTTGCAGAACTTGCGTCGGTTCCTAATATGCTAATACTTCATTTTATCCAGATTGGGGACGCTGTAGGAATGTGCCTTGCGCTGGGCCTTAATAGAAAGCACGATGTTGGTAGGATCAGCCATGCAGAATTCGCTCATCGATCCAAGCTGTTCTGGACAGTATACGTAATTGACCGCAAGCTTTCGAGTCTCATTGGTGTACCACCGAAATTGCATGACGAGGACATTGGAATCTCCAAACCCTCCATGGCCAGGGACTGTGTTACCATAGAGAATGCCATGGCCTTCCATGTCGAATTGTCTTCACAACTTGGCGAGATCTTAAATTGTGAGTTCTTAAACCCAAGTGCGCTCTGAAGCATTAATCCTTATTTTTACTCAGTGGTATATGGCCTTGGCCTCCAGCGGCAGCTAGGGGTGAAATTTGTGCACACCATCCAGTCTATATTGAAACGGCTTTCGGATGTCTCGAAATCGCTGCAAGACAAAATGAAGTTGGACTTCGAAATATCGGCAGATCACGAAGTCAGAACCGCTGCTTCATTGCACATACTTCATCATCTGGTAATATATTTCAGTGGGAGGTGTCCTACAACTTACATCATAAGTTAACAATTGGCTGGCAGTGCACAATCATCACCATTCGCCCAGTACTATTCTTCGTATTCGAGAGCAAGATCAGGAACGGTCACAACGGCATGTTATCCGATACATCACGGCACCTTTTTAAGTTAGGCGCTGAGGCGGCGCTTAGCATACAGGGGATTGCATACGAGTTAAGCCTCCACAGATTAATTGGTAGATATGACCTAAGTTGCATTGATACAATCAACCCCTTACGTGCGCTAATGCCCTTCAGATCTCCTACTACCTTTCGACATTGACGCTATATTTGCCAGCGCTTTTGTCCTCATTCTCTTGGATATCATCACTCCCAGTGGAGAAGCCTGGGACGTGGGTAGAACTTTTAGGATAATGGATGATATGGCCCGGAGAGGTCTAGCCGTTGTTGGACCATATAAGAAAGACCTGATGGAGGTCGACAACTATCGGCAAAGTCTCCATACTCCCCAAGATCAGCAGTACAGCCCTCCGACAACACTCGAAGCCTCAAGTCACAGAGAAAGAGACGTTACAATTGAGCCTACGTTCGCCACCTCATCCTACCCTGATTCCAGCCAGGACTGTGTATTCGCAGCGGGGGGTGGTAGGACCCAGATGCAACAAGATGCGTTACAGTCAGCCCTCGAATTCTTCAATTATATGGACACTTCTGCGTGGATATGGGACAACCAATTGGAAGGCACGGAACCCAAAGACTAGTTTTCGGAGCCAATGCCTCGGGATCATATCCCGAGGCCAAAATATCTTGGCCATTATTAATGGTGAAAAATCACGTAATCTCTCAAAACACTTTCACTGTTCAAAACAACTGTAACAGGAGTAGGATGAAGTTTCTTCCACAAATTAACCCACAGACGTCGAAGAAAGTCCAAAATGAAATATTTACGATCTAAGCCCGGATATTTCAACACAAACCTCAAATATTTTATTTTCAACGCATCTAGATCAATGAGTATTTCCGCGCGGATGCAGAACACAAAAGTACCGGGGTCTAACCCCTTCGTGCTGGTGCCAACATTGGAAGAATTCAAGAAGATCGAAGCATCGCGAAAAAAATTCGACCCTGCTACGCACATCCTTGTTTGCCAAACTCCGGCACCGGAATGGAAGTACGGCGATGGCGCTAGCGATATCTCGTCTGTAACGAAGCCTCACATTGAGATTGACCCAGCGGGGGAGGGCCGCAGCATGATTTCAAACTACAAGCTCATCGTTTCTGCGATTCCACGGCCTGTCAGCTTTGTCAGCACCGTGTCGAAGGACGGTGTACCAAACCTAGCACCATTTAGCTATTTTCAAGTTGTCGATCACGATCCCGTTATTCTGGTTATTGGATTCTCTGGACGACCCGGCAGACCAAAGGATACGCAAAAGAATCTTGAAGAAACTGGGGAATGCGTCATTAATATCCTTTCGACGCATTTTGTCGAGGCAGCGAATGCCACATCCCTCGATGTTCCTTATGAAACTTCCGAATGGGGATTCTCCGGTTTAACACCCAAGGACTCCACAATTGTTACTCCCAAACGAGTACAAGAAGCTATTTTCTCTATTGAGGGCAAACTTCTTGAGATGAAGAGCCTTGATTACCACGGCCATGAAGATCGCGGAAAGCCCGTCGGCGCTTTGGCAATAATCGAGGCTAAAAGGTTTTGGGTTAGGGAGGACGCATTGGACAGCGCTCAAGAGAATGTCGATTTGGAGGTGTTGCGTCCACTGGTACAACTTGGCGGCATATCCTACGGCCGCGTGCGAGACACTTTTGAGCTACCCCGCCCTTCATTGTCTACCGAGTTAAAGAATGAAGAAAAGGGGCTGAAGAAATTTCTGTAGAAGGACAAGTTAGAGAAAAAGAAAGGCCAAAAAAATACAGAAACAAAAATGATACCATCTGGGACTTTCACGGTGATGCAATGATTCAGGTGAGAACGTATGAACGAATAACGTAGGACGACAACGAGAGAGAAAGAAGCGGTTCCCCTCTTGATACATTGTTTAAGCAGCGGAGTCTTTGCAAGGTTGTTATAGAGAACTCGTTTGTATGATGTCGAGTCGGCTGAAGCGATGCGTTCCTCAGATTAGATGGCCTTGGGAGCAGCAGCAATTGTGTTCGACAACGAAGTTCAAAGCCCAAAACAGGCTTGTCCTTTTCCATAACTCGCATGCACCGACTCTAAATATAATTGTTGCAACCCTTGGTTTTTGAAGTCTACAGACAGATTCGGGCATAAGAAAAAAAATATGCGAAACCAGACAGGGATCGGAATGTGGCTTGGGATGACGATCCGGCTCTTATCTTCCATGCTAATATCGGCCTATACAGACATTCAACACTTACCTGCACGTCCAATAATAATAAGACTGACAAGAACACCTCATGTATTTATGTATACGGTCTCGTTTGACACCTGGGCAAGCCCGCCGCTGCTGCTACTCGCACCTACTGCACCTCGAGACACACCTCTACTTGACGCCGGTACGTCCCTTAATTGCAGGATATTTTATAATTCTGTACGGAAGGCTGTGCGTGTATGTTGCCGGTTATGAGTGAGAGATAGCGGGGAAAGTGTCCTGGACGCCGTAGCGGTGAACTTGACCCAAAGCATCTTTATGAAGATCCCATATTTCTATCAGTCAGCAAGCATCGCCAATTTTAACGACGGGAATACCATTCATGGTCGTAGCCAAGAAATAGCGGGGTCACTTAGTTAACTATCTTACAATAGCTCGAAGATGAGCCCAGCAATGTGCGGCTGAATTGGTCGTGTCGTCTGCTACACTGCCACATCACATGTCACGCCTCACATCTGTGCCCAGAGACAAGTTGTTGGTCGCAGAACATGGCCCAGTACATGGATTTTCTCGAACACTGAGCGACTATTAGGAAGTATATTGCCTTTTCTTAGCTTTACTCCTGGAGAGTAGGTGCTGAAATCGTACACATGACTCTTGTTGGGTACTACGCATTCATAAAATGGCCGGTGATTAGTACCAGCCTTTAAATCTTCAAACGGAGCGAAATGGGCATGGCTGACGTTGGAATTGTCGATAAGATGCCATAGGTGCGTGGGAGGTGGCGTGTCTGAAGGTTATAGGAGTACTTGTACATCTCAGTGTCCAGCTCATCAAATGGATTTGTACAAAGACATTGTTTCCCCCACTACCTTGAAGAATTATCCCCTTTGGGTCGACCAAAGAGGCTATCGAAACCCATGGCCATGACATTTATGTGCAGATGTCGGCTGAGTTTGGTTCCACCTCGCGTATCTTCGCATGCTCCAGCCACATGGCGCACTAGCTGACTGCCATGCCAGTGCTATCACAGAGTCGCTCCTGACTACAGATAAAAGCGGCGAGATATATCACGACGGCGTAGTCCGGATTGACTTCTCGAAGCTGTAGTAATGGGACTTTTGGCGTCGGATTTTTACTGTTTTAGGTGTAATAATACTTTGGGAAAATGAATGAACTTCACCGTTCCGAATACCGTGCGATTTTGGAAAAAGAAGAACTGTGCTTAGCATTCCCCATCTTTTTGCAGTTTGCATCGCTACCCTGCGGAACCCTCGGCAGACCCATCGCTGGTATCCGGCCAGTAACGTCGGCCAGCTCCGTCTTCATTGTATAGGACTGCTCGTAGTTCGACATTAGTGCGGATTGCCAGAGTTGGACAAGTCCTCAGGAGTAGTTCTGCGCCTGCACCTCGTAGAATAAAAACATTTACCCCACAAGCTAATTTGGCCCAGAGATTCAGCACAACGAAAAAAAAGCATGAACTTTAAAATTTCTATACTGAGTGATGAACGTTTTCCGATTTTACACTGCAACACGATAGCTGCAGTTGGTGTGCAATTGCTGTTGCCCTTTGTGGCGACGGATTGGCAGTGTCAGCAGATAATGTAATCACTATCTCGCCAAGATTGAGCCAAGAAAAGGCCAAGAAAGAGCCAAGCATCCAGACACCTTCCTTTTGCGTTCTACAAATTAAATTCCGTCAGCGATAGATAAGAATTCTCGCGCTCCCCGTGTGTATTACGAGACCAAGAGATCAATTTTTAATAAATGCCGTCCACCCACGTCGTCCAAAAACGTGCAGCATACTCGTACAAATAGTTAACCTTGAGCCTTGGTTCGCACAGTGTTCATCGAGCGATTTTGCAGTGAAAATCCCAATCACATCTCCAGCAACAAGTCATACAGGAGAATGCAAGATCATTAGCAAAAGCAACCACAGCAGCAAAAGGCACACAACATGGGTTGGGTGCATACAGCGAACGCGAAGATCGCTGCCAGTCCGGTGGGTTGGTGGTTCCGGCTCGATGGAAGCGGACATGTGAGTTGTTACCCACTTTGATTTTGCTATTCTTCCCTCTTCTCTGTCACACGCGGGCAGAGGGTAGACAGCTTTCGGATCTAGAGATGACTTGGCGAGAGGTGAAAGCTGACAGCCGCTACTCGGATTGACAGCCAAAAGAACGAAAGGGTTCCTATTTTTTCACGGAGATCCGCGCTGGACTGGCTGGCTTCTTTGCCATGGCCTACATCATCGCCGTTAACGCCTCGGTGGTCTCTGATTCCGGAGGCACGTGTGTCTGCAATGACCCAGAGGACATCTCATGTTCCACCAACGTGGAATATGCCCTTTGCGTAAATGAAGTCAAAAGAGATCTGGTGACGTCCACCGCCGCCATTTCGGCCCTCTCGTCTTTTTGCATGGGGCTGTTCGCCAATTTGTAAGAACCCCAAGCCCATTTCTACCGCGTGATCCATGCAATTCTTTTCGCTGACGAATGAAACAATCAAGGCCAGTATCCCTGGCCCCTGGCATGGGTCTGAACGCCTATTTTGCATACACCGTTGTGGGGTACCATGGCACGGGCAGTGTGCCCTACGAGGTCGCGCTCACGGCCATCTTCGTCGAGGGCTGGATCTTCTTCGCCTTGGCTCTCTTCGGCATGCGGCAATGGCTGGCACGTGCGATCCCCCATTCGCTTAAGCTCGCCACCAGCGCCGGCATCGGCCTCTTCTTGACCCTCATTGGCCTGACTTACAGTGAGGGTATCGGTCTAACAGTTGGGGCTTCTGACACCCCGTTGGCGTTGGCAGGTTGCCGTGACGAGCTTCGTGACGAAGACGGCCAGTGTTCGGAGTCTGTGAAGATGCGGAACCCAGCGATGTGGGTCGGAATCTTCTGCGGTGGCATCCTCACCGTCATATTGATGATGTACCGTGTCAAGGGCGCTATCATTGCCGGAATTGCCCTCGTCAGCATCATCTCGTGGCCACGTACGTCGGCAATTACGTACTTTCCCTACAATACCACCGGCGATGATTTGTTTTCCTTCTTCCGCCAGGTGGTGAGCTTCCACAAGATCACCCGCGTCCTCAATGTCCAGTCTTGGAACATTTCCGATTATGGCAGGCAGTTCGGGCTGGCCCTGATTACCTTTCTCTATGTTGACATTCTCGACTGTACGGGTACGCTGTACTCGATGGCTCGGTTTGCCGACATGGTCGACCCCGTCACGCAGGACTTTGAGGGATCCTCTGTGGCGTACATGGTTGATGCCATCGGCATCTCAATCGGCTCGATTTTGGGAAACTCTCCGGTGACCGCGTTCATCGAATCCGGTGCCGGCATCTCCGAAGGCGGCAAGACGGGAATCACGGCCATGACAACGGGCATCTGTTTCTTTATTTCAATCTTCTTTGCGCCTATTTTCGCCTCGATCCCCCCTTGGGCTACCGGGTGCGTTCTGATTTTGGTAGGCTCCATGATGATGAAGTCAGTCACCGAGATCAACTGGCGGTATATGGGCGATTCCATCCCTGCCTTCCTCTGCATCGTCCTAATGCCCTTCACTTACTCAATCGCCGATGGCCTAATCGGTGGCATCTGCACATACATCCTCATTAACTCGGTGGTCTGGATTATTGAGAAGGCATCAGGCGGCCGGATTTTGCCCATGGACAAGAGTGTCAAGGACCCATGGACGTACCGCATTCCAGGCGGGTTACTTCCGCCATGGCTTGTTCGCTTATCAAAGGGTAAGAAGGACTTTTGGCGCGAGAACTTGACACCTGTGACTGAGACATCGATGGGGGAAAATCTATCCAAGGGTGTTGTTGTAAGCGATAACACCCAGACTGATAGTCTGTCGCCTCCGTCGGCCGAGAAAAAGGCGTGATCGGATTCAGGTTGATGATTGGACCAGCTGGGATTTGCTGTACGAGTCTCTTGTTTCTTTCAATACATAATCCATCTTACTATGCGTGCATGCTGCGTTTTGACTGAGCAGGATATAACACCCCGCCTACAGGTTAGTGCATGTCCGATGTCTGCCCCAACCGCATTTCGACATTCCACAGCACGTGCATAAGAACATCATCACCACCATCGTCAAGTTCTGTCCCGTCAATGACCCACACTTCGGGATAAACTCTGTTTGTCGACCGCTTAATCAGCGGCGGTTCGATTGGCGGTGTAAATTGGCACAGCCGTGATAGCCTAAAATTGTTGGGGGGTCAAATCCCGCTTTGCTCCGCGGCATTTCAACGGGCAGATACAAAAAAGTCTAAACACACAGTACCAACATAAGCCTTTGCTTTTTCTCTGCCTAGTTCCGAGTACCGAGCACTATTATCTATTCAGTCTTGCTCTACCCTGACGCAGTTATGTCGACAGCTGTGTCACGCAAACACCGCGAGTGGTCTCGTAGAGAGATCGAGGGATTAATAGCGGACGGGCGGAAAATCATCATATTGGGGGACCAAGTCCTCAAGGTGGATGCGTGGCTGCCATACCACCCTGGCGGGGACAAATCGATCTTACACATGGCCGGCCGGGACGCGACAGACGAAGTCGCGGCATTGCACTCCGCAGAGGCGCGGGCACAAATGCAGAAGTATGTGATTGGAAGGGTGGTAGGAAGATGGACCAATTTTTTGCCGCCGATACAGGGAGGCATATTCAGGTCAATGACCTCCAGACAAGACAATTCCGACAACATCGAGGTTCGAGATGACGAAGAAGAGGCCAGCTCGTCTGAAGACCAGACACCTGAATCATCAGTCTTTGATCTGCAGACAACGGGGGAGAAAGTTCGTCTCAGGAATACAGGCAGTGCTACGCCTAGTTCCCAAGCCTCTTCCATTCTTATATCGGGACCGGATTCGAGGTCATTCACATCTACTGAAGCTTCCACCGCCCATGCTATATCGTCAGATTTTTCGAGGTATCCACGATTGGATCAACTGACCCAAGAAGAGATCGCGGCCAGGTACCGCAGGCTCGATGAGAAATTGCATGCGGAAGGGCTTTATCAGTGTCGGTACAGCGCTTACGGAGTGGAATGCATCCGCTACTCAATCATATTCGTCCTCTTTTGGATATGTTTCCAGTATTCTTTCTTTTCCCTAGCCAGCTTCTTCCTCGGGTGGCTTTGGCATCTGCTGTCCTTTGTTGTCCATGACGCCGGTCATCTGAGCATCACACATAATTTCCACATTGACAGCTGCATCGGTATCTTCATTGCTGATTTTCTTGGCGGCCTCTCTGTTGGCTGGTGGAAGCGGAACCACAATGTACACCACATTGTTACCAACTCACCAGAGCATGACCCAGATATTCAGCACATGCCTTTTTTTGCCATCTCGTCTCGGTTCTTCAACTCTTTGTTCTCGACCTACTACGACCGCGTCATGCACCTTGACGCTGCAGCTCACTTTTTCATCAAGCGTCAGCACTATCTCTACTATCCTATTCTCCTGTTCGGTCGCTTTAATCTGTACCGCCTCGCGTGGTCTTACCTTCTTGATCCGGCACAGGCGCCGAGGAAGGGTCCGGCTTGGTGGCACCGGTACCTCGAGATGACCGGTCAACTTTTTTTTTGGTACTGGTACGGCTACCGACTTTTGTATCTTTCAATCCCGACATGGTCGGCTCGCATCGTGTTTCTGGTCATCTCACACATGGTCACCGCACCCCTACATGTACAGCTTACGCTTAGCCACTTTGCCATGTCGAGTACCGATGCGGGTGTCCACGAATCATTTGCGCAGAAGATGGTGCGGACGACTATGGACGTCGACTGTCCTACTTGGATAGATTTTGTGCATGGCGGCCTGCAATTCCAGGTTGTTCACCATATGTTCCCTCGTCTCCCAAGACATAACTTACGCCAGGCGCAAAAATACGTGAAGGAGTTTTGCGATGAGACTGGAATTCCATACGTAATTTTTACGTTTACTCGGGGAAACCAGGAAGTTATCAGTCGGTTGGGTGAAGTTGCTAATCAGTTGAGGGTATTGGAGGAATGTAGAAAAGTTGCCGCGAAGGATCTGGTGGAGGGTCGCTACGAACATTAACAATTTCGATGGATATTCTTACATTTATTTATTTATTTATTTATTTGTTTTAACGTCGTCAACAACGGCATTTGCCATGTCCACTCTATCTAGGAGTATACGACGTGGACGCGCGGGGAAAGCCCCGACGACCAGCATCAGGTGTGTTAGAAGACCCTGTTACGGGCATGCCATGTCTGCGATTCCCTCTTCATCG
>JACCPH010000016.1:0-28375 GCA_014183095.1 Harringtonia aguacate
GCACTAACAGTAGCTAGTGCACGGACGAAGAATTCAGGGGAAGGTGAGCTGCTGCACGATCCGTGCGAGAATATTAACATTTATACGGTATCCGAGATAGTTTGAACGATGCTCGTGGTATTGATGTGGTCGTGTACCAGGAACAGTCAACCTATACAGGAGGTTCCTGAGGCCATAAAGCAGTCAGCAGCTTCTGCTGAAACTCACGCCTGTGGTAGGTTGGTGTCTCCGTTCTGGATCAAAGCTCCTTGACCAGATACGGTGTGATTCCCATCGACGAGGTTGTCATGTCATTCTTTGATTCTTTGATTGTCCGGAGAAGATTCACAGGAAATCTAGATCATAGGCTTTATATACACATCTCTTCTACAAGCAGCCCTACCCCGCTCTAGTGCCACTCCGCCGGCCCAAACGTCTCGCCGTCGGCCACCATCTTGAGAACGGCCGTGTAGCTCGAGTCCATCGTGTTGAAGACGCCGACATTGCCCCACCACTGGGGAACGGTCACATTGGGGAGCGTAATGGCAAAGAAGATGAGAATGGTGCTGACGACGAGGCCGGCGTCCAGGCCGGCCGCCGTCGTGTAGGCGTACGTGGACCACCAGCCGTTCCAGCGGGTGCGGATCCACTTGTTGAAGACGAAGCCGAACAGCGCCCAGGTGGAGAAGCTGAGGGGCGTGGCGGGCGGCAGCCAGCCCATGGCGCCGAGCATGATGGGGGCGCTAAAGTGCTCAAAGAAGCGCAGCTTGCAGACCTTTGTGAGGACGTACAGGGCCACGGGCAGGGCGGCGCCCAGCAGCCAGAACCAGTTGATGACCGAGTACATGCCGCCGGCGCCAAACATGCGGCGGGGCCCGATGACGCCCCAGACGATGCTGGAGGAGAAAAAGGCGCGGCCGTTGGGGCAGGTGAAGTGGTTCTTCTGCTTGGTGTCGCAGACGTCGGCAATGGTGCCGAGGGTCCAGTTCATGGTGGCGATCTGGACAAAGGCGGCCCAGATGGTGGCGGCGACCTGGCAGGAAAAGGTGACGCGGGGCGGGACTTTGAGGTAGTGGGCCATTTTGAGGTCGCCGCTGTAGGTCTGGGCCTGGCCGAGGATGATGGTGCTGTAGACCTTGAAGACCATGATGCCGATGGGGCGGCCGGGGATGATGAAGCCGGCCAGAAAGGGCGAGATGACGTTGAGGCTGATGAGAATGTTGGACGTGGCCAGCACCATGATGGTGGGGATCATAAAGACGAGGGCGATGAGCACGGCAATGATAAAGGCCCACCAGGGCAGCTGCGAGTCGAAGCCGCGGGCGGTGGCGAAGCCGAGGCCGATGGACACGACGAACAGGGCCAGGTACCACCAGTCGGGGGCCTCCTTGTACTTTTGCATGAGCTTGCTGTGGATGTCGGGCGTCTGGTTGTGGGCGGCGCGGAAGCGGTACCAGACCTCCTTGCCGTGGTAGAGGCCGACGTGGATGAGCGTGGCCGTGAGGGCGGCGAAGCCGAGGCCGTAGTTGAGCGCGAGCGTGGGCGACAGGAACAGCGGCGAGTACGCCTTGTACTTGGCCTCGTCAAAGGTGAACTGGTCGCCCAGGATCTTGCTGACGTTGTAGTAGCCCTGCGTGTTGTCGTACGTCTGCGACGTGACGGCCGGCAGGTAGTCGGAGTAGAGGGCGCCCGTGTACAGCATGCCGATGGAGGCGAGGATGAAGAAGATGACGAGGCCGATGAGCGTGTTGACGTGGGCATAGGTGGGCGCCAGGATGGGGTCGCCCAGGTAGGCGGTCACGTAGGTCCAGTCAAAGGTGATGGGGATCAGCGAGAGGCCGGTAAAGCCGCCAAACAGCTGGTTGACCACCACGTTGTTGGGCCTGATCCACGTCGGAAAGGCAAAGACGGACAGGCCCTGCCACAGCACGGCCGGGATCCAGTAGTAGCAGAACATGCTGGCCGCCACAATGATGAACCAGCGGTAGCGGCTGATGTGCCAGCCGTTGGCATCGGGGCCGGCGGTGCGTGACTTGTCGTGCAGGGCGTAGAAGAGGGCCGTGTTGGAGAACTGGCCGGGCCAGATCATGGCCGACGGCCAGACGAGGAAGCGGCGGAACATGCCGGCCATGCCGATGCCGATGAGCTGCGAGCTTAGCGTGAAGAGCAGCGAGAAGCCCCAGCCGAGGTTGATGTCGTAAAAGGGCTTGCCCTGGAGAGCGATGAGGGCGTCGGTGCTGTAGGCGTAGCTGATGCAGACATTGGACATGAGGGTGATGACGGCGTGCTCCTTGATGTTAAAGGGGCCTGGGTTGAGCGACCAGCGGACGCCAAACGTGTTGAAGACGTGTGTGGGCATCGTCTTGGCCCAGAGGCAGCCGATGGGGTAGACCAGCAGCTGGATGACGAGGGCCGGGAAGTTGATGGCAGGACTCCTGGGGTGTGTTAAAGTACGCACATGGCAGAAGCAGCAAGCAAAGACGAAAAGACTAAAAAAAAAGCTCACCTCATGCTGAGAAACATGTTGAGGGAAGAGCCAATGGTGACGAAAATGCTGCCCAGGATCCAGGCCCGCAGCGTGTTGGCCACTTCTTCGCCATCCGTGTTTCTCACGGCCGCTCGCACTTCCTCGTACGGCGAGTTCTCCTCGAGCAAGCCATCGTCCTTTCGGATTTCGGCGTCGTCGTCGAACGGAGCCGCCGAGATTTTGGTGTCACTTTCTTTTGTCACGGGGCTGGGACTTTTTGTGGAAGAATCCAGTTTCTCGCCAGAGACTTCAGCTGGGGAAACGTCAAGATCTTGACTAGCGTCTATTTCAGATGAACGTTTCATCTTGACTGAAACTGAACTTTGTATGTACGGCACTCCAGGCCAATTGCTCCAACCAGGCGACACCGAATAAGACGCTGTACACGCATATATATACATGCATCCCCAGACCATTCCCTAGGTTACATACATCCTAGGAACGTGCGCACCCCAGTTCAATCTCCCTGGTGCTGATAAGCAATGCAGAATCCAGCGGTGACGATAAAACATGCATCCGGTGTTCAAACATGGATCGGGTGTCAGTCGGGAACCGTTACCGAGTGGCCTGTGATAACTCCCAAGGCTAGTCTCCTTCGCATTACCTCGTATCAGTCGACAACTGATAGTGTCGCTGAAACCTTCCTAACGGGGAAGCGATGTGCATTTAAGCTTTGCGGGATGCACAAACATGCGAAATGGCAGAATCGGCGAAGCACTTTCGTAGGAAGGACGTAGAAGACGCAGAAAATAATGATGGCATTGTTGAACCCGATCTTGTTTGTCTTCCTGTTGCTGTTGTTGTTGTCGCTGCTGTTCAGGCGGGCTATTCACGAATACAGCGTGCATTTTAGTACAGAACCTGATTTGGAACACTAAGATTCGTATTGCCTTGGCGGAGTGGGATGGCATCGTAATTGCGGGGGGAAACAGCTGTCCGCCTCCGATAGCCGCGGACCTCTCCGCGGTGCAGCTATCATTCAACCGTGGCCTTCCGATGTCATTGGAGCACCATCTCACCACGTCGAGTCGGTTGGGAATAGACCACTGAGCGCACTTGACCAACTGCTGTGCACCTGCCAAATCGAGTCAGGGCGACAATTCTTTATTACCACGCTGATAGCCTATTCTTGCTTCTTTATCCAGCTCTCATTTTATACGACCGTGCCAACATGACGCGGATAGCTCTCGCGCACCATTCCGTGCTGTCCAAAACAGCCAATACCAGCATCATGGAATCCGTGAATATGGATATGGCCCATCATATCAGACGCACGCAGGCAGACCTCCACGAGCTGAACAAGTTCTACAACATTAGCATTGCGTCGCGACGGTATGCAGCCCTCGCGAAATATCACCAGGAAGAACAGGCTTTTCTTCAGAGCCTCGATTTCGACTCGCTCGACCAGCAGGGCAAGGTGGACTACATCCTGCTCAACAACTTTCATACGCGGCAGCTGAACCAGCTCCATCTCGCCAAGGCGTCACAGACCAAAATTGCTCCTCTGCTGCCGTTTGCCGACGCGCTCGTGAAGCTGCTCGAGGACCGCCAGGATGTCGTGCCTCTGGATGCCTCAGCAGCCGCCTCTGCGCTCAGTGGCATCAACACATCCGTCGTGCAAGTGTGCGCAAAAGTCAAAGGCGGCGGCTTCACCGTGACGGAGACGACAGCCTACCGGGCCGCCAAGGTCATCCAGGAGCTGCTCCAGGCTCTGGAGGGATGGGCTGCCTTTTACGCCACCTACGACCCGTCCTACGACTACTGGGTGACGGCCCCGTACCAGTCGGCGCACGCGTCCCTGCGCAGCTACCGCCAGGTGGTGCAAAGCGAGCTCGCCGGCGAAGATGCAATTGTCGGCGAGCCCATCGGCCGCGCCGGCCTGCTGGTCGAGCTGGGCGCCGAGATGATTCCGTACACGCCCGAAGAGTTGCTGGCCATTGCGGACCAGGAGTTCCGCTGGTGCGAGCGGGAGATGGTGCGGCAGTCGGAGGCGCTCGGGTACGGTCCGGACTGGAAGCGGGCGCTCGAGCACGTCAAGAACGACTACGTCGAGCCGGGCCGGCAGGTCGACATGGTCAAGCGCCTCGTCGTCGAGGGCTGCGAGTTTGTCACGCAGCACGACCTCGTCACCGTGCCGCCGCTGGCGGCGGCCACCTGGCGCATGACCATGATCCCGGCCGAGCAGCAAAAGGTGTCGCCGTTTTTCCTCGGCGGGCCCACCATCCACGTCTCCTACCCCGTCGCCACCATGGACCACGAGCTCAAGCGCATGGTCATGCGCGGCAACAACCGCCACTACGCCCGCGCCACCGCCTTCCACGAAATGTTCCCCGGCCACCGCCTGCAGCTCTACATGGCCGACCGCTACCACAGCCACCGCCGCGACCTGTTTGACACGCCCTTTTACGTTGAGGGCTGGTCCCTCTACTGGGAGTTTTTGTTTTACGCGCGCGACGACTTCCACCACTCGCCCGAGAACCGCATCGGCGCCCTCTTTTGGCGCATGCACCGCTGCCTGCGCATCGTCTTTTCCCTCAAGTTCCACCTGGGTCTCATGACCGCCCAGGAGGCCGTTGACCTGCTCGTCGACGCCATCGGCCACGAGCGCAGCAACGCCGAGGGCGAGGTGCGGCGCTCGCTCGAGGGCACCGACCCGCCGCTCTACCAGGCCGCCTACATGCTGGGCGCGCTGCAGCTATGGCAGCTGCGCACGCTGCTGGTCGATACGGGCCGGCTGTCGGACAAGCAGTTTCACGACGCCATTTTGCACACCAACATGATGCCCATTGAGCTGGTCAAGGCGCTGCTGCTCGGTGACGAGCTCAGCCGGGACTTTGAGACCAAATGGAGGTTTTACACGTTCGAGAAGGAAGGCGTGGAATGAGTAGGCGCAGTGGCCTTGTAATATATAGGAAAAATAAAAGACTTTGTCAAGGGAATTTGGAGTTTGTGTTTAAAAGGCAGCAAAGAAGGCACAAAATGGGCAGACTCGGGTTACTCCTAGTAAATCCTACTATTTTACCAAATACTGCGCCTAAGTACCTTGCTGGGCTTTAGAACAAGATCCACTACATCAACAGCTATGGAATGTCAAGGATCCCGAACACTCTGGCAGAATCAGCCACAGCTCCAACATGGTCATGGGACTCGGTTCAGGGGTCTTTAATCATTATGGGTGATCGGCTGTAGAAAGAGAGTGATATGCTTTTCCTCCTATGTGGTACTTCCACGTGAGCTTAATGATCCTCCAGTATCTTTCTATTTGCTGTAGATCTAGGGTTTGCACATCGCCACAGTACCTTATTTCGACCTCAATGTTGCATTCACTGAAAAGAGAAGAAAAATAAAAGATATTGTCGGTTCACCATTCCGGTGAATCTTAATGCATTAAGGATTTTGTTGATGAATCGATTCAGGTAGCTGGCGAAGTCACCGGTGACCCTGTACGTCCGTAGGTGAGTGTCCTACGGGGGTACAATGGTCTGTTGGTGATGCTTCTTCGTTGTTCTAATCTAAGTTGAATAGGGGGGACGGGGACTGGTGAGGCCATATCTATGCACCCAGCCAGGACCCGGTGGGTACCCGGTGAGGTCCCTGATTGGTCAGCGAGGAGCCTCATTAGAGCCTCCCCAGAGTCCCCTTCTTCGTTATGGCTAGTGTACCAACAGATATGTTCATTCCGGGTTTCTCGGACAGTTTGCCTAGCGACATATTCTTTCTTTCTCTACCTGTTGGCGAAGATTAGTCCAATCCAACCTGTCCGCGGCAAATCTGGGACTGAAGTTATACACGACTCTGGCTAATATTGACCACATCTCGGCATAGGCAAGGCTGTTCAATGGCTTTAGTGTAGATGCATTTACAAATGCACTTCCGAAACAGTTTGGGGCGGACGTACTTTTTCCCAACCCAGTTGCTGGGGCCATACGGGGAAGGCTGCAGAGCGTCTCTGCCGTCATTTCTCTGGAAAGATGGTCTGCGGTGTCTTGGCCGTTGCAATCCGGGCAACAGCCTTCCAGATCAGCAAAGATAAACCTGTTTTAGCAGCAGTTCGTGTTCTGATATAGCACGGCAGCCAAAGCTATAGTTATTTCCAACCCTTATCCTGATACCCAGTCATGCTCCGGGCTCTGTCTCTGCCAACATGAATTATGATGGCGAGCACGATCGTACCGTTAAAAACGGCCAAATTTTAACACTACAGTTTCTCACTTTTCCAACCGAAGAGCTTACTAGTACGGTGCTTCTAAGCCATCTAGTCTGTATTCCAGAACTGCCTCGGCGATGCGGATGCCATATTGGCCACCGTCTTTTCCCTCTTTGCCAGCTACCTCAGACCTCAGAACAGCGACTCACCGCGCACAGTTTCTTACTGGTCTACATCCATGCACATCCCCACATTTTGAACGTGGCGATACACGAGGCCGGTCGTGGCAGTAGAGAACCACGGGACAAAGTAAAAATTGTCCCCTGGTGCTTGTCGACAAATATTATATTCAAGGATGACACAATCTGGTATTAGTGGCCGCGACAGCAACAACCTTGTTGAACAAGAAGTGCGTTGAATAAGGCCGCAGTCCACAACAGTAAGCATGTTGGGCAACGCCATGTAGTCCATGGCTTGGCTTTTTACCTTTAGGCCACCAGCTGGTACAGAAAATCGTTGAAAATAAGAATGTGACAGGACCTCTGGACGTTGTATCTGCTTTTAGGTCCCTGGCCAACCAACTGGAAGCGTGCTGATGTAGCCAAATAAACGGTATTCTAACCCATGGCCGGCGCT
This sequence comes from Harringtonia aguacate, assembly GCA_014183095.1. Taxonomy (NCBI): domain Eukaryota; kingdom Fungi; phylum Ascomycota; class Sordariomycetes; order Ophiostomatales; family Ophiostomataceae; genus Harringtonia; species Harringtonia aguacate. The sequence goes on from JACCPH010000016.1 coordinate 7,290, forward strand.
TTACGTAGCTTCTCTTTTGTTTGGGCTTCCTTCCACTTACCTTCGTCCAAGAACATTCGTATTTTCAAAAGAAGGCCTGTCATATCCCTACTTGGTTGTACTGGAGAATGAAAATCATCAAGGTGTAGTCTGGGCTTTTAACCCAAGTGTTTCCTGACGTAACTTGGCCTGTAAGCAAGGCCAGCAGGTGCTTATCAAAATCAGCAGCATGGAGCTTGGACCAAAACTCGGCTTTAGCTATGCCGACGACCATTATTAGTGGCTAGAATATTGTGTCTGAGGCCGTGTTTGCCTTGGTGTGGAGAACGTCACGGAGCCCCTGATGGCCTATCACTAGCATACGCGCCTCAACGGCTACTTCTACCGCTACCTCGAGGAAGATTACACCGCAAGAGACTATGGGGGGGACAGCACTCCGGCTCGCCGTTACGGTAAACGGGACGGGCGTAGTCTCGGCTTTCCACTTCTACATTTCCTGTGATAACTGCGACACGGAGACCTCCCCAGGAGACTCGGTCGGCAGCCACCCCGAAGGGACTGCTGGTCACATTTTCCAATGTCATGAAGCACCGCTATCGGGACTCTGCAACTGGCCAACCCGAGCGAACCCGTGCATCATCGCTGGCTGAAGCTCTTCCAGTAAGGTCCCCCACTGCCGTGTATGTAAGATATGCTCCGTTTGCAATATGCCGCCGCCGCAGCATGATTGGTGGGCACGGGCGGTGGGCAATGACCTCGCTACGACTACTCGTAGTCTGTCACAGGAAAGAATTGGTCAGGCTTTGAAAGGCTCAGAGATAAGTGGTGGTCGATAGAGGATGCAAGGAGCCAGATAGGACCGGTAGCAGCTCATCAAAAAAAAGTACCACCTGTGAAACGAGCTGCCCAACTGGGGAGCATGTCCGGCGGCCCTGCGTGTTGTTGGCAGATGTTCATCAGAACATTTTGTATCAGGTGAGACAGATCATGGACAGAAAAACAGAAAAAAAGATAAGAGAATTTTACATTAATACACATCGACAAATTGATTGTATGCGGCACATGAGACAACGTCCAATCCACCCACACCGTGCGACATTGCGATGCCGGCTCTACAAAGATAGCACGGTGCGGTTCTGACTTCCCAGTTTGGTTTGGATGCTACGTACGCTAAGCGTTCGGCGAAGCCGGATTGTCGGTGCCAATTTGGCAGCCCAACCTGGCCAGGGAGGGGGGGGGGGCAGGGCGCAAGAAGCGCTGTTGGTGACAAGGCAATCGCCGATTCGCGGAGAAGGCCAGCAGGGGGGGGGGAGGAGGTTCCAGATCGCATTGCAAGTGTGTTATTACTGCTGCGGTGGTCTAGATTGGATGGTGGCAAGACTGGCCGCACTGATCGCCTCTGGCCTCTGTTAGCGTATTTTTTTTTTTCGATCTCCGTACGGCAGCATCCGCCCCAAAAGCTTGCCGTGCTGCTCGCCAAGTAGCCAAGTAGCCAAGAAGGCCAAGCAGCCAAGAGGCCAAGAGGCCAAGCCCGTGGCCGAAATGCTTGTCTCGACGCACAGGAGCTGGCTCGCCTGTGATGAAAGATCTCAGCCACCAAGTGCCATACGTTCGTCATATTACCACTGCGTAGCAAGTTCAGATAACACAGTGGAGACCAACAGGAGCCTATTTTCTACAGGGGAGCTAATAATGGCTGGTGAGACGCCTCAGCGCCGTCTCAGCCTAACTGCTAGGGTCTGGCTACGGGGTAGATCCATGAACGGAAAAAAAAATTAGACGGCCAGGCCGCTAGCGTTGAGCGCCTACTCAGCCATTGTCTCTCTGTAGAGAAAACAACCCCACGCTGCAGAGTGGTCTGAGACGATGTTGATTCATCCCCTTTCGAGCTGACCTGTTCCAATCAACGGTAGCGCAAAATCAGATACGATAGTTTTGTGTGCATGTTTCTCTCACTTTGTCCATTTCCAACACGATGCAATTTTAATGTTTTATATTTATATTCACAGTTTATATCTCGTCACTTCTACACTGATACTACACACACTAAAGGTCGCAGTCACATTCCTACTCGGCCTTGCCGTCCGAGGCAGCCGCCGTGCTCCCGCTCGACTCATGGGCGGCCGGCACGTCCTGGGTGGCATACGCAAAGGTCTCCTGCTGCGTAATGGGACCCGTGTAGTTCTTGCGGCCATCCACAATCCATTGGACGCCGGCGATGATCAGGATGACGCCAAAGGCAACAATGCAGTAGTTCATGCTGCTCGGCGTGGTGGGGTTCTCGGGCGGGAAGAGGAAGAGGACGGTGGTGAGGAGCGTCCAGGCAATGCCGACAATGTTGAGGGTCCAGCCGATGGCGCCAGGCAGCTTAAAGGGGCGCGACTCAGGGAGCAAGTTGCGGCCGCGGAGACAGTGGATGGTCGGGGGGATGGCGTAGGTGACGCCGAGGGCGACGACGCTGGCGGCGACAATGGCGTTGAAGGCGCTGGTGGAGCCGAGGAAGACGAGGCCAAAGATGATGACCCAGGCGGTGGTCCACAGCAGGGCGTTAATGGGGACCTGCAGGTTGCCGTGGACCTTGGCAAAGACGCGGCTAAAGGGGAGGCCGCGGTCGCGGGCAAAGGCGTAGCTCATGCGGCTGCTCGTCGTCATGAGGGTGGTGGACGTGAAGAGCATGCAGATGAGCGGGAACATGAGCAGGCACACGGCACCGGCCTTGCTCTTGGTGGCCTGGTAGAGGATGGTCAGAAGCGGGCCAGCGGCGTCGCTGTTGACGGCATCAATGTCGGTGAGCACGAAAAGGAGGCAGCTGAGGAAGACGAAGCCCGTGAACATGCCGATGCCGATGCAGTAGATCATGATCTTGGGGCCCTCGACGGTCGGGTTGGGAATCTCCTCGACCATGTGGATGGTGCCGTCGAAGCCAGTCAAGGCGAAAGCACTGGATTGTTAAGACAAAATCATTAAAAAAAAAGGGGGGCAGACAAAGAACTTACCCCTGCAGCAGACCCAGCATCCAGGCGAAGCCATCTGACCAGCCCACCTCGTTGATGACCGAGCCGTAGACGAACTCGCCCGACTGGTAGTCCGGCGAGGCGCAGGCCAGCACGGTGATGCTGATGACGACGAAGCCACCCAGCGACCAGAGGAAGGCGGCCTTGGTGAAGAGGGGCAGCAGGCGGCTCGAGAAGGCATTGATGAAGAAGGAGGCGACGGTGAAGCCGACGTAGATGAGGAACTGGTGCCAGGCCTTGTACTCGTAGCTGGGGCTCATCAGCGAGATGATGTCGATGATGAGGGTGCTGCCCAGCAGGCCGCCGGTGGCCGTCAGGCAGACCCAGGCGCCGACGTTGATCCAGCCGGTGGTGAAGCTGATGGCCCGCGAGGCCTTGGGCCAGCTGATCATGGCCGCCCAGTGGTACTGGCCGCCGGCGGTCGGGTAGGCAGACAGGAACTCGGCCAGCGAGGCTGCCAGACACAGGTTGCACACACCGGCCACCATGAGGCCCCAGATGACGGCGCTGGGCCCCCCCGAGGGCAGGGCCAGGTTCATCGACGTCGACAGCGCCGTCCAGCTGTTGAGAATGGCAAAGGCCAGGCCCAGCATGGAGAGCTTGGAGAAGTTGCGCGGCAGCTCCTGCGTGACGCCGAGGCGCTCGAGCTCTGCGGCATCGTCGTTGACGGGAGCCGGCTTGGGCTTCTGGATGCTGTCCATTGTTGTGGTTTGTCGGTTGTTTGAGAGAGTGTGCAATGTTGTACAGTCGAGCTCTCGTCTTGGCTGAGGAGAGAAAAAAAATGTGAGGGTTCTCCAGGACAAGTATATATATTAGTAACGACAACTCTGTCTAGGAGCCTTCAGCGCATTCTGCGGTTCTGGCTGCCTAAAGAGGCAACGCGCATGGGCTCTGACTTCCTTCTTGACACCAGGCGTGTAATAACTATCACAGCGCTTTAGTTCCCCAGACTCGCCGGAACGTGGGCTTTGTGGGATGGACCTCTGCTGTGGCTAATTGCGTGGGCCGTTACGTAAAACGCGCCGGGCGCTGGAACGCCAGCGTGCCTCTGTCGTCATTTTCCCCGTTTCTCCGCAAACCCCAGCGCAGGCCTGTCGGTTTTGCTGCTGCCCGCCAAGATATGTCTACGATTTTTACAGCAGCCTCGCTGGGCCAAGAGCTGTTCAAGCTGCATTCAGCAAAGCGCTGCACGGCTGCGATAAGATACCGCCCGTTCTGCAAGAGAAGGATTGCCGCCGCCTTCCAGAAGGCTGTGTGCACAAGTCGGCGACAGGGGGGAACAGGGGCTAAAAAGGCAATGTGGGGAACCTAAAGATAAGAGGGCGGGCGCTGACAATTCGAATGGAGTTTGCGTTTTGGCAGGTTAGGTAAATTGAATGCTAATGGGAAACCAGGCCGCACTATCACCACGAACGCTCTAGCCTGCAATTTGTTCGGTACTCGCGCACGTCCGGTCCTACGTCGCCTGCCCCGTTGCCTGTTCCGGGCCAAATTTCCCTTTTGCACACAGGCCGTCGTAAGATGACCGCCAGAATTTGCCGCTTCAGAGCGCACCCCCAGCAGGCGATCTACAGCGCCCGGGCGCATGTCATGCGATGAAGCGTGTCTGCGTATCTGCGAGTGCGTGCAGCTGCTCTGTCGCAAGCCTAACGAAAAGAGAAACGAAGCAAAAAGAAAAAAAAAAGAAAAAAAAAAAGAACAAGCAACTACGCTCGCCACCGGATTTTAGCGGTGGGCCCCGAGCCGCGCTTCCGCTGCCTGCTCGTCCATCCAATGTCCCCGGTCGGTGATCCGCTGGCTTAGTCCCCATTGGCGACCCCACCGTGTTTCCTCAGGCCAAGCGTCATACGAGTGGCTGCCTTCATATATCCTGCCTTACCACCCCAACGTAATCTGGTGCTGTGAAAAAAAAGGCAGCAGAGAGGGGGACGACGAAAATGCCGCCCCGTGTTTCACGGCCACGGCCTGATAGCTGCAGACATCTCCGTCCTTCTTCGACTTTGACAACGTGTCGAAACACTGTAATCAGGTCACTCGCGACCAAGGCAGCTGCCAACACCGGGTTTCGATCCGATATTCCTTGTCCGGTGCCGTGCCATCCAAGGCTCGCAGGGCTCGCAGGGCTCGCGCACCTCCCACGCCGGCCGGGTGCCAAGGAATATCCCACGGCGAAAATATCCAGACACCAGGAAAAGACGAGGTCAGGCGCCCAACAGGCTGGACAAGACGACAGAACGCGACGAGAAGACGGAAGCGGGCAACGAGGGACACACAGGTCATGGGTGTGGCATGATGTCGACGAAGAACGTAGGACCGGCGAAGCCGACTTTCCGTCGGGAAACTTCATATCGGGTCAGCTATCAAAACCGGACTCGTACGAGTGGCTACGAGCAGATCCATTTGCCCGGTCGTCGCTAATAACCCCCCTGTGGGACTGTAAGATACGAGTAGATTGCCCGTGCATCGCAACGGCTTCTGTGGACTGCTGTGGACTGCTGCGGACCTGGACAGGGAAAAGGGGGGGGCGGCCGTGTTTCGCGAAAATCGCGAAATGCTTCCAGTCACGTGGGCTCCGTTCATGCAGGCGAATGAGCGGCCTGCAGTTCGATAACATCTCGTACAGCAGTTTCGTAAGAGTGGGATATTTGACCAGTCACCGGGGATCTGGTGCGGCGCCAGCTTCTGTTGCAACGGTTACATTCACCGGCTGACGCCAAGCACATGACCAAAATCTCCTCTGCATTCTAGACACTCCCAGTGTGAAAAACCTCGTCCACTCCATTAGGCGCTATATATCCAAAGATCCTCCCTTCCCTCAGTCTTCCTTTTCCTCTGTTATCGAAAGGGAAGCACCGTCGTCGAGAAATGAAAGGTGCACATTCCCACCGTCTGCAAGCCGGTGGCATTCCCATGTTCCGACGGACGGGTCTGCAGAATGCGGTTGGTGCTCATGCTGGTGCTCGTGCTGGAGCTCGGCCCACATGGTTCCGAATGAGGTCTTCTCTCCTCGTGATTTGCCCTTGTTGAGGAAACATAGCGTCGTTGGGTGGTCCATCCGCTCCATGTCATCCACCTGCAGGCGGCATTCCCCCAGGGCGCGCACCGCCCCGCTGTTGTAGTGCAGCACCATGCCTCTGCAGTGGCGCGTGAGCCGGTCCCGGTAAAGCTCAATCGATGCAACATTGCGCAGCGTTTCTGAAGCTACGTACGAATACTCTCCCTGGAAATCCGCATGCCGTGGGACCCTCGCCGGTCCGCTCCGCCGTTGCATTGTCCCATCATCGTCGTCTCCCTTGGCGTCTTCCTGCAGGCTGTATGTGCAGAGACAAGAAACGTGATTGCCATCGGATGGCTGTCCATAGACAAGGGTGTTGAAAGGGAACATGCCAGAGATGTGATCACGAACAACAATAGGGTCCTCGGAATCACTGGGCAGGGACGGGTCGGCCAGCTCCATGCAGCCTGAGAGCTGGGTTCGGACGAGCAGAACGAAAAACGTGGCCTCTCCGATGGATTTGGTGCGAATGCTCAGCGAAATCAGTCGGTCGCCCTCTGGCAATGGCAGGTAGACCCATGAAGGCTTCAGCGGACGCTCATCTTGCAGTCCGCGTTCAAACGTAGACATGGCACACGGACTGTAGGAGGTGTGGGGATGGATGCCGCAAAGACGGCCCGTGAGGAAGAAAAAGGTGATGCCCCAGACTCGGCTCATCTCCACGGCATAGTACCTCAGACACGGCCTGGTCGCCTCGCCATCAATGGAAATCAATCCACGCCAAGTCAGACGTGGTGGAGATGGCGTGTTCCATGTACGGAGTGTAGACTTTCTAGAGGGCAATAGAAGACGCAGTCGGCCGTTCTAATGGAAACGTCAGATAAATTTGCATGTGAAAGACGGGGAAGGTACAAAAAAAACATGCCTTTAACTGTGCCAAGGTGGACGAAAGCGCAGACATGTGTTCGACGACGTACACAAGTTCACGAGAGACTTCCCCGCAGTAAACAGGTTTCCCCCAAAAACGCTCAATTTTTCTGACGCCCTCAGAGTCGATGATGATTCGCACAGTCGAAGGCGACGACGTGTCAGCCCTCTCTAGCTTTCCAAACCGCTGCCATGACAGAATGTCGCCAAGGCGCATAGTAGTAAGCGGCGATCGATTCGTCTTCTGCACAGTTTTGGCCATGCTCAGAGCTTTGGTGCATCTCCACAGTGTCGAATGCGGCGACAGCCGGTGGATCATGTCCAGAACTTCAGGCGGAAGCCGACACAGCTCGGGCAGACCGATGGCCTTGGCAATCTTAGCAAAGGCGTCCATATCCAGGGCCACTGGGTAGTGATAGATCGGCGGCGCATCGCGCCAGGGCAGCCGCCATGCCGTCGAGACCCAGAGCCGGTCCAGGATGCTTTCGGTTGTGATGCCCCAGTGGTACCAGGCCACCGCAAAACAATCATAATGCATGCAGACATACTCTGATGATTCCAGACACTGGCTGCAGGCGTTGGCTCGACACAATTTTTTAGAATCGGGAAGAACGGTCTCGTCATTCGGCTGCGGTGTCCGTGGGGGGAAGGGGAAGGGCTTCGTGGAGCCAGCGTACGTTGACGAATCACGGTTGGTCTTGGCCCGGACTGCCACAGCGACGGTCAGCACGAATCAGACATGGAATTTCGGTAATGACGTACGCGCTATCGCACGTTCATGTGTGGAGATTATCTCTGCACATATTCCGCAGTAGGGGGTGACCTTGATGTGATCGCCGGACATGGTTGCTGTGATGAGGGGTTAGATGGAAAGGGACAAAGGACGGTGTCATGTGGGCCGCAGTCAGACAGAACCCCGCCTTTATATACCCTTGGCAGAAAGAGAGAGGTCAATCGGTCGGTCACTGGACCAAGCAAGGCGGGACGGGACGGCTGGCCAGATGGAGCATAATCCCTGTGACTTTGCGAATTTGTGCGTCGCCGTGCCTTGTGTCTTTGAGGTTATTCGCACCTAAGGTGTCCAAGACCTCCACCCATAGAAACAATTCTCGCGACCCCAGTGGGGAGCAGTCGCCGAGGAGATGAGAGCATATAAGTCATTGCGACCATAGTGTTGTGGATGCCGTGAAGGGATGCCTGTAGGGCTGCGTAGTCACTTCGGGTCGACTGCCACTAATCCCAATTGGGAATGGGGCTGCATCCAATCCACATCGATGCTGCGTAGGCGAAAGAAACACAATCAACAACGTCGAGCACACAATCCGCCAAACACACGGGCGGCCATGGGAAGGAGCACGCGAGCCAGTGCGGTGGCTGCGGCGAAAAAGATTTCCGCACAGGCACAGGATGAAGATGTCGCAGTGAATCCGCCGGTCAAGGCGCGTCGCGACGCGAAACGCAAACGACGCGCGACGCCATCCGAAGACGGCGAGTCGGACGCGTACGCCGAGGACGACAACGTCCACGAGGAGGAGCAATCCAGCCGGACGGCGTCTCCCGATGATTTCCCGCCACCCGAGGCGCCCGTGGCCAAGCGGCGAAAGGTGGGCTCCACATGGAGCGCCAGCAGCAAAGAAGCTCTCTTCCGGCGTCTGTTTGGGCCGATCGGCCAGCCACAGCCACCCGTGCTGCAAGCCTGCCAACCACCCGCACGCGTGCACGGCGAGCAGTACCACCGGCCGCTGCTTCTGGACGGCGCGCGCGGCCACGCAGGCCGCCGCGCGCTGCTGGCCTGGTACGATAGCGTCAGCACGGCACGCGGCATGCCCTGGCGCAAGCCGTGGCTGAGTCCGGAGGCCGCTGGACACGGTGCTGCGGGTCGTGCCGCCCTCGCCACCCGCGCATACGAGGTCTGGATCAGCGAGATCATGGCCCAGCAGACGCGCATCGCCGTCGTCATCGACTACTGGACCCGCTGGATGGCGCGCTGGCCCACCATGGCCGCTCTCGCCGCCGCCGCACCCGACGACGTTCTCAACGCCTGGCGCGGCCTCGGCTATTACAGCCGGGCCGCCCGCATTCACGCAGGCGCGCGCGCCGTCGTTTCCGCGCCGGACTTGCGCGGCTTGCTGCCGGCCGACACCGCCGCGCTGCAGGCGAGGGTGCCGGGCGTCGGGCGCTACACGGCGGGCGCCATTGCAGCTATTGTGTTTGGGCAGCCAGCGGCCATGGTGGACGGCAACGTGATGCGAGTGCTGAGCCGGCAGCTCGGGCTGTGGGCGGATGGCAAGGCAGACAAGGCAGTCGGCGACCTGCTCTGGGCGGCAGCCGAGGCGTTGGTCCAGGCGGTGGCGAGGGACGGCGACGGCGACGGCGACGGCGACAACGACAAAGAGGAACCGCAGAAGGTGGATGACCCAGCGACACCAGAACCTAGCGACCGCCCGGGCCGCTGGGGCCAGGCGCTCATGGAGCTGGGCAGCACCGTCTGCGGTCCGAAGCCAGACTGCACCGCCTGTCCGATCAGCTCGACGTGTCGGGCCTATGCCGAGGGATTGATGTTGTCAAGAACATCAGACATCCCCCTAGGTGATCTCGAGGACCTCCAAGATGCGTGCCAGCTGTGCGAACAGTTTCCAGAGTACTTGGACGGGCCATTGGAGGTGGATAAGAAGAGAGGAAAGCCTGCACGCAAAGCGCCGCTTCGTAAGACGAAGTCGCCGTTCTTTGACCCGCAAGAGGCGGCTGGCCTCGACAAGGAAACGCTGGAGACTGCTGTCAACCATGCCAGGCTCTTCCCGTTGAGAAGACCAAAGAAGGCAGCACGTCAGATCGAGACGCTGGTGTGCGCCATCCGCGCTGCCGACGGGCGCTATCTGCTCCACCGGCGGCCCGCCAAGGGACTGCTGGCGGGCTTATGGGAGCTGCCGAGTCACGATCTCCCAGAGCCCCTGAGTAGCAAGACAGCGAGGAGGAAAGAGGCCGAGGCAGTTGTTCTGCGGCGTCTGCAGGGGTGCAGTTGCGGAAGCGAGTGCGCCAAAAAGAGTGGCTGTTGCGAGAGGAAGGGGCGAGTAGGGGAGCCAGTAGGCATGAGAGAATTGGGGACGGTGCCATGGGTGTTTTCGCACCTGCGGCAGACCATGCACGTACACCTTTTCACTATCAGCGAGGACAGCGGCAGTCTGCCGCCTCCAGACACTTGCTGCTGGGCCACGGCAGCCGAGGTTGAGGATGCGTATTCGATGGGTACGGGAATGCGCAAGTGCTGGCATCTGGTGCACAAGGCAGCCCAAGACGAGTAGAGATGGCATTTATTTGACATTTATTGTCCCTATCCCCTGGTCCAGTTTTTCCACTTTTCTTCTGCCATTATATATATTGTCCGGAGCATCATATTTGGACATCACTTGGAGGTTCCCGTCGCGGTAGCTATGGCCGCCGTGCTCGAGGTGGTTGTCGTGTTCGACTGAACCTCTCCACAGACCACGCCGTCTGTAAAGCAGGTGACACCCTTTACGGCGGTGATCCACTCGGCTATTCTCGTCAGCATGGTCCGTAGTCAGTCCGGCTGGGACAAGTGACACCTACCTAGGTCGACAGCAAGCGGCTGAGTCGTGTTTGTCGAGCACTGGCAGCTCATCACCGAAGACGTGGGGGGCGACAAGCTGCAGTTGTGGCACACCGTAGAAAAGTTGACAGGTGCAGAGTCCCTGGGAGTCAGAATGTGCTCTTGCTTATGAATTCCGCTGCCTCAACAAATCTTCCATGGACTCACGACGGGTACGCCGGCTTGATCGTCTGGTTGCTGGCCACAAAAGACTGGTCGAGAGAGATCAGCGATGTGATCACGTTGGGTGGCGACGGGCACAGCGTCCACAGCGCCAACTGTCCAACGTCGGTCTGATTTTCGAGCTGCCACGAACGGCACAGGTCGGGGAACGGAAAGGCAGGGTCAGGCGGCGGGATGGAATCACACAGAGAGAGCGCGTTGCTGCCGTCGACAGCTCTGATGGACAGGGCCTTGACGGCCAGAGCAGGCAGCAGAGACGAGAGCATATTGAGTTTAGTGTGCAGATGGATGGTGGGGAGTTGAAGATGGTTTTGTGATCAAACGGAGGAAACCTAGCCAGGAAGACGCGTTAAAGTAAGCAGCGTGTTGGTATTAGTCGGATTTCTGTCAAAAGCTTTGTCTCGTTTGTCTTGTCGCTGTTTGTTGACGTGCCACTGACAGGCTTCTTCTCGGTCGCACCTGCCGTGGCAGCTGTCTGCAGCCAGGTGCAATACACGGTCGACACTGCCATGTTGCACCAACACTTGGGATTTGTCACGGTCTTTAACTGCAACAGACGTCGTTAGACAAACTGTGGCAAGATCGCTTGCGTGCAACACAGGACCATCTTCAACTGGACAGCCGGCTTTCCTGGGGACATCTTCGAATTTGCGATGCATTCACTTGCTCTATTTGCTTGCGGAATTCATCCTACGCGCTTTACACACTTGGAACAGTGCCTTTTGAAATCTGAAAACATATTTGTTGATATTCTCAGAGGGAACATCGGTAATAACGGAATTGCAGTCAAAATGGCCGGCTGCCTCGGCTGAAGTATCCTCACCTTTCTAGCAATTGGCATGCCCATCTTGCTAAATTATGTAGCAATTAGTCATGATTACGCAGATGCGAGAGCGAGGTATCATCTGAGGTTTTTTGATCCACAGCCTTCTGCTTGTACTCCTCCCTTGTCTCAGAAACGTTGAGATATGCTATGCCAATACACACGTTGGGAAGGGCTCCAAAGACAGGGTAAGATACCATTGGTTGGGTCTTCACAGGGGTTAGCTAAAAATGCTTGAAATGCACGCGTGCGCCTCCCACTAGGCTAGTCCTACGACCCTCTCCGTTCGTGGCAGACGAGTGGACTGACTCGTTATTGCATGGATCCATAGTATTAATTACCGCTTTTATACCTTGCCATTTCTAGCAAGAGACAACGTCAAGACATAGATATTGTTTCTTTTAATAGGATCACCGGGCTAATCTTAACTTTAATCAATGGGAAGGGAAGTAGCCGTTAACCGATTGTGGCCAATGAGCTATCCGCAGTCGCAATCTCGACGCCGCTGTTGCGTGCCGTGATTTGACATCATCATACACAAGACTGTGAGGATGTACCCCTGCCACGTACGGCCATAGATACTGGAAAGCACGGGATCCCGTCCGCTCTCCCCTAGTTAAACCAGTAATCGGCGGATTAGTAGTTGGGTCGGTGACGACCAGCGAATACCCGCTGCTGTACGTTTTTTTTTTTCCTCGGATTTTTTTTTAAGTTTCGTCGGAGAAAGTTGCACCTGAATGTGTTTGAATCCAGCCAGCTGGATAGTTTTTCTATTTTTATGACGTTGATATTCTACCACGGTGATGCCTGTATTCTGTACAATTCCCAACCTAAATCCATAGACCATGCGTATCTTACCATATTTCCGAGCACACACTCTGAACACACACTTTGAACAAAAGGAATACCCAACACACGGTGCCAGCCAAGGCAACTGAAACTGGCCCGGCATACATCTATCTGTGCCTTGGCAGAAAACAAAGGAGAGTAATAAGATATGTAATGTAATGCTTGTTCCGTCTTAGCGCTTGTCGTTAAGCGGAGCATACTCCGTACCGAGCTCCTCGAGGGAGACTTCGTGCTTGGTCTGGGCTTCCCGAATGGCCTCGCGGCTCACCACGCGGCTGGGATGGAAGACGCTGAAGGCGATCGCAGTGGCGCCCATGGGGATGGCATCCAGGACGTAGAGGTATTTCTCATCGGCCATGAGCGAGCTGTCCTGGCCCATGATGTATTCGATGATCCGGTAGGCGGACCGGATCATGATGAGGGTGCTGGTCAAGTACAAAATGTTCATGAGGGTGCGCCAGGGCGTCTGGAGGCGGTTCGCCTGGGCCGTGGGGTACTGGTGGATACGCATGTGGAACAGCACGATGACGACAATGAAGAAGCCGAAGAACAGGATCTGGATACCCAAGCCGCCGATGATAATGTTGTTGCCCATGTTGACGGCGGAGGTCGTTTTGGCTTGGGCCAGCATGCCGCCGCCGCCGCTCTGGGCGAAGAACGAGAGCACGTCGCCGAGCACAAACACCTTGGTCAGCCACCGCGGGCGGATCAGAACCAGGTTGTCGCCATGGAGCACAATGACGAGCCGGCCAAGGACCATGTAGATAGACGCCGCCATCAGGGTCGGCCCCAGCAGCAGGAGGAGCGACTGGATGATGTACGGGACCTCGGTGAAATCAGGGGCTTGATGGGAAGACACAGCTCGCCCTCCGTATCCGACTGCCTCGACTGTGTTGGCGTTAGCACCGGCACCTACACGAAGATGTGGACCAAGGGGTCATAGGATAGAGACGTACATAGACAGCCAATGATGAACGGAATAAAGTACCATGTTTTCTTCGTTGCGACCTTAAATATATGCCATGCTGAAGCAGCCAGGAATAGAATAATGAAAATCACTGCCGCCGCCATAGAAGGCGTGTAGTGGTAGAAGACGAACGCCGTCTCCGACGTGTCGGTGGTAGTAGAATTCGTCATGTTTGCGTTGAAAGCCTGCGGGCGTTGATGTAAAGAGAGAAAAGGCGACGGTAGCCAGAAAGAGACAATGACAGCAAGCAGATATGATGCAGAAAGGAAAAAAGAAAAGAAATGTAGATTGTGCTTTGAACTTGTCCTGAAATCTTCGAGGTGAAGTGCAGACGAAGATGAGGGGAAGACGTTAAATAAAAACAACGGCCTGACATCAACATCACCGCGTTCGACGAGACGCCCTCGCCGGGTACATTCAGGATACGAAGCGTGCTAGCCCCCACTAGGTCACAGAGGGGCCACTATGGACCACTCATCACGGTCCAAATACGAGCCCACTTGCACCCGTCAGGGGAAGCTTCTGCCCCTGCGGCTCAGCCGCCCGGCAGCGTGGTCCATTGCTTTTAGCGCCGTTGCATCGTGTTGCTACGACTACTCCGTACTGGGCGTCTTTCATGCCATTTCAATTGATTTCCTAGTACGTGTGTCAGCTTTTAATTTGAGCTGTCCAGGAGGCGGCGTGTCAGTCAAAGGGAGAATGGCAGTGCTGGCTCGTCGATGCGGCCTGGACGTGAAACCACATGGCGTGCTGTTGGCTGTGAGGAGCACCGCAGGAAAAGTGCGGGTGCGGAAAGTCAACGGCAAGATCTTATCTAATCACTTTGATGTAAAGAAGCACATTGAAGGGATTTGTTGACAGTCAACCCCGAATCGGCATAACGGCACGGGTGCTGACTGTTTCGAGGGCGGGCACACGCGTGATGGCAGGCAGCAGCATTTCAAGCTTCGGACGATTCGCGAATGGTCTGAGATGGAGGCTTGGCGTGGCCGAGGCGAAGTTCGCACTGCAAATTCTGCCACGCCGATTCACGTTGTCAAGGCAGTTAGCCCTGCGGATGCGGAAAAGACGGAAAACGAGTGAGAAAGCGAATGAGAATGCGAGTTGGAAACTGGGCTGCAGACCGAACGAGAGAGCGAATGCGAGTAAGATATTATTAGGTACACAACAAGTGGAAATACTACATTCTTCATAGGGCGGTACGCGCAATTATTAGAATACGCCGTACACCGACAGACCTTATTCGAGGACTCTCCGGCGGGGTAACAGAGCGGGGCTTCAGGGCGCCAATGCGACGTCCCAGAATACGCCAGCCAAGCCAACAGTGGAGGGGGGCTAATTTTTTGGTCTCGATTTGGGGTCTCGATCGCCATGCACAGGTTGTTTTAAAGAATCTGGCAGCCTGGAGAGAGGCGCGGCAGTTGAGCTGGTGCAGCATTTTTCCAGGCACCAAAAATCCTTTCGGGGAAATTTTCCTCGTTTCTGACATTGAATCCCGTTTTCGGACCATTTCCCATACACAAACGTCAACATGGGATCTCCAGAAACCGAAAGCGAAAAGAAGGGATCCGGGAGCATTTTCCGGCGCGGGTCGTTGGCAGGCCGGGCACGGATTGAAGGTGCGTGCAACGGCAACGGCCATGGGCATTCGACAGACGTATTGCTCACCACGCAGATGATGGCCGCTTCACGGTGCAGGTCGACAACATGCTCATCAGCATGCTGTCACAGCTGATGCCGGACGTCACGGAGCGTCGCGAACTCGACGAGATCGAACCGCCGCCGCCCTATTCGGCTGAGGACGAGAAGCGAAATGAGAAGGAGCGGGAGCGAGAGCGGGAGCGCGACCGACTGGCCGAAATGGCACCCATGGTGGTGGAGACGGAGTCGTCATTGTCGACAGGATTGTCTGCGAAGTCCTCCTCCTTTGCCCAGGCCGGGCCATCGTCGCCGTCGTCGTCTTCGAAACCATCCTCTTCCAGCTTCGGCCTCCGGCTGAACATTGTCATACAGGTGGTGGGCAGCCGCGGTGACGTGCAGCCGTTTGTGGCTCTCGGCTGCGCTCTGAAGGAGGCGGGGCACCGCGTGCGGCTGGCGACGCACGGCGTGTTTGACGACTTTGTGCGCGGCGCCGGACTCGAGTTTTTCCCCGTGGGCGGCGACCCGACGGAGCTCATGTCCTACATGGTGCGCAACCCGGGCCTCATCCCAAGCATGGCGAGCCTCCGCGACGGCGAGGTGCAGAAGAAGCGGCGCATGATGGCGTTGATGCTGGACGGGTTTTGGCGGTCGTGCATCGAGCAAGACCCGCTGACCGGTGCGCCCTTTGTCGCTGATGCCATCGTCGCCAACCCGCCCAGCTACGCCCACATCCACTGCGCGCAGGCACTCTCCATCCCGGTGCATCTCATGTTCACCATGCCGTGGACGAGCACGCGCCAGTTCCCTCATCCGCTGGCCAACCTGCTTCAGAACGAAGACAGCAGCTCTCGGGTTGACACAGGGCTTGTCAACTACGCGTCGTACTCGGTCGTGGAGTGGATGACTTGGCAGGGACTTGGCGATGTCGTCAACGACTGGCGCACCCGTGTCCTCGAGCTCCAGCCCGTCCCCACCTCAGAGGGGCCGCGGCTGACAGAGACGCTCCGCGTCCCCTTTACGTACTGCTGGTCGCCGGCTCTCGTGCCCAAGCCGACAGACTGGCCATCCAACATTGGTAAGCCCTCTTCCCTTCCGTTCTTGCTTCTGAACCTTGTCCGTGTCTGACCGTCAGATGTCTGCGGCTTCTTCTTCCGCCAGCCGCCCAAATATGACCCCCCCGCCGAGCTCGACTACTTTCTCCGCACGGGACCCCCACCCATCTATATCGGCTTCGGCAGCATCGTCATCGATGACCCGAGCGCCCTGACCCGCACCCTCATGCGGGCCATCCGCGACACCGGCGTGCGGGCCATCATTTCCAAGGGCTGGAGCAATCTGGGCGGCGATCAGGTCGACTTTGACGAGGGAAACCCAAACGTCTTCTTCTTGGGCGAATGCCCGCACGAGTGGCTCTTTAACCACGTATGTGCCGTGATCCATCACGGCGGTGCTGGCACGACGGCCTGCGGCCTGCTGCACGGCCGCCCGACGACTGTTGTGCCCTTCTTTGGCGACCAGCGATTCTGGGGCGAGATGGTAGCGGCGGCTGGGGCGGGACCTCGGCCGATCCCGCAGAAGCAGCTGACGGCCGAGTCGCTGGCAGCCGCCATCACCTTCTGCCTCTCGCCCGAGGCCATGAAGGCCGCACACGACCTCGCAGCCAAGATCCGCATGGACGGTGGCGTGAACCAGGCGGTGGCATCGCTCCACAAGCAACTGGAACGGTCGGGCGGCTACGCCAACAACCGGTGCGACCTGCTGCCGTCACAGCCCGCAGCCTGGCGCTACAAGCCCAGCGGAGGCGGCGGGCGCGTGTGGCATCTGTCCAAGCTGGCTGCCGAGGTGCTCGCGGACAATTTTTTGCTGGAGAGGGATAGGCTCAAGTCGTGCGTCTATTCTTGTTTCTTGTCCCTTTCTTCTGCTTTCATTTCCGTTTGTTGTTAGCTGACAAGGCAGACTCCACATCAAGACCACCATCATCGAGAATCGGCGCTGGGACCCCGTCACGGCGACTACGGCGTCCCTGATCGGCACGACCAAGGGCATGTTGACGGGCGCTACGAGCATCGTCACCCGACCTATGGATGTGTACAACAAAGCCCACGGGGATGGCCCGGTATCGTCGTCGTCGTCGTCGATGCAGACCAAGGACGCGGCGTCCATATCCAGCCGAGGCAGCAGCAGCACGCGCGCGCCGTCCAACATCAACACGACGGCCAAGATGGCGGCCGCGTCGGCCTCGGGTGTTGGGACCTTCTTCAAGCACATGACCAAGGGCATGATACTAGACATGCCGCTGGCCGCCGCCGAGGGCCTGCGCAATGTGCCCAAACTCTACGGCGGCGAGGTGACCAGGCGCGACAACATTGACGGCGTCGTGTCGGGAGCTGTGGTCGCGGGCCGGCAGTTTGCCGAGGGCATGGCGGGAGGCATCACCGACCTGTTCACGCAGCCGGTAAAGGGCGCCCGCGAGGAAGGCGCACTGGGCGCGGCCAAGGGCCTCGGCAAAGGCCTGGCCAGCTTCTCCACCAAGGTGACTTCAGCCCCGCTGGGGCTGGTGGCATACTCCTTTGAGGGCGTGTACCAGAGCCTGCGCACCGTCGGCGCCCGCCGCCCCAAGGTGGTGCGGTCAACCAAGCAGGCCGAGGGCATCTGGATGTGGGAGCGGGCGCGCGTCGAAGGCTGGGGCGACGGCGTGGAGAAGCAAGTGCTGCAGGGATTTCGCAGTGGAATGCCGTCGGCCTCTCACTAGACATGAAAGAGGAATTTTGACTTGAGATAGGGGAGGGGGGGGGGGTCCGACATTTAGATTGTTGGAGTCTTAGACGGGAACACTGAGGCATTGAGGCAGAGGGATATTGGAAAATAAAGCATTAAAGATACCTTTTCTATCAATTAGATTACAGCCAATGATTATTTTATACATAAAGAAAAAAAAAGAAAAAAATAGATGACGTCCTTTATATCTTATCAGTCCCCCTGCCCATTTCTCCTGCGTGATCTTGAATTATTCATTTTGTCGGTATATAGCTGCACTGGCGAGGTAAGGGGAAGATCACGTGACAGGGAGCATCCTCGGGGGTCCCTGGAGGACCCTGGGGAGGGTTCACTGCCCTGGAATCCTTCCGCACAAAAACGCCTCACCAGACCCCTACTCAGACCTAGACTAGACAACGAACAGAGAAGCATCACCACAGACCATTGTACCACCGCAGGACACTCACTTGCGGACGTACAGGGCCACGGTGACTTCGACAGTGACTACAACGATCGTTGATAACGAACTAACCGCCGGCATACCGACACATTTAGATTAAGCGCCGAGGTTTACAATTATGCCGGCATTGCCCTTGGATTTTGGATAGTATGGGGTATTTTACAGAGTATCAGAACATATATCAAGACAAGTAAGTTGCTAAACGTCCTTTTTAAAACATGGAAACAGAAACAAAGATGATTTTCACGGCCAGAGATATCAACGACACTGTTCAAGGGTATTGTTCCGCCGCCACTGACGGCACAGACTATTTATTTATTTATTTTAACGTCGCCAGTCAGTGGCCAAAACCACTGGCGTTCGCCTCCCGAAGGGCATGTGACGGGATAAGCAAAAGGATTTACATGTATAACCACTGCTCTACTCCTGCCAAAGTAATACACCTAGTAGTAGCCACAATACCCAGAAATCCGCACCAAGTGCTAGAGGCTAGGCCGAAGCCTTATTCCAGCCGTATGCCTACCCCTCCGTGCGGGTAGGCCACCGGCTTAAATATCTAGCTCTTCTATCACAGCGTTGCCGCCTAGCATACCAGTATTGTCTTTTCTGGGTTCTTGATCCTAGAGTCGTAGTCTAAGCGTAGCAATACCTACGCGGATGTTGCGTGCCTCTCTCGAGAGCACCGGGGAATTCTCTGACAGGAGCAAGGCTCAACTATCCTGCGAATCACCCGTAGCTTCTGGTCATGAATAAACACAGGAAACGGTCGCTAAGGTGCGCTACCGCGCGGTATCACAGTGCCAGTGTATTGTACTGGATCTTAGTGAATTGTTGTAAAGAGTTGTGATCGTTATTCTTCCGTCTGCATCGTGCATTCTAAGAGCAAAACTATTTATCTGTGACAGTGGGAAGAGCGCC
Source organism: Harringtonia aguacate (assembly GCA_014183095.1). Taxonomy (NCBI): domain Eukaryota; kingdom Fungi; phylum Ascomycota; class Sordariomycetes; order Ophiostomatales; family Ophiostomataceae; genus Harringtonia; species Harringtonia aguacate. Next base: position 26,410 of record JACCPH010000016.1, read on the forward strand.
AGGACGTAGCAGCGGAAGAGAGTTAACAGGTTGGTTAACGTTTTCGTAAGATCCTTTAAATCTTGAAACTTTAAGTGGTGGTTAAGTCTCTAAATCAACGAAAGGATTGATTGTAAAAGGAAGCCAACTCTTAAATACCTTTCTTTTGACGAGACGAAGAAGTGACGGGAAAAGGAGGTATTCACCAGCTTTTTGCGGTTGTTAGTGTTTTCGCTGTAGGGACAGTACTTGCACTAACAGTGGTAAAAGTGGTAAAATTAATTTAGGGAGAGTTAACTAGCTAAAAACTTAATTGAGCTGACTAATCTAATCTTAACACGCATGGCATATCGTATTCTTATTTAACCACGTAGGTCGAGTGCTGTGGGGAAACTCGCTTGTATTTGTACAGCGGTTCTCCGCTCACATGTCATCACATGGCCACAGCTAGACGCAGTAGTCTGGAGGAGTACCTGGCCGTTTTCACCTGACTCTCTAACTACACCCCAGGGCCACGTACCTGGCCACTTTCACCTGACCCTCTAACCACACCCCAGGGCCACGTACCATGAACAAAAAAGTTTTGTGGAACGATGAAGATTCATTGCTTCCCCTCAAAAATACCCCGCCGATGTCGTGGTTCTGTCTTCTCGGCCGCACTGATGCAAAGGGCTCTTTCCTATGGATTGGATCAGATCAGGATCACCCGGTGTCGCAGAAAATAGGAGGCCACCGATCTTGCAAGCCCATGATATTGCGCAGGCCGTCTGAGCTCGTCAACAGGCAGTAACCGTCTAACACCGCACCTTCAACGGAGCCGTTGCCGTGATAAGATAACATACCCGGACACTGCTGTGGAGAATGAGCTTACCTGTGACCTTTTAAGGCAGCCAAGGAACCTGTTATTACATATGCTAAAACTGCGGAACTGGGCGAGTGGTACATGCTAATTTAAGGTTGTTCGCTGGTTTGTTTGTGGCCATCGCTAGGATTTATGGCAATGACTAAATGCTTTATGGAGCTTCCTTCTACTGTTCTGTGTACGCATGCTAACTTCCTTCTACTTTGCAAAAAAAAAAAAAAAGACCTATTCTGTTGAATCTCACGGCTCTAATGATAATGAATCCCTCCTTACTCCCTTGCATACAGAAGTACAATAGAAGCATTGATTCTCCTTCTCCCCTTTTTGTGCGAATATTTTTCCGTCTTGCAAGGGAAAAAGGCAACGCTTAAAGTTTAGGGACCTTATATTTGCCCCTTGCTACCTTCTTCATAAGATTATACGCTAATTTTTCATAGGGTCGTTGGAAAAGCACGTTATCATACATTCAGAGTACAAATAGTACTACTGTCGGTTAGCCGGCGGTAGTTAGTTATCAACGATCGTTGCAATGTCATAGTCGAAGTCACCGTGGCCCTGTACGTCCGCAAGTGAGTGCCCTGCGGTGGTACAATGGTCTGTGGTGATGCTTCTTCTTGATTGTCTCTTTCTAACTCTAGGGCCGCGATGCGTGCTAGAGTTTTTACCCCTGGATGGGGGGACCCCACAGCCGCTGATTGGCCACGGCGCAAAATCTCACTGGGTCCTGCTGACTATCTACCAACAACTACTGTACGAGTACGTACAAATAGTAATAGGCTCTGGTTCCAAGCCAACCAGAGTGGGGAGAAAGGGTCAGGTGCCAAGGATGTAACCCCAGCAGAAGATCGCCGCGGTCTTCCACTTCCACTTCCAGGTCGACTTCCGCACAGCATCGAGAAGCTAGCAGAACCCTGACCGAGGTTCTTACCGAAGCTGGCTCCAGAAAGCCAAAACTGCGAGTGCAGTGGTAAGATACAAAAGTACACGGAGTATGCACTCGTATTCACAAACATATGGCCCGAATATGGTGGGATCGTCGTCAGTTTTGACCGTTGGTAGCGTGCGCAGTCGAGTCTAGTATGTTATTTATTGACCTTTGTAAGATATATAATGCTCTTTTGTACG
>JACCPH010000016.1:29790-146192 GCA_014183095.1 Harringtonia aguacate
GCCAGCTTCATCGGCAACAAGCTCGAGACCATCGCTAGCCTCGACCCGTGTAAGGGGTCAAGAGCAAGTATATTCAACTGACTAATGCCGTATCTAGTAAAAGGAACGCATTACAAAAGAAGAAGAAGAAAAAGAAGAGAACGCTGCATCGTGGGATGCGAAGAAAAGGGGGCACTGGCGTGCACGTGCCAAGCGCGCACGTGCATGTAATATGATTGGCCGAGTGCGGTCGAGGCTCTTCATGGGCACAGCCCGTTACAACCCGGCCGAGAACGTCCTGACCGCCCTCGTGCGCTGGGTCGAGGAGGGCATCGCCCCCGACACGATCATGGGCACTGCCTACGTCAATGCCACCCAGAGCGACGGCGTCGCCTTCAAGCGCCGCCACTGTCGCTACCCCTATCACAACGAGTACCAGTCGGGTGATCCTGACAGCCCAGACAGCTGGAAGTGCGTATGGGACGATGCGAGCGGCTTCTAGACGGAAAGTTTTTTATCTCCAAAAGTGGTATGTATCTGCTCCCCACCCAAAATTGTGTGTGTGTATTTCTGTGTGTATAGAATTGCTTTCTATAGTTGCTTCAAAAAAAATCAAGAGTACGATAGCCCGTTTTGTTCAAATATTAGGCTCCCAGACGAAACTGGTGGTCTCCTCTGTGAGTTATCTTGTTTGCAACTTGACAAAAAAATGCGTGTCCTGCTCGTAGTAGCAACTGCACTGCACGCCTCGTATCCGTCAAGATGCAATGCTCCAAGTCGGCACGGATCAGCATCTCGTAGTAGCCTTGGACAAATCCACAGCGCTCGTATCTATCTCCAATCTATCTCCATGGATTTCATATCCTCATATTCCACAGAATGCCTAGCTACCCAAGTCACAAGAAATCGCACCGCATCATGGTGCGGGAATGGAGGAGAGAGGAGGGGGAAATTCGGGGTAAGGAGGGGGTGGAGGGGGGGCGGCATCATCGGCAGTTGATTTAAATTCCTAGACTTGTCTGCGAGTGTCGGCAGGCAATGCTGCTTCGACTGAGTCTTATATAATAAGGGAATATTTTTAGTTCAAAGGCCAAGTCTGTTAAAAGTCTCATGACCGGTTGGTCAATGTCATGGTATTAGTTGCTGTGCAGAGAGGTAATAGAACGGGCTGCTGCAGTCTGGAACGTTCTAGTTGTCCGTCTGTATGGTCATTTTTTTAGTCTGAAGCAACAGCCCGTAAACAGCAGCGCACGAGCGAGGAAGGTCAGAGTTGCGTCGCCACCACGAAAAAGAAGTGCGCTATAGGCTCTGTCAGGGTGAAGGTTTGGTTGGCTCCAATGTTGTGCGGAGGTTGCGAGGTCACTTCCACGAATGGTCTTTCGTTTTTTTTTTTTTTTTACGTCGCCACCTCTTTCTCTATTTTGCTACTGTGACCCGTTTCTGTGTCATGACCGCAGCCGCCGTCGCCGCCGCCATTCATGGCGTCGATCATGCTGCCCATAGTACCAGGCCAAGCCGCCTTGTTGTACCCCTTGCTGTCCTGAGAATAGTTCACGCATCCGCCGATTACGGTAAGACCAACTGACAAGATTTTGTCGCACTCAGCCTTCCACTTCAGTTTGGGGGCTTCTTTGACTACCGTTGCTCCGTCGCGGCGCTTGATGAAATGTAGGATGCTGCCACGAAGACAAAGCCTGTAGCGAGGATAATCGCATCGGCCTTAAAACGCTGCCCCCCAGCGGAAACAATAGTGTCTAGTTCGATATTTGCTGCGGCCTCGTTAATGAACTCGACGCTTTCGTTCTGCAGGCTCGTAGAAATCGTCACTCGCCCCCATTACGACCAGATTAAGAAACATTATCTTCCTTCTTGTTTACCTTCTTCGTGTCTTGTTTCCTCTGTTCATTCCTTCCTTATTCTTCCATCCCTGTTTCCTTTCCTCCCTTTCTTCTTTCCTCTTTATTCCTCGTCACTTCTTACTTCTTTCCTTTTCTTATCCTTCTATGTTTACCCCTCTTCTCCCCCTCCCTTCGGCATGCTTTCCCTTTTATCTTTCTTATTTGTTATTCCTTCTTTCCCCTTTACACTTCCATTTCTCATTCCTGCTTCCCTTCTCTTGCTTTTTATTTGCTTCTCTTCCATCTCTGCTTCCACTTCAATGCTCTTTTGCCTGTATTCTGCTCTTCGTCTCTCCTTCAGTCTTACCTTGTTGCTGCCAAAGAGACATTCGACAGCTGGAGAATTAACAAAATGAAAGGGAAGGAACATTCAATTCGCAATGTAAACAGGCACAACTTTCTCCTCCGGGACATGACGAGTTAGTGAGCGCTCCTTCCTGTATTGTAGCCCCTTGAAGGAGTAAACAATGGAAAACTGTGTTTAGCCATTACTGTGATCCTTTTTCCTCTTCTTCCTTTCTCTTCTTCCTTTTTTTCTCTCCACGGATGAACAATGGCTGCAGACTCGACATCCACAACCGCGTGGACCAGCGCAGCCTCCAACGTGGTGATGGCACTCGCAGCTGTCCTTACGCTCCTCTACCTTCTCGGCTAGCTCCCGAAATGGGCGAGCAGACAACACAACAGCACCGCGAGTGCCAACCCTGAGACAAATGCGACGCAACTCAACGTTCTCCCCTTGACCGCCGCCAACCCTCCCCCTCCTCTCTGGGCCTCGACTCTAGCCGACAACGCAGTCCGTACCTCGTCCGCTGCAACCGCTGCCTTGATCGCCGCAGCCACAGCGGACCTGAAAGCACACATTGCCTCGGCCCCCGCAACCTCTGCCCCGCCCCCCGCAGGCGTTGCCCGGTCCGACCAAGCTACAGCCGCGGCCCCTTCCGCCTCCGCCTCCGCCTCCGCCTCCGCCAACCCCCCTCAACCACGACTCCAACTCTCTCCCATCACCGTGGTGTACTCATATTGAGTCACCACAGCCGCCGCCGCCGCCGCCGCCGCCGCACGCCTTCGCCACCAGAACCCAGAACCCAGTCTTCTCTTCTTTTTGTCGTGTGTTTCTGCTCTCTTCTCATGTTGAGTTGTGTTCGCCTCCGTCGCAGCCATTCCGGTAGACGGCTATAAAATACTTCCGGACAGCCAATCGGGATTCGTTTTACGTCAATTCTCTCGACTATGTCTAGGAAACGATATGGATGTTGAGACTTGATGTGCTATGAGGGGACTGGGCGAGTTTTGGAGCTGGCGAGTTTTGGAGTTGGACGATTTTGGGGACTGGGCGAGTTTGGGGACTGGGCAAATTTGGAGCTGGCGAGCTTTGGAGTTGGACGACTTTGGGGACTGGGCGAGTTACTGGGCAAATTTGGGGACTGGGCGAGTTTGGGGACTGGACAAGTTTTGGGACTGGGCGAGCTTTGGAGCTGGACTTGAGGCGGGACAGAGTTTTGAAAAGACCAGACAAGATTTTCCTCGGAGACAGTGAATTTACGAGACGACCATTGCGACTATTACTGCGTTAAGTAATATACAACTCGATGGCATTTGACACTGTGCCTTTCAGTTCTTCTTGAATGTTATTTGCCATGAAGGTTTGAATCTCTTACACCTCGCAGTACCTTTGGCGCTAGGCTGGTCATGTGTGTTCCCGATTATGTAAGACAACCCGCGCATTTGCCGCTATTATGACATCATGGAATAAAAATAGGGCTTCGCAGATTGATCAGTGGAAGATGAAAAGAAACCTAAATAAACTTGATCAATTTATCAGCCAATACTCAATACAAACCATACATGAACTCGATATCAGTGCTTCAATTCTCAACCCTTCTGTTTACCCATGGAAAAGTCACGTCCAGCCTTGGCGGATATCCAACGGATCCGCAATTTTGTCCGCCAATACTTTGTGCGAATATGGCAACCAAAATGCCGGCTAGCACAAAACCCCGACTGTTTGCTTCTTCAGCTGCCATGCGAGTTAATTATCGCCATATCCGGCCATCTCACCCTCACGGACAAAATTATTTTCTCTCAGACATGCTGCTCTTTACGAGTGATTCTAGGGAGTGCTGCTTCTCAGGCTATCATTCAAATGCCTCGTCGGGAGTATGTTGAGTGCATGTCCCTCGTGGTTCGTGACCAGCTCAATCGATGGTTTTGTGATATTTGTATGTCTTTCCATTCTGTTATGCCATTTGATTTCTACGGAGTTGCATGTTATTGCAAAACCAAGAGGAGGAGAAACCACTACGAAACTCTTTCTCGCATTATGCACAGCCACGTGCAGCTTTCATTGAAGTATACACGCATGGGGGAAAACTGCGGACTCTATCACCGGTACATGCTACGACGGTTATTGGCGCCATTTGAAGTTAGAACAGGTGGCACACCAGCACATAGTACGCATAAAGGCGTTAAGTGCTTGTGCTACCCAAAGGTCGTGTCATACCCGGACGGCCGCCTTCATTATTTGCTCTCGGCGACTGTACGTTTTCATAAAGGGCTGCAGAAGTCTTTGGAAAAAACGCCAGGCTGCATATTTCTCTGCCCGCATCAGGTGGTGGACGAGTGCAGTCCGAAATACAGACGGGACACACAACATCTACAACCGTCATTTTGGCACGCCCCATTACCTGAAGCGCCAGCTGCAATCAGGGATGCTGTTCAACGGAGCAGGAGAGATGATGGCAATGGAAATGGCAATTCCGGTGCCATTGCTCATTATGACGACAGCAGCGATATCGAAGAGGTCTGTGGTAGCTGCCCTCACTGCCCCACAGACTTTTCTGTGCAGATAGCACGCGGTGTTGCCGAGATACGCGTTTGGAAGGATTTGGGACCTGAAGGCCCTCCAAGCGATCTAGCGTGGCGAATCCATATCTTGGGAATGCTTGCTTATGAAGAATTCATGCATGTGATGAACTATACGCGGTACGGCCCAAGGATTTTCCACCATAGTGGGAGTGTTCGGAGACTTTACGAGGATGAGGCGACAGGTACAAAGCTCGAAAAGAATGGCGCTACATAACGAATGGCGCAACTATATTACAAACACTAGGTCAATAATCCAAAAAATATCATCAATTTCTGCACTATTACATGGAAAAATTGCCTCCGCGTCTAGTATACAAGGCCCGCACCGTGACAACGATCTTCCCTCCAAATAGCCTTCGCCTCGAAAGCATACAGCACATGGCACTAGGAGACAACGTCGCGCGTACAATTCTTCTCACCCACAAAGGGCGCCTTAACACTGAGGGACCCCAAATGCGCAGATGTGTGAGAAGTAATCAAAGCTTAATCCAACAATTTCATCAGAGGACGTACGAGTAGTACTGTGTGGCTATTTGGTATAATTGGAGAAGGGCTGGCACCACGCTATTTACACTGAACAGAGGCATCCCTGTAGGTGCCTCCTGACCGGGGTCATAGCTAGAATAGCCAGTAATTGCCTAGCGTCAGATTACATAACAAAGACCGCCGAATACCCCTCTGAAGGATTCCCGCGAAGCTAGGCAGCCACGGCTAGTATTTGCTTACTTTCTGCGCGAGAATTCGACCCCTGGGCAGGCACGAACTGGACTGAACACCATAATGAGAGCTACAAATGTGTGGCAACTCCTCGTCGGGGGAACCTTTTTGGTTGCAGTTTTCATCTATTTCAGACTTTCTGCCGATACCATGGTCCCGATCGAGTTCTCGGCCAAGCAAAAGTCTGAGCAAAAGGCCCGACTTCATGACGTCGCCGACACCCTCCTGGCCATTTATGAGACGTTTGTTCATATGCGATACCTCGACGCAGCCGACATCGATCGTGGCCCACACGTGGTCACAGACGAGCTGCGCCAGCTCTACGACGAGCTAGAGCTCGATCCGGCCGTCGTGTATCTCTACAGCATCCTGCCGTACGTTGACGCGCCGCACACTTCGGAGTCGGAGTTTTTCCAAGGCGGCGAGTTTGCCGACTTCCGCCAAGAGGATGACGTCCGCCAGGGTCGCGACCCGTTCTACGGCGACCCCGAGGACCCAAGCTACGACGACCCCAACGGCCCTTACATGCGGCCATGGGTCACGCCGCTGTCGCTGCTCGGAAACCACCAGAGTGTGATCCTGTACGACACGCGGAAGCAGCGCATCTGGATTATCGACCAGGAATCCTGGGCAACTACGGACCCAATCCTGCGATCGCGGGGACCCAAGGCCTGCGAGTCCGGCCCCGTCATGAGCCTCAACGAGAATGATTTCCGGCACATTCCCAGCCGGCCCGCATTGGAAGTCCTGCGCGACATCCTCCGCCTCTTCCGCAACCTCGACGCGCTGCCGGGGGACCTCACCACCATAGGTGCCGAGTGGCACTTGCCGGACGAGATGGATATTGCGGCGCTCTACCGCCAACACGGGTGGCCGGACCGCGATGTTCAGGACGACGATTTCCGCAGCGCGGTGATGCACTTTGATGGCGACGCTTTCGAGGCAGACCTAGCACGCTGGCACCACATAGATCGCGTGTGCTACGATGCCGACGAGCCGCGACGGCGAGCCGAGGCGAGACGTAACCGGGTGACGTTCTTTGCCGAGGGGGCAAAGAAGGAGACGGCCGCCGCCAAGGCTGCTGGCTCGGAGACGGAGGCGGGCTGGCGGGCGCAGTACCGCGCCCGCAAGAATGTGATGCTGGGCGCCATGTCCGAGACAGACACAGCACTGCAAGAGGAGTGGATAGGACGCTCCTGTCCGGGGGGTGTCTGTCTGCCGTTGGCGGCGGATCTGCCGCTGTGGGAACTGATGGCGGTCGAGGACGACTTGGAAGAGAAGCGGCGAAGAGTGGCCGAACTGCACGAGGGCAACAGGCCAGACAGCAGCCCGTGGAACAAAGAGGACCAGAAAGAATGGCGCCAGGCGCAGCATGAACTCGCCATTGAAGAGCTCGCGCGGGAGCGCTCGCAGTCGGCAGCGGAGCAGCGGTGCCCCGGCCGCTCGGTCGAGGAGGCACGCCAGCTCAAGGTCCAGCGCGACCGGTACGAGGCGGGCTGTGAACGCGAGATTGCACAGGCCACACGGCCAGAGATGCAGCGCGCCATTTCCGACCTGGAGGCCTGGCTGGCCACCGTACCCGAAGGGTTCACAGATGTGCGCATGGAGGTCGAGAGCGACCTCGACCTCATGCGGCAGCGGGTTGAGGCCATGGGCAAAACAATCGACCAGCCATGGGATGAGTAATCACGGCTGATTATCCAAGCCTACGATGCATTTAAATCATTTGCATAGCGAAGCTGGGTCTCGCCCAGGGATCAATACAGACGTCAGCGGGTCATACGGCGTGCCCAGGGCTGTGCGAGCACTTTCCAAGGGGAAATTTTTGGTGTTCTCAATCTGCAAATAGACGCAAAGGAGTTGTATCCAGATCTTGCCAAATTACTTCACTTTCCGGTCCGGTGCTTCTGCCGCTCGAGCTCGCTTACTATGCCAGCAACGGCCCTCTGTAATGCAGTTGCCAACCGGATCCTCTACGCCACGATGGTGCTCTCGGAAACGAAGTGAGACCCCACATTGCCAACTACCCATACCTGGCGGTCTTGCCGACCAAACTCTGTGGTGCGACCTCGGAGAATAAAGGTGCCGCCTTTGCCTCCGTTGCCTAGTCGCTTTCCAGCTTCATTCCAGACCCCAACATCAGCCGGCCATGCCACGCCGTTGGCTTTGGCTTTAAACGGCATTTATGTCGTGTCGGAGAAGGACCTTTCGGCATTCGTGAACAAGGACATGCTGAAGTCACTGGGAAGCCAAGCTGCTCGTGAAGCGAGACAGTCCGTACACTGCCAAGCAAAGGCAGCGTCGGTGCGTAGCGACTCTGTCGATCGCTCCTTCCCGTTTTTCGGTATTACGGGAACCGCCCCACTCCATCTCCCCACTCCATCCACTTCCACCTTGCTCTTCCGTGGGGTCTCCATTCTGTCCGCTTGTTTCGCCGCCAAACGCAACTGGCAGAAATATCCCAACTGTGCATCCCTTCCTTGCCATGGACCGGTCTCCGAGGCGCGGTTGTGCGTGTGGCCATGCAGAACGACCAAGAACCGCTGCTCTCGGGCAGCCCAGAGTGTCTCGGCCACCCTCCAGTCCGGCCTCATTGCCCATCAACCAGTCTCTGCGAGACCGACGACGCGAGAAACCAGTGTTGTCATGCACATTTTGTCGCAGTCGAAAGTGCGTTTGACTGTATTTTTCGGGTTGCCTACATTTTGCATCTCGCCTAACCCAGTCTAGGGTTCGGTGTGACCGGCAGCTTCCTTGCCAAACTTGCACCAGCAAGGGAATCGCCCTCTCCTGCACCTACCTCTCTCCTTCTGCACCACCACGGAGGGCAAACGTCAGCGTCGGCGATCGCATTCAACAGCTCGAGTCTCTCGTGAGGTCCTTGGCCGACGGCCAAGATACCCAGAACCACCAAGTCCAGGTGCAGACGCCTCGAAGCACGGACAGCACATCGCAACCCCCAGCTGTGCCGACACCGGTGCAACTGGGAAACACAGAATCTGCCGCCACATCACCGCAGGCTGCCGCCGTCCACGGCACCATGCACGTGCACAATCACGGCACTCCGAACTATGTTGGCAGCGTACATTGGGCTGCTGTTCTCGACAGCATCGCCGAGCTGCGAGACCACTACGAGGAGGAAGAAGAGGCCCGCATGTTTGCAGCCTCGTCCTCGCCCGCTTCTTCGTCGCCCGACCCCGGCGAAAGCCATACTGTGCCACCAGTCCCTCACATCCAGAGTGGCCTTCGACTTTTGTATGAACCTGTTCACGTCACAAAGTCCGATATTGTCGCTTCCATTCCGCCCCGGCCTACGACCGATCGCCTGGTGGCCGGCTTCTTCCAAGCTCCCGGTGTCCGTCCGGATATACTCCATAGTGGCCGCTTTCTGCGCGAGTATGAATCCTTTTGGAAAAATCCCTCTGAAACACCTATTATCTGGATCGGCCTCTTGTTCAGCATCCTGTGTCTGGCTGCTCAGTATGTGGAGGTGGTTGAAGACGGCAACACCAGCGGCATGCCCCTTCCCGAGGCATCAGACCGCGTTCTCCTCTTTCGGGAGCGTACTGTTCAGTGTCTTGTCCTGGGCAACTATACCCGCGCCGGCGACTATGTTCTCGAGACGCTGATATACTACCTTTATTACGAGATGTTCCCGTTGCGCAACCATGACGCTGACATGGGCCTCTGGGTCGTCCTGGGAATGATTGTGCAGCTTGCTATCGGTCGTGGCTACCATCGAGATCCTGACCATTTCGGAAGTGGTCGCGGCAGTGCCAGCAGAAATGGAGCAAAGTCCCCTTTGAACAAATTTACACCCTTTGTCAGCGAGATGCGGCGTCGTGTCTGGTCCGTTATTGTTCAGCTGGACCTACGAATTGCCAGCCAGATGGGCCTCCCTCGCCTGCTGCGGTGGCAGCAATGCGACGCGGCCGAGCCCCGAAACTTGCTGGACGAGGATCTGCTCGAAGATGCCACGACTCTCCCCTCTGCGCGTCCGGAGACACAGACCACGTCGATTCTGTACGGTATCACCAAAGGTCGCATGGACCATGTAGGTGGCCTTGTCTGCGACTTTGTCAACGACGTTGCTGGAAGCAGTGGGTCTGGGCCTGCTGCACACACATATGCGCAAGTCATGGACCTGGACCGCCAGTTGCGCGATGCCGAGGCTGCACTGCCACCTGTTTTCCGCTGGCAGCCTTTGCGGCAGTCCTTTATGGTACAGGCACCCACCCTCATGCACCGTGTGTTGCTGCAATTGGCCCTGCAGCGGTGGATCATTTGGTTGCATCGGGGATACCTGACTCCGTTGGCGGGCGACGCCGGTCAAGGCGCAAAAGAGCACGACTATGCGTATTCCCGCACTACATGTGTTCAGGCGGCATTGCGCTTGTTGGAATACCAGCTGATGATTGACGAAGAGACACGCACCCGTGATGGACTTTTGTATTCTGTGCGTTGGATGTTTGTTTCCTCGCGGTTGCAGGCGGTCTTTTTGCTCGGCATGAGCATCCTCTGTTACCACTTACAGCTACAGCGACGTGGGGCAGAACCGGAACCGGAACAGGAGCGGCGGGCGCCAGGAGGAGAAGATACGGCCCCTTCGCTCAGCTACATCCGCAATATGCTGGCAAGCGCGTATCGTCTCTGGCAACGGTCTGATTTCGCGACAGCGGAGATGCGTCACGCCGCCTCGCGTCTAGGCCGCCTGATGAGGCTGGGCGACGATAACGAAAGAGTGCACAATGCGGTATCTGCGAGCTGTCCCACTCTTGTTGCCACAGACAGCGACGCGGCGCCTGCGAGCATGACTGCGTTCCAGAACGACGAGACTCTTGACCATATGACCTGGGATGCATACCAAGGTAGGTGACACTGGCAGGACGAAATGAAGCAGGCGGGCTGGTTTTGCATACTGACGGTCTTGTCTGCCAATAGAATGCATGGCAGATTATCCGGCTATTGCCGCGGAATTCGGAATTTCAGGAATGGCTACGGATGCAGGCAGAGTTTCTTCGGCAGATTTATCCATGTCGACCTTTTTCATGACGGACACGTCCATCCCAGAGGACTGGATGAATATCGAGGGAGATGGAAATGGGGACTCTACGTGATTAATGACACTTTGGTGGCCAGGATCGAAAGAAGGACAAGTTTCTAGCTCACGCTACAATGACGTTGTATTGAATGAAAATCAAAATGCAAATGCAGCCATGTCCATATCCATCTCTACGTCTATTTACACCAGACAGCCGGAAACCCCCTAAGCGTCTCTCGCCGCGAGAGTCTCCATGAATGCATCCGCGAGATAGGCGCCGCCCGAGACCATGCCGCTGCCCTTTCCAAGCAGCGCCAGCGCTGGCTTCTGGATCTTTTCGACGTAGCCGGCAATGCCCTCGTCCTTGAGCAGGCGGCAGCACTCGGTGGTGTAGGCCCGGAGGCCCTGCGACGCCCACACGGGCTGGATCTGGAAGACGGCGCCGTACTTTGCCATGACGGAGGGGAAGGCCTTGACGTCGTCGTAGCTGAAGCCGTGGGCGGCCCAGTCGTAGGTGTTTGTGTAGCCAAAGCAGAACATGCGATTCGGGTAGTGAGCGGTGACGCCGGCGTAGATTTCGGCAATGAGGGCCTCGTCGGGGTAGTCCATGCGCGGCCACGACAGGTCGCCGTAGGGGGCGGCGGCCAGCTGGCGCTCAATGACGGCCTTGGCGCACCACTGGTACATGTACTGGCCCTGGATGCTGCGGGGCAGCTCCCAGCTGAAAAAGACGTCGGTGCCGAGGACGGAGCGGGCAGCGGTGCGGCGGTCGGCGAGGCTGGTCGCGGTCGGCTTGGCGCGAATAAGGGCTTGGTAGTCGGCAAACTGCTGTTCAGAGGCGCACTGGGCCTGGACGGCCTGGTCAAAGGTCATGAGACCCGCCGTCTTGGACCACTCGGTGCGGACCGTGGTGGTGTTGAGCTGACCGGCCTCGATGGCTCGGGTCTGGGCGAGCGCAAAGGGCTCGACGGGCAGGGTGGCGCCGAGGACGTACTCGTGGTCGCGGGGGTCGATGACCGAGGTGATGAACTGGGCCTTGATGCAGTCGGAGCGGAGGAGGAGGAGTGTTTCGGCGCTGGGAATTAGCTTTTTTCTTCTTCTTTTCTTCTTCTTTCCTCAACGACCCCCCCCCCCCCCCCCCAACTCACCCCATAATATCAAACTGCAGCCGCACGGCAGACAGCCGCGACTCGTACTCGCTGATGGGCACCAGCGTGCGCCCCTGGCCAATGGTAAACTTTTTCAGGCCCATGGCCAGGTCGTCGACGTGGATCATGGCGACGCCGGCCTCGACAAAGGCCTTTGCCATTTTCATGGTCGACGTGGCCGGCCCAAAGCCCATGTCGCCGTCGGCGACGATGGGGGCGAGGTAGTCGACGTACGGCGGCAGCTGGGCGCGCTCGGCCAGCGGCCGAGACAGGCGGTACTGGCGCTGGCGCTGGTCGTTCCACTCGAGGGCGTGCTGGATGCGGCTGACGGTGGTCGGGACCGTGTCCCAGGGATAGTCGGCGTGGTCGATGCCCGGGTGCATGGCCGAGGTGACGCCGCAGAGGGAGCCCGAGACGTAGACGGTGCTCTGGATCTTGACGAGCTCGGCGGCCATGACGGTGTCGCTGACGCCGTAGGTCAGCTCATAGGTGCCCTTTTTGAGGTGATCCTGCAGCATGGCCCAGAGCTTGAGGGCCTGTCGGCTGGAGACATAGTCGATCTTGTGGGAGGGCCGAAGGGCGGCAAGACGACGGGCGCTGTAAGGTCTACAAAGGGCGAAAAGTGTTTGAAATTAGCATGGTGTTCATGGCCGAGAGTTGTACTGACTAGAAACAAAAACATACCTCTTTAGGGCGACGTGACGCGGAGTCTTCCACCACGCCTCAATGGCCTGCACTTCCTTTTCAAGCGCAGCCGCCTCGGCGTCCAGATCCACGTCGATAACCCCCATGTTGATATTGTTGTCTTGTTGTTATCGTTGCCTTTTCTCTGAAAGGTGGAAGCAAATGCGAGATCGTGTTAGCGCTGCGGCAGCATGTGTCGTTTGCATGCAAGTAAAGTACGATCTGAACAGCAATAAGCGGCAGGCAAGTCACCGGTTGCTGGGGCTCTTAGTGGATGCGCTAGTGAAAGACAAGCTCCGAAACCACGTGGGTCGGCTAAAAGTGGCCAATGGGCGGCACGTTCAGGACGAGATAACGAGGTGGGGATTGTGGACTTGTCTTCTTGCAGCGGCAAAGTTCTTTGGGGCGTCGTCGGCAAGCGGACCATTCACGATGAGGCCGAACGAGGCGGATTTGTTCCAAGTGAGGTGGTGCGTCGCCTGGCTGCCGCAGGAGAAAACGTAATGGATATTCAAAACTACAAACAGCACCGAGTACAGGAGTGGTTTTATGGCTGTGTTCCCATGGAGGAAGACGTCTCGGCGAACACAAACAAACCCACACACCAACATGGCGACCACTACGCACGAGGAGGCCATTGTGTCGACCATTGACGGCCTGGATGAGGAGCTCAAGGGCATCAACAGAAAGGTGAGGAGAGAGAAAGTCACAGAGACTGCCATAACTAACTGCTGCCAGATCTTTGAGAACCCCGAGCTCGGATGGGAGGAGCACCTCGCCCACGACAACATTGTGGCCTTTCTGCGCGGCCACGGCCACAGCGTGACGGAACATGCCTACGGCGTGGAGACGTCGATGCAGGCCGAGTACGGCTCGGGCGGCCGGGTCGTGACCTTTAATGCCGAGTACGACGCGCTGCCGGACATTGGCCACGCCTGCGGCCACAACCTGATTGCGACGGCCTCGCTGGCGGCCTACCTGGGCGTGGCGGCCGCGCTGCAGACGTCGGGGTTGCCGGGCCGGGTGCGGCTGCTGGGCACGCCGGCCGAGGAGATGTACGGCGGCAAGCTGCAGCTGGTGGCGGCGGGCGCGTACGACGACGTGGACGCGTGTCTGATGCTGCACCCGGGGGCGGAGAGCCGGCACGGCAGCGGCAAGGCGGGCACGAGCTTTGCGCGGACGCTGGCCAACGAGAAGCTGCGGGTGCGGTTCCGCGGGCAGGCGGCGCACGCGTCCATGTACCCGTGGCGGGGGGTCAACGCGCTCGACGCGGTGGCCCTGACGTACAGCGCCGTGTCGATGCTGCGCCAGCAGATGCACCCCGACGAGCGCGTGCACTGCGTGGTCAGCGACGGTGGGCAGGCGCCCAACGTGATCCCCGAGCGCGCCGAGATGGTCTACGTGGTCCGCAGCAGCACGCGGCGCGACGCGGCGGCCCTGCGCGCGCGCGTCATGTGCTGCTTCCAGGGCGCGGCGCTGGCGACCGGCTGCACCGTCGAGACGGAGGACATGGCCAGCTACGCCGACATGCGGCCCAACCAGACCATCTGCGCGCTGTGGGCCGACGCCATGCACGCACTGGGGGCGCCCGTCAACTTTGACCCCGAGACCACGGTGCCGGGCATGGGCTCGACCGACATGGGCAACGTCTCGTACGTCTGTCCCGGCTTCCACGGCTTCTTTGGCATCCCGGCGTCCGAGGGGGGGCCCGGCCAGGCGGGCGCGTACAACCACACGCCCGCGTTTACAAAGTGGGCGGGCATGCCGGAGGCGCACGCAAAGGCCGTGACGTGCGGCAAGGGCATTGCGCTGGCAGCATGGAAGATTCTGGCTGACGACGCGGTGGCCGCGGCCGTGCGCCACGACTTTGACGCAGACGAAGAGACGGGGAGGAGAAATGATGCGACGAAGAAAGAGGATGCATAATGTGCGACGGGGAGGAGGAGGGGGGGTGTAATGTTTGCTTGATAGAAATAGATACGATACAGGCAATCATTGCACAAACACGCGCCGCATAAACTCGACGCCCACTCGCCGCTGCGACCGCTTCTGCGCTCGCAGCACCCTTTCCAGCACCGCCCGCGTGTTCCGGGAGCCCAGCTTCTGCAGCGTCCAGTCCTGGTAAAAGACGTCGGTCGTCTCGCTGCCCGCAATAAACAGCGGCCACTCGATGCGGTGGAAGAGGGTGTGCTCCTCGCCTGCGACGGCCGTCTCGGGCGCCAACACCCGCCGGGCAATGCGGAGGATGCAGCGGAGGGCCTCCTTGATCTCGGCCGGCGAGTCCGCCGCCGCGGCCGCGTCTTCGTCCGGCAGCGTGCAGCGGAAGAGGTAGATGCGCACGGCATGGAAATACGCCGTGCCGAGGTCGGCATTGGTGGCCGCCCGGGTGTATGGGACGGACGTCGACGCACCGGCGTCGGCGTCAACCGCATCCGACGCCGCAAACACGTTGGCATAGCGCACCCGGAACACGTCCAGCTCCTGGCGGAAGCGCGCCTCGGCCACGTCGTCGTGCCGCGTGCACGTAAACTCGCGGTGGATGTCCTCGAGCACAATGTTGAGCTCGCTGTTGAACTTGAGCATCGCGTAGTTTTCCAGGTCGTCCACCAGCTCCGACACCGGGTACGCCACGCCCCAGTTGAGCACCAGCGCGTTGCGGCCCAGGTCGTAGATGCGCCCCAGCCGCGGCTTGCGCGCATTCAGGTGCCGCGCCAGCTGCCCGCCGCAGTGGTAGAAGCCGTACTTGATGTCCTGGTAGTAGAGGCACGTGATCATCAGCGCAATCAGCGACCCGTCGCGCGC
Organism: Harringtonia aguacate; assembly: GCA_014183095.1. Classification (NCBI taxonomy): domain Eukaryota; kingdom Fungi; phylum Ascomycota; class Sordariomycetes; order Ophiostomatales; family Ophiostomataceae; genus Harringtonia; species Harringtonia aguacate. The sequence continues at coordinate 44,928 of JACCPH010000016.1, forward strand.
CGAGCACGCGTTGCTGCGGCCCTCGGCCGTCGTGCCCGAGCTGCAGAGCTCGTCCAGGCCGTGGCGGCGGATGTGCTTCGTCACCGTCCGGCTCAGCTGCTGCAGAAAGGCGACGTCGACGGCGGCCGTGCGGCTCTTGTACAGATACAAGAACCAAAACGCCGCCATGATGTGGGTGTGCACGGCAGGGTCAAAGTGCCTGCTTTCGCGCACGACGCTGCTGCTGCTGTCCTGGCTTGTGTGGTCTCCCTCCGCCCCCTCCACCCCCTCCCCCGCCTCCACTCCCCCCTCGCCAAAGCCGCCCGACCCGCCGCTCATCATCTCCGCCAGCAGCGCCGCCCCCAGCCGGTAGTGCTTCTGCGCAGCGACGTGCAGGTCGGCGCTGGTGTCGTCGTCGTCGCAGCCGCGTCGCCACCACAAGTCGTTGAGCGAGACGGCCAGCAGAAAGTGCATCACCATGGGACTGCACAGGCCCAGCAGCCGCAGCATGCTGAGCGTCGACCACTTGGGGTGTTTCATGGTAAAGGACAGCGAAAAGGTGGTCGAGTAGTGGTCCAGCGCCTGGTGCTCGAGCGGCGTCAGTGCAATGGACTGCGGGAACGGCAGACCGTGGGGACAAGGCAGCGGCGGCATGGCCATGGACATGGCGGGTGGAGAGACGGCGATGGAGCTGGGGGCGGGGATGGGGCCCGAGACGGAGACGGCCGGAGGCATAGAGGTGTCGGGCCACGGCATGTGAAAGGCCTCCCGGTCGGGTAGCATGAACAGAGACGACAGCGCGTCCGTGCCTGTCGCGTCTGCCGACGAGAGCAGGTTTGGCAGGGCGAGGGCATCTTGTTGGTCGGGGAAGAGGCTGGCAAGGCTGAAGTCGTGAAACGCCTCGTGGTCCCGGGGAAAGAGCTGATCAGTCTCCGAAACGAGAGAGAGATCCAGATCCTGATCGAGTTGTTGGTCGATCTGCTGAGGTGTTGCATGCCTTGGTGGTGACGGCTGTGGTGGTGGTGTCACCAACCGTGTCTGTGGTCTCTGCGGCTGCCCCACTACCGACGGTACCTCCGGCTTGGGGACAATAGCAGCCGGCTGCCAGTCCCTGCGGACGGGAGTCCGGTTGCGTCGTCTCTCGCGCAGCGGTACGCGGCAGGCATCCCACTCACAGCCCAGCATCAGCCTCACGCAGCGCCCACAGATCGGCCTAGACTCGTCACATTTCACCTTTTTTAAGCGACACGTCTTACAACCGTTTCTTGACCTGCGCAAGTGCTGCTTCCTGCCGGTCGCCTGCGGCTGGGGAGATGACTCCATTGGACAATCCGGCAATCTTCTTGGCAATGTCGGGTAAAACTGGACAAAATGGACAAAATGGACAAAATGGACAAAAATGGAGAAAAAAAACAGGCGGCCAAAGATCCGCGGCTGTGTCCCTGATTATCCTGCTTCTCTGCCCGTCTGGCCGGTTTGCAATATGCATTCGTAAGCGGCAGTCGTCTGACGGTCTCGTTTACCTGGCCGGCCATCGCTTCCCTGCCGGGAGAATGCAGCAGTCGACTTTGTATGGCGACATCGGTGGCGGCGGCCCGCTTTTCCCCATATCGTTCGTCTCGTCGGCTAAACTGGACCAATCATGGTCAGACATGTCCAGTTACACGTGACTGCTGCTTATCTCGAACTGCGCTCCTCTTATCTATCATTCAACCACTATGGAGATGGCATGGAGATGCCATGGAGCGTCCCAATGTGGGCGTCTACACGACAAGTCACAGCCTGCCGTCTCCAGTGAAAATGGATTGCTCTCCCACATAAAGCCCCGAGTCTCTCCTGTCGAGATCTCCTGCCTTTCCCCTCCGTTTCCTTTTTTTTCCATCTCATCTCCCTCGCAATTCCCGACAGCATTCCAGAGATGGCCGACGTCGATGTTGAGAAGCGCATCAACGTAGCAGACGAGAAGCCCGCCTATGCGGCATCTGCAGACGATGGCGAGGCTATGAAGCACGTTGCCACTGTTGGCGCCGCCGATCTCGATGTGGCCGCTGGCTTCACCGACGTCCTCAACGGCGCACCATACACACGCGAGGAAGAGGTGGCACTGCGCTGGCGTCTCGACCGCCGCATCATGCCCATTCTCTTCTTCAATGTCGTTCTCGCGAGCGTGGACAAGACCTCGACAGCCACGGGCGCAATGTAAGTTTCTTGTCTTTGTCATCATGGCAAGCCACAACTAACTCTCTCAGCTACGGCATGGAAACAGACTGCAATCTCAAAATCGGCACCCGGTACTCCTGGATCGGAAGCTCCTTTTACTTTGGCTACCTGATCGCCTCCATCCCGGCCGCCTGGGCCATGCAGAAATACCCCATTGCCAAGGTCATTGTCACCTGCCAGTTCCTCTGGGGCATCCTCCTCCTGGTCACCGGCTTCATCAGCAGCTTCCCCGGCCTGCTCACCATCCGCATCCTCCTCGGCATCCTCGAGGCGCCCATTATCCCCGGAGGTGTCCTGATGATGAACATGTGGTACCCCCGTCGTGACATTGCCATTCGTCTGGCTTTCTTCTACACGGGCTTTGCCCAGCTGATCACCGGCCCTGTTGGTTATGGGTATGTTCTTGTTCTCTCTTTTTCCTTTTTCCTCTCTCGTCCTGCTAACCTCACAAGTGTCGGCTCCATTACTGGCGTCTGGTTCAAGCCATGGCGTCTGTTCTTCTGGATCCTCGGCGGCCTGACCATGGTCTGGGCTGTCCTCAGCGGCACCGTCCTCCCCGACAGCCCCGTCACGGCAAAGTTCCTGTCTGACCGCGAAAAGGCCATTGTCATTGACCGTATCCGCGGCGACCAGACCGGCATCGAGAACAAGCACTGGAAGAACGAGCAGGTCCGCGAGGCCCTCCTCGACCCCAAGACCTGGCTGCTCTTCTTCTTCAACATTTTCGTCGCCGTACCCAACGGCGGCCTGACCAACTTTACGCCCCTCATCGTCAACGGCCTCGGCTACAGCGCCCGACGCGCCGCCCTGCTCACCATCCCCTCCGGCATCATGGAGACGGTCGCCGCCCTCATCTGCAACGGCTTCGTCTACCTGACCATCCGCCGCTACGGCGACCGCTACCAGGTCCGCGGCGTCGCCATGATTGTCGGCCTCATCGCCGGCATGATCGCCGCCATCTTCCTCTACACGCTGCCCCTGCACGCGCTGCACTCGCGTCTCGGCGCCCTCTACGTCAGCTTCTTCTACCTCGGCCCCTACATTGTCTCGCTCGGCTTCATCACCATCAACACCGCCGGCTACACCAAAAAGGTCGTCCTCAACGCCATCTGCTTCGTCGCCAACTGCGTCGCCAACATTATCGGCCCCCAGTTCTTCAAGACGGGCCAGGCCCCCCTCTACCCGCTGGGCACGGGTGCCATTCTGGGCTCCTACTGCCTGAGCATCATCTCTATCAGCCTCTACATGGCCTACTGCTTCTACGAGAACCGGCGCCGCGACCGTCTCGAGAGCGTAAGCACGACCGAGGTGGCCGACCAGCGGCACGAGGACACGGATTTCCGTGATCTCACAGACAAGCAGAACTTGCACTTTAGATATGTGTGGTAGATGGGCGGTTGCTGTGTGCAGTGGTACTGTATAGTAAATATATCTACGTAATTTATTCATGTAAATGTTTTCAAAGTCGAGAACGTCCCTTCTTGCTCCTCTTCAATTTCCATTTCAAGCACTAGGACAGCTCTCTTCCGGCTGTGTAGAGCTAATAACTATGGAGGATGCCGGGGAGGACCACTTGGAGGTTGGCTGTTGGGTTGTTGTCGTTAGCTATGAGGTGCAAGGAAGGGACATGAGGAAGTGATGCGGCGGGCAGGAGCGGAGTATGGCGTGAAACCCAAATAGGAAAGTTAGAAATCCATGTTAGCTTGAAAGTGTAAAGTTGGATGGACCGCACTGGAGACACAACCTTGAGTAATAAACGACTACGCGATTTGCTTCTGCGCATGAATCCATCTTTAATAACATTGTTCCTATAAATATTCCAAACAAAAATAAAACAAGCCCTATTCTACCGTAGCTGACCTTGCCAGGGGGTAAGGTCAAAAAACAGTAGAAAAGAAGGCAGAAGAATAAAAATCGGAGAGGCAGTCGCTGAAAAAAAGCGACCAGGCCTTTCCGTCATATATACAAATAGTGCAAAAGTGCCTCCAACCTTCCACAACCATTGCCTCCACTGTAATTTTGTCCTCCACGAACATCAAGAACGCGGCGTCGAAGGCGACGGAACTCCCCGGTAGATTTTGATATCTCCTTACAAGTACTCGATGGTGACGGAAGTATCCGTGTACGTGGTCGAAGTAAGTTGGTAGTTGTTGGAGTCTTCAATATCCATGACATTAGTATCCGTGGTCGGCGGCAGAGTGCCCGACGCCGTGTAGGCTGTAGCAGATGAAAAGGTGACCGAGGTAAAGTTAGCCAGGCCCAAGTCAGTGCTGTCGACGACAAGATCCTCTTCGATCCATTCGGCGTCTGCGAGGCAGAGCTCGTCGGTCGACGTAACGTCCTTGGTGTAGCTCTTGCCGGCTGACTGGTTCTCCATGTAAACGGTACCAGCCGTGGTGCTGCTGGCACTCACGTTGACAAAGATGGTCTGAAATGTCAGTCTTGAAGCCAAGGAGTACCGAACACACAAACAAGAAAAAAAAAAAGTAGACTCACATCACCGGCAGCCAGGTCGCCGATGTCAATCTCGACGGTGTCGGCCGGATACCACTCGTACCAGGCGTACCACGTAACAGTGCCCGACTCATCGATGTTGCCGTCCACGCCAGCTTGCCAAAGACCGGTACCGCAGCTGTAGCCGTCAATTCCGACCCACGTCGAGGCCGTGTGCGTAGTAGCAGAGACCTGGGCCCCATCGGTGGGAATTGTGATGTCCGGCAGGACAAAGTAAGCCGAAACAGCCGTGATATCGCCCTCACCAGGCTGAACAACAACACCAGCCCAGTTCTCGTCCAGCTCATCATTCGTGCTCTGGCTAGCGCTGGTAGAGCTAGTTGAAGTAGAAGAACTGCCAGTGGCTGTGGCAGAGTCGCCAGAACCAGCAGAACCACTAGAGCCTGCAGAACCGCTGGAGCCCGTGGAATCCCCCGACGATCCAGTGGCAGAAGCAGAGCTGCCACTTCCAGTGGCTGTAGCGGAGTCGCCAGAGCCTGCATAGCCGCTAGATCCAGAAGAACCGCTAGAGCCGGTAGAATCGCCCCACGATCCAGTGGAAGAGGCGTCGCTGCCGCTGCCGGTGGCCGTGGCAGAGTCACCGGAGCCTGCATAGCCGCTGGAGCCGGATGACCCACTGGAGCCGCTGGAGCCGGTAGAGTCACCCCACGATCCGGTAGAAGAGGCATCGCTACCGCTTCCCGTGGCAGTGGCAGAGTCGCCCGAGCCCGCATAACCACTGGCAGATGAGCCGCTGGAGCCGCTGGAATCGCCCCATGACCCAGTATACGAGGCAGAACTGCCGCTGCCGGTAGCTGTGGCCGAGTCGCCAGAGCCCGCATAGCCACTGGCGCCGGATGAGCCACTGGAACCAGAGTCGCCATAGCCAGAGTCGCCAGAGCCGCTCGAACCGGTAGAGTTGGTAGAGTCGCCAGAGCCCGAGGAGCCAGAGTCGCCCCAAGAGCCAGTGGAGGAGGCAGAACTGCCGCTGCCCGTGGCGGTGGCCGAGTCGCCAGAGCCGCCAAAACCACTGGAGCCCGAGTCGCCATAGCCGGAGTCGCCATAGCCAGAGTCGCCATAGCCGGACGAGCCAGTAGAGTTGGTCGAGGAGCCAGAGCCCGAGGAGCCAGAGTCACCCCAGGAACCAGTGGAAGAGGCAGAGCTGCCGCTGCCCGTGGCGGTGGCCGAGTCACCAGAGCCTACAGAACCGCTGGAGCCAGCAGAACCGCTAGAACCGCTGGAACCACCGGTGAAACTGCTCCACCACCCGCCCGAGGTGCTGTTTGAAGACCCGGAGCTGCCAGAGTCGCCCGAGCTGCCCCAACCGCCAGACGAACCGGAAGTGCCAGTTCCCGACGGCGACGAACCAGACGAAGAGCCCGTGCCCGAGCCAAATGAACCGGATCCAGACGGCTCTGCGCCCGACGACGATCCCGTTCCTGTCGGCTCCGAGCCAGATGAATAACCCGTGCCCGATGCCTCGGCACCAGATCCGTCCGAGCCGGAGCCGGTCGTCTGGTTGCCCGAGTCGGAACTGTGAAGAATGTAGGCTTCTGACCTCTTTTGTTGAAAGTGGGCGGCCCGGTTCGCGCGGGATCGGCGGGCAAGCCCTTGGCTCCTGGCCGCATGACGACCCGGGACAAGAGCCGGAACCGGGGCCGGTACCGGTGCCGGGGCTGCCAGAACAGCGGCGCACAGCGTGGCAACGACGGCAGCTGAGAATTTCATTTTGAATGAAGGGAGGGGAAAAAAAAAAGAAAAAAATCTGAGCTGCAGAAGAAGAGAAACAATAGGCAGGGAAGACTGAAGAATTCGAACCAGTCGAGGGGGGGGGAGAAAGAAAAGAATGGATGATGGAAAACAAGGAACTGTGCAAGCCTGCGCACTTGAGGATGGCCCAAAAGAAGGAGACGGGTCTTGTCGACGTTCTGAGCTCAGCTATATATCTTGTCCCTTGGATGCATGCCGATCCCATGCCGATCCATGCCGGATCACCTGCGGACTTGGAGACCCCCAAAGGGAGAAGGGAGGGGGGGTAGTCTGGAATCTGGCAACTGTCGTTCCACCCTTGTTTACCCCACAACGTTAGGGGGCTGCTGTAGCTCAGAAATTAAGGGCAGCTCCAGAATCATACCGGTTTGTGTGAGCAGAACGGGACCGTTGAGAGACCACGCACCGAGCTGCGTAAGACTGCCCGTTTCAACCCATGATCTCTTCGTCTTATGTCAAGGGGATAAAGAGGGAAACACGCGATAAACATGTTTCAGCAAAGAGTTCTTTTGCAGTCGTATCCACCTTTCCGTTTCAAGCCCCTATTGCGTGGTCCTTCCGAATCGGGCAATAAGCGGGACAGGAGGGAGAGATGTTTGGTCCGATCAAGCAGCTTTGTTTTACAAAAACAAGGTAAATGCAGATCGAAAACAAGAGTCGGCTCTGGCAGGTGGTATTATGCTGGCAGATCTTTTTTTTTTCAACAAGTCTGGCATCTCCAATGCTCCGTGCTACTGTGTATGTTGTGTAGTACTCGTAGAGAGGCTGCGAATGGGACGTGGAGATTGTGACTTTGGCGATGCAAATTGCGGAGTAGGTGTTAGGATAACGCATTTCACCACTTGTGTTTACGGCTTACAAGTGGGCCGAACATGGATGGTCCATAAGGGAGAAGAGACTTTTTTGTTTCATTCCACGTCCGAGAAACAAGGCAAACCAGAGGAAACAAGTCTTTTGTCCGTAAATCCCGTATGGACGACAAAAAGAAAAAAAAAACGGATGGTTCGGTCTTTCAGGCTGTTGGGGATTGGCCCTTGCGCGATGTTTTGAAATGAAACGGTAGTTCCTCGCACCGACCTTGCATAACGTGATCGCGGCTTCCGGCACATGGGCAGCGCATTCAATAAACATGCCGCGTATTAGGTAAGAGTGGATGCTTGCGGGGGGTGGAAGAGCCGATGCCTCGACTTCTTCCGGCTGAAACTTGACAGACAGCACCGCTACCACTACGTACACAGTGGAGTCGACTGTGAGATCGGCAGGCAGACGCAAGAAGGGAAGGAGGTGCAGTATAGCGTAAGATGCATTTGGAAACAAGAAATTCTCAGCGACGAGATTCGCGTTCTCAGCCAGGTTACATGTTCGCCTTGGGACCGCTCGCGAACCTCTGTGCCTTTATGGTGTCCTCGGCCATCTTCACATACTCGCCCACAGCCCTATCCGAGAGCAGCTTGGCTGCCACCCTCTCCTCGGTAATCACATAGGCAGAGGGGAGCCACGAGCTCACATCTTTGCCGGCCATCATCGCCACCAATGCCTCGCCCGTCATCCAGCATTTGTCCATCCCGTACCCATTAAAACCGGCCGCAATCCACTCCTGGGTGCCAGAGGAGGAAGGCCGGCCGGTGGCGTTGGGGGGAAGCTTGCCCACCAGGGGGAGCCCATCTGCAGTCATGCCCATCACGCCCGACCAGATGGCCCGGAGCCGCGGCCCGTCTCCCTCTCGCTCATCGTGCACCGCTCTGAACATTCTGGGCAGGATGGTGGGCAGATCTCGCACCGATGCCTCGCTCACAAAAGTGTCATCCGAGCACAGACACTCGTCGATGCGCTGGTGTTCCACGCCCACAAACAAGTCTTTGGTCACAGCATTCTGCTGGAGGTAGTAGAGACCAAAATGGAACGATCCGCTCTCTGGATCGATTCGCGGTGGTTGCAGCAGACTCCAAGACCGTGCAGCACCCCAGGACGGAAAGCGATCCGGCACGGCTTGTGTGCTCATGTGCCCGCGAAAGGGGTAAAGTTTCCCGCGCAGGAGGGGGAGCAGTTTGCTGGTGTAGGCGTTGGTACAATAGACGACACGCCGGGCTTTGATTTCTCCACGAGGTGTGGTCACCGTATATCGATACGGGCTGCTGCTGCTGCCGCTGTCTGCGTCCTCAATCTCGGCGACTGACGTTACCGGCGTGCGGGTCTCGATGGACAGCCGGTCGGGATATGTTTTGAGCAGATGTGCAAATATCTCGGTGCAGAGCCTGTATGACCACACAGCGGCGGCGGGCTGGCTGTACCCGCCGACAACGTCGACCAGCCCCCATTCGTTCTCCAGCTCGGCCCTCTCGATGAGGCGGTTGTGGTCTTTGAGATCTGGAAGCTCCTGGGCAAACATGTCGACCGATTCTCTGCACTGCGTCCATAGGGCTTCGTCTGTAACCGCACACAACTTCTGGACCGGCCGGAACTCGCTTCTCTGGTAAACTTGCGCAGACACGCTGCGAGCGACTTCACCGACGCGTGTCACATTCATCAGCGAGAAGCGCGCCATCTCCTTGGCGGCCTCGACACCATACTTCTGCGCCCAGGTTGAAAACTTGTGGCCTGCAGCCGAAACGCAGTGACCGCCATTGCGTCCTGTAGCGCCAGAAACCAAGGTCCTGGCTTCGAGGACGGTGATGCGGGCGTCTGGGAACGAAGATGGGTCATTCAGGATGGCATTGGTGACGCTGCAGCCAGTGATACTACACCCAGATATGCAATTCAGTATTATTATTATTATTAGTTTTAACGTCGCCGGGACTGATCTGATCAGGCTCCCGTTTGTAACCTCCCTAAGGGTATGCGACGTGAGGCGAAGCCTCAGGCCTATCAAGAAACTACCTATCCGGGGATAAATACATGAATCGAAACCTGCGCGATATGCTTGCCTCATCCTCTCGTGGTTTTGACTGCCAGATGCCTGGCTGTTCGTGCTGTCTCCGGCTTCCGGTTTGCGAAGCCGTACTCAGTTAGAGCGGGGGGGAGATGGTGGCGTGACTGCTAGTTGGCGAGTGCCCGTTTAGGCGGGCGAGGGTACAGGCGCCATAGGTCCTCTACGACGGCATATGCAATTCAGTAGTGTTCACGGAATGTTGTGGGTGAGAGTGTGGCCATACCCGGAGCCGATCACGATGATGTCGGTCTCTGTCGGCAGGGAGGGTGATCGTATATTCCCGACCGTCTCGTGCATGGGCTGCTGCCAAAAGGACGAAGTAGGATTGTCGCGTGGCAAGCCTGGATCTGCTGTGACGAGCGAAGAGATCTTGGCCCGAAAGGGCGGGATGGCTTTTTGTGTTATTCTTGTGATCACAGAATGGAATGGAAGCAGCGCCGTGGAAGCATCATACCAGACATTGATGGGGCCATTGCAGTCAAATTCCGGGACATATGGCACAGGAGTGCAATGTCGCTGAAGAAACCGGCCAGAGGCGAACATATAAGATCCCACGAAACGAACATCCGCTCTCGGCACTCGAAATGGCCTCCGTTGGCAACCAGCTATCTTGGATCGGAATGGGTATCTCGGTTGCATGGCGGGGCGCAGACGCTAAACCACAAACAGGAAATCCATCCAGAGAGATAAAGAAGTGGTTCTCTATCTCGGACGCCTGTACCTGCCGTATTGACTCGTAGCTGATGCGGATCTTGCTGCCGATTATCGCCGGTTCTTAACCACAGGTGACATACTCGCTATCGTAAGCCATGGCGAAGGTGACTAGCATAGGTGAGGTAAAGAGGGGTGAAACAGGTCCTTGGATAGAACAGTTGAGAACAAGGATTCCCCAGATTATGCTGGAATTCCAGGGCTCCGACTGGTCGCTGCAGACGACTCAGCCACCGTCGTCTTGTTGTATGATGTGGCGGGGACGAACATGTTGTAGCGTTGTACGAAGTGTACGCCGGAATCGCACCGTGTTGTTGTTGTTGTTGTTGTAGAATGCAGGTTGTTGGTAGATAGTCAGCAGGACCCAGTGAGATTTTGCGCCGTGGCCAATCAGCGGCTGTGGGGTCCCCCCATCCAGGGGTAAAAACTCTAGCACGCATCGCGGCCCTAGAGTTAGAAAGAGACAATCAAGAAGAAGCATCACCACAGACCATTGTACCACCGCAGGGCACTCACTTGCGGACGTACAGGGCCACGGTGACTTCGACTATGACATTGCAACGATCGTTGATAACTAACTACCGCCGGCTAACCGACACAGGTTGTATTTTTGTAGATGGTCGCGCCGACTTTTCACAGGATAAAGTGGCACCAGCGTGATGTCGACTTCTTGCGCAAGTTGGATAGCCGTACGGCTGACTTCGTGGCTGCATAGTCCATTGCGCAATCGCGAGGGAGCGTGAACAGGTTCACAAGTATGGTGGCTCGATCTGGCATGTAAAATATTTTGTAAATGTGGATAGCTCAAAGAATCCCAGAAAACGTCAAAACCTCGATGATTTGACGCCTCTTTCGCGCACTGACAAAAATGGGGACGTTGTCGGTATGCCGGCGGTTAGTTCGTTATCAACGATCGTTGTAGTCACTGTCGAAGTCACCGTGGCCCTGTACGTCCGCAAGTGAGTGCCCTGCGGTGGTACAATGGTCTGTGGTGATGCTTCTCTGTTCGTTGTCTAGTCTAGGTCTGAGTAGGGGTCTGGTGAGGCATTTTTGTGCGGAAGGATTCCAGGGCAGTGAACCCTCCCCAGGGTCCTCCAGGGACCCCCGAGGATGCTCCCTGTCACGTGATCTTCCCCTTACCTCGCCAGTGCAGCTATATACCGACAGACGTGTCTATTACTTGTCTGTCTGTCTGTCTGGGGAAGGAGCGATGGCCACTCGCACAAACCCACATTCTTCGCCGCCTCCGTCTTGGGATCTGAATCTTCTCCCCATTTTTTCTTCGGAATGACAACAAAAAAATTCGCCCCGTACCTCAGCTGCTACCGTCGTACGCGCAGCATTGTTGACTCGAGACGTCGCCCTCCTTCCGCCTCCCTGTCCACTCTCCACTCATATCCCCATTACGTTATTTTCTGGAACAGCTACCACGGTCGTAACAATCTTCTGGACAAAGCTTTGGGAGTTCTCTGGTGCGGCGCGTGGGCAGAAAACAGGGTCAGAGTGTGTTGCCCATACTTCTCGTACGAGGTCTGACCGGAGTTCTAGGTTCAATGATGTTTACCGTGTCTCGCCAAAACGTGATGCTAATATTTCACAAAGGTATGGACCTGTTTTCTAAAGTTACATGTTTTGATGCTGACTATGGCAGTAATATAATGTAGTCCCAAACAGCCACGCAGTAGCAGCCTCGTGTTTCAGAGTCAAGGCGTTGGCTGCTCATGCAGAGTCCCCCGAAAGACCTGCTTCTACGACAGCATCGACGACCTCCTGCGACCGAATCAAGCGCCTCGGGGCCATCGTCTGCGGAGGCTCCACAGATGACCGGCCATTATCATACCCGAGCCTCTCCAGCTAAGAGAGCGTATAGGCTGTTCCATACGAGACCTGCCCTCCAATAGAACGGCTTGTTCGAGCCATATTTCAGACCTTTCCAACTAGTCGACCGCCGTCAATACTTCTGACACCAATGACTCAGTGCGGCATGACGTCGTTGCGGTCTAAGACGGCCGACAGATCACAGAACCAGAAAACCCGAGGAATTTCTTTGCATCTGACAGCGGACAACAGATATGACATATTAGGAGCACGGTGGAGCGACACACGGGACACATTCTGGCAGAATAACTGCGATAACAGCAACACAAGAGCTGGTGCCGAGGCTCAAGCCTCGTCTGTGACACCACCAGCTAGAAGCGCTTCATTGGGTCATCTGGCAGCTTGCAGCTCCTCGGTCAATTGTGACGACTGCTCCCGAAACCAGCGGAAACTAGAGCGGGAAAGTCGCCATCGCCCCTACCTTGCAGCCCATAGTTAACCTTGGGCATACCTGCGAAGAGCAGACCAACTGACATCTATCAGCTCAGTCCTAGTGCGGAACCACGTGGCTATTCAGTCATACCCCACAGACACCATCTCGACGCGGCCGAGTCCCTTCCTATTTCCGAAGTTCCCGGAGCGGCGGGTCTGGGGTTTGTGTTGTGGGGTTATGTCTCCATTCAGTCTAAGTGACGCCGATACGTATATAAGAACCTCCAAGAACCATATGATCGAATTGAAATCCCACAAACCACAAGATCCATCTCGGCGAGTGCAGGTGACAATGACCTCCAACATCCAGCAACTTTTCAGCCCAAACGACGACGCACGGTGCCAGTCTATCGGTCTACCAATCTTCTGTTAATCTTACTAATTCTCTACCCTTTGCCCATTGTTTTATTGTTTCAAACCTATCCCTCTAATGCCGCGACTTGTTGAGGAAACACGAGCACACGGTCAGCAGTCCTCCAGCTGCAATCACCAGCACCCATTCTTTCTGAATGGTAGCGACGATGACATTGAGACACTTTTGGCGCAGTTCCGAGTCCATGGTGTCAAAGATTTGACTGTGGGTGCCGGCAATGGCGCCGCGGATCTGGTCCTCGGAGAAGCCACGTCCAGCCAGGAGGGCCTGCATGCCGTCAAAGGCCTGGCTCTGGTAGATGGCGCTGGCGATGAGGAGGCCGAACATCTGGCTGGAGCCCTGGGCAAAGTTGATGAACTGGATGACGGCGGCGGTGCGCGCAGGAGGGACGCGGCCACCGGCGACGTAGTAGCTGGCCATGCTGGCGGTGAGGCCGAGGCCGAGCAGCAGGGAGAAGCCGTAGGTGGCGCTGGGGGGCGAGGCAGCATTGACGGTGTACATGGCGGCGCCGCCGGCGATGAGGAAGAGGCCGGAGCCGAGGAACCACAGCCAGGGGTAACCGACGCGGGGCAGAGCGTAGCCGCAGCCGAGAATGGCGGCGACGTAAAAGGCGACAAAGGGCAGCAGCCGCACGGCGGCGCGGGTGCCGGAGTCGCCGTGGACGAACAAAAAGTACAGGGGCACGTAGTAGACGGCGACGAAGAGGGCGGCGCCACCGCAGGCAATGGCGACGTAGAGCAGGACGAGCTGGGGGTCGCGGACAAAGTCGCAGGGAAAGAGGCGGTGCTCCTTTGTTGTGCAGACGGCCAGGCGCTGGGTGAGGGCGAAGGCAAGGGCGAGAACGGCGGCGACGACGACGCAGGCGATGAAGCGGCCGTCGCTCCAGGCCCACGAGGCGCCCCCCAGGCCAAAGGCCAGGGTGAAGGTGGCGTAGAGGGCAGTGTTGAGCAGGATGCCGAGCCAGTCGAGGCGGGCAAGCTTGCGGCGCCAGGGGACGGTGGGCTGCTGGGGCAGCGAGGGCAGGGCGAAGAGGTACATGGGCGAGGTGACGGCGAAAATGACGAGGTTGAGGTAGAAGGCCTGTTGTCAGTTGTTAGCTTGGCAACGAAATGAGAGAGAGAGAGAGAGAGAGAGAGAGAGAGAACGCACCCATCGCCATGTGGCGGCGCTGTCGGCTAGCAGGCCGCCGACGATTGGGCCGAGGATGCAGCCGGCGCCGTAGATGAAACCCTCGAAGCCGACGTAAAAGGCCTGCTCGCGGGGCGCGGTGAGGCGGGCAATGATGTTGAGGGTGCCGAGGTACATGCCGGCGCCGCCGGTGCCGGCCCAGACGCGGCCGACGATGAGGGCGGCCATGGAGGGCGCGGCGCCGCAGAGGGCGCTGCCGGCGGCAAAGGTGACCAGACAGGATATGTAGAGCCACTTGACGTCGAAAGCGCCAAAGGCCTGGCCTAGCGGCAGGATGGCGACGGTGGAGCCGAGGCCGAAGCCGAAGCCGAGCCAGCCGAGCTGGGCGACATTGTCGTAAGTAGCGGAAACGCTGGCCTGGATGTCGGCGGAGATGGTGGTGTCGAGGCCGTAGAGCAGGTTGGACGAGAAGATGGCGAGGCAGACGAGGAACCAGCGGACGCCGCGGATGGTGCGCTGGGGGGTGTCGTGGCTGTCGTGGCTGTTGTCGCTGTCGTTTGGGTTTGCTGAGTCAGCCAGAACGTTGACGGCTTCGTCTTCGCTGGGGCTTTCGGTCTGGGCCTTTTCGGCGTCGTGTTCCCGGTCAACTGAGGCCATGTCGATGGTTGTCTGCGAGCATGTTGACGATCCACGTCTCTGTGGCAGACGACGTCGCCTTTTTATCACTTTAATCAGACAAACAGCCAACCTCTGGCATCAGTCAGCTCCGGTTCTCCGGCCAGACTCCGGTTTCGACACCGACCGATGACTCCATCTGAAATTTCATCTCGCCTGACTCGCCGCCTCGTATGGACGTGGGTTGTTTACCCTTTTTCCATTTGCAGCCATGTGGGTCTGGAGTTGCGGAGGCCAGCTCCGGGGTCGGCAAATCATCAGAGTCGCGTACTAATGTAAATTTTGCTGCAGAATGATTCCTCATTGTTCCCTATATTCTACATTTCCTGTCCGATTCCACATTTTGATTCCTCCCTCCCCCCCCTCCCCCCTCCCCCCTACCGATCCTCATAAAATTGCTCAAAATTGTTAAAGGCGTCCACAGACAGGGCCCAGTCCATAAACTCGCCGAGGCTGTCGTCGTCGGTGCGGCTGGGGTCGAGCCAGGCCAGACTGTCGATGTCGGCCATGGCCAGGGTCTCTGCTGCTTCTCCGGCTTCTGCCACGCCGACCTCCTGGTTCGCCAGGTCCACGTCCAGGTCCACGTCCACGTCCACGTCCACGCTGACCTCCTGGTCCACCACGCCCACCCCCAGCACCGCTCCCCGGATGCGCGCCGCCAGCTGGTCCACCCGCTTGACGAGGCAGCGGGCGATGGTGGCGGCGCTGGCGGCGACGGGGAAATCGGCGGCGTAGGCGTCGCAGACGGCGATGCTCTGGTCGAGGGCGGCGCGGGCGCGGGCGGCAGCAACGTGGACGGGGTTGGCGAGCAGGAAGCCGACGAGGGTGACGGCGGCGTTCCAGTGGACGAGAAAGTACTCGTGCCAGCCGCGCAGCAGGTCGGAGCGGGTGACGACGTGGTGCATGAGGGCGACGAGGGCGACGGCGTGGCGGGCGCAGGCGGCAGTGTGGGCGTCGGCGGCGGGGGTGTAGCAGGAGGAGGAGGTGCTGCTGCTGCTGATAGGACAAAAAGAGATAAAAGGGCGGCGCAGGCTGAGGGCCATGGTGTGGTAGAGCATGGCGAGGCAGACGCGCTGGCGGGCAAGCCAGGGGGGGGTGGAACCGAGGTCGAGGTCGAGGTCGAGGCCACCGTCGACGTAGCCACCGTCGAAGAGGCCACCGTCCAGGCCAGCCACCCTCAGCCCGACCGGCACCTGCGCCACCCACGCGTCCAGCGGCGCCAGCTGCCCCGCCAGATACGCGGCACACGCCTCGAGCGCCGGCGGGCTGCGGTAGGCCGAGCCCGTCTGGCCCGTGGCGGCCAGGATGCGGCCGTACTGCGGCCAGGCGGCGTCGTGGACGGCGCCGGCGGCGCGCACCAGGCGCTGGCACTGCACCGCGTACGACAGCCAGGTGACGCCGCCGGCCCAGACGCCGCGCACGGTGCCGTGCAGCGCGGCCGCCTCGGGGTCGTCGCGCGGGAGGCCCACCGTGACCTGGCCGGCGCCGGCGGCCGCCACGGCGCTCGGCCGGCCCAGCTTGATGCTCATCTTGGTCTCGATCGTGTACAGCACCCACCAGACGCGGCGGCGCAGCTCGGCGTCGGCCACGGCTGTCGTCGTCGTCGTCGTCACGGCCGGCTCCAGGTGCAGCCCCAGCAGCTGGGCCGCCCGCACGGCCTGGGCCACGACGCCGTGGGCCGTGTTCTGGAACGAGGCGCAGCACAGGTAGACAGAGGACAGGACCAGGCACTGCACCGTGTCCAGCGACGGGCTCTCGAGCTCGCCCGCCAGCAGCGTCTGGCACCGCCGGTAGTACCAGCGGCCGGCAATGGTGGGGTCCTGGTGCGGATGGTGGTGGCTGTGGTGGTCGCCGTGGCTGTCGCCCTGGGGAATAAACGTGTAGCCGTACTGGATCGCCACGGCCAGCACAATGTCGACCAGGGCCGAGGGACGGCGGTCTGCCGTCGTCGGAGCCCCCTCCCACAGCGCGCTGTAGTGCGCCCGGAACCCCCCCTCGTCGAGGATGGGCAGCCACCCGTGGTAGCAGTCCCAGTAGATGCCGAGAAAGTACTCCTCGAGCGTGCGCGACATGCGCGGCGATGGAACCTCTCCATGTCCGCCGCCACTGCCGCCTCCCACGACCATCCCAACACGGCTGTCGCCGCTGCCAGCGTCGGTGTCGGTGGGGCTGGCCAGCGTGTGGTTGACCCCCCGCGGCTGCAGGCTGCGGTCGGGCACGGCCTCGTGCAGCGTCTTGGTCAGGAACGAGCCGATGCGGCTGATAAAGTACGACGTCGACGACGGGCCGTAGTACGCCGTCTGCTCCGAGCTGGCCGTCGCCACAAAGATGCCCTCCCAGGGGGTCGATGCCGGCGTTGAGGATGTCGAGGGGGTCGACGAGGTCGAGGTCGAGGATATCGACGAGGTCGAGGTCGAGGTCGAGGATATCGAGCTCGGGGTGTGTCCGGCCGACGACGACGTGACCACCTGGCTGACCGCCCTCCCCCGAGAGCTCTCTCGCTCCGACTCGAGGTCGCGCACCCGGTGCCGAAGCCGGTCGATCTCCTTGAGCGCCTGTGCCAGCGTCCGCGGCTCGTGGCTGCCCCGCGCCACGCACGCATCGCCCCGCAGCTGGCACGCCCGGCACGGCCGCGTGTCGTCGCACTTGATCCGCCGCACCCGGCAGCCGTCGCACGCTTTGGACACTTGCTGGCGACGCGGCCGCACCGCCAGCGACAGCGGAGGAGCCTGGCCGTCCACGGCGGGGCTCTGCGCAGAAGTAGCTGATAGCATCATAGTTCCACTTACACAAGGTCACAACCTTGTCGGTGGAAAGAAAAGAGGGCGACGGCTGGCCGGACAAGCGCACGGAAAGGAGTGCGGAGTGGTGCCGGAGTATCGGAGTTTTCGTCGTGCAACTCCGGACTCCGGCTGACTAATCCATGTCGCCTGTAAGCTGACAGAGGACTCGGCACTGGGCTTGTTTAGGGCTGCCGATATGCCCCACGGACCATCCGCGGGTGTCTGGTCCCGGTGGAGTAGCACGTATGGGGGCCCGCGTGGCGTGTTGGTCAGCATGGATATATAAAACTGGTGGGCGGTAGATATAGAATCAGGTACAGACAGCAGGTGACGAGGACAATACCTATGTACATACAGGAAATCAACACATCTGGCAATCCGACGGTGTGGCCGTGTGCTGGCTTCGCAGTGTGTATGGCGTCTGCAAGCTGTACACGACAGGCTGTGACGAGACCTGTCAGCCCTGCGACCGCTGGCCGATCAGGACGTCAAAGGCACATTGACCGGCATGTCTGGCATTTGGAGTCACTCAGGAATGGTCTCGATGCTGACATCCAGTGGAAGACTTCATCCATCGCCGAGCTGATACCGCTGCACAAACAATCTGTGTGCCATGGCTACTGAGTAAGTCACCACCCGAGTCGCCGGACTTGGTCGTCCGGGGACCGTCATCCGTTCTGCCGTCCGCACTAACCCTCTCGTCTTCGAGTTCGCCGGCAAGTGCACCCCCACCGGCTTCATGGTCTACCACCGTTTCCGCAGTGCCGCCTGTGACCTCCTCTTTGACCACGCCATGTCCATCGACGATGTCGGAGGGGTGGCAAATAGGTAGACATACGACCTCCCCAAGCCACCCAATGGGCAATCAAAATCGATGTGATGCGCTGATACGCCGATACGCCGTGCGTGAGATGGGCTTGACGAGAAGCTTATTTCCCCGCAGGCAGGATTCATCCTTTGACGGCGCCATCACACATGGCTGCTGACATCCGTGGCATCAGTCATGGCCAGTCTGCTCCGTCTCAGTTATAAAGCTGTGATGGGCAGATGATGCCCATGAATGCAAACCTATGCAGACACTTTTTCCAGCCTTTCTTGCAATTTCCCACAATCTTCCGACCAATTTGTTCGCCATGACTTTTATGGGCTTCCGCGGAGCCAAGCTCCAGGCTGCGCAGGTCTGGGCCGTCATCCTGCCCTCGTACATTCTGTGAGCTGGAGCTTGTCCCCAGAGCCGTCTACACAGCGTCCTGCTGACAGCTAGCTTCGGATACAACAACGCCGTAGCCGGCGGGCTGCTCGACCTGCCCTCGTGGATCGAGACCTTTCCGCAGATCGACACGGTCACGACGACGGGGTCGGTCAAGCAGCACCACTCGACGGTGCAGGTGGGGTCTTTGTTTGCGTCTATCCGTTCTCTTTTGCGTCTCTCCGTCCTCTTATGCGTCACATTCTCTTTTGCGTCTACATTCTCACTCTTCAGGGCACGGTGGTGGCCATGTACACGCTGGGCTGCTTTTTTGGCAGCCTGAGCTGCATCTGGCTGGGCGCCCGTCTGGGCCGCCGGCGCACCATCATGGCGGCGGCGGCGGCCAACGCGGTGGGCGCGCTGCTGCAGTGCACGAGCTTTGGGCTGGCGCAGCTGGTGGTGGGCCGGCTGGTGTCGGGGTTCGGCTTTGGCCACCTGTCGGCGACAGCGCCGAGCTGGCAGGCCGAGTGCGCGGGGGCGCGCCACCGGGGCGCCGCCGTCATGCTGGAGGGCCTCTTTATCTCGGCGGGCCTGGTGCTGGCCGGCTGGGTCAACGTGGGCCTGAGCTTCTGCGCCGGAGGCACGACCGCGCTGGCCTGGCGGCTGCCCCTGGCGCTGCCCGTGGTGTGGTCGTGCTGCGTGCTGGCGACGACGCCGTTTCTGCCCGAGTCGCCGCGCTGGCTCGTGCAGCAGGGCCGCGTGGCCGAGGCCCGGGAGGTGCTGGCGGACCTGGCCGGTGTTGACGACACCGTCGTGTCCAACACCGTCGTGTCCGACGCCGTGGCCGCCATTGCGGCGTCGCTCGAGCTGACGGGCCAGGCGCGCTTCTCGCACCTGCTGCGGCACACGACGACCACTACAGGACCCTCCCTCCGCCTCGGCCACCGCGCCGGCCTCGCGTGCGCAGCCCAGCTGTTCCAGGAGATGTGCGGCATCAACGCCCTCGCCTTTTACCAGACCACCATCTTCCAGCAGGGCCTCGGCCTGCCCGCCACGACAGCCCGCATCATGTCCGCCGCCGTCTTCTCCTGGCAGACGCTCTGCGCGCCCCTCGGCGTCCTGACCGTCGACCGCTTCGGCCGCCGCCGGCTCATGCTCTTTTCCGCCGCCGGCATGGGCCTCTGCATGGCCGTCGTCGCCGGCACGTCGTCGCAGACCGGCAACGCCGGCGACTCTGCTGCCGTCGGTGTTGCCGCCGCCTTTGTCTTTCTGTTCTACCTCTTTTTTCCCACCGGCTTCCTCGGCCTCAGCTTTCTCTACGCCGCCGAGATCGCCCCGCTGGCCTACCGCGTGCCCATCACGGCCTTGGCGATGGGTAGGTGCAAACTGGGTGTGTGTGTGTGTGTGGTATGACTTGACGGCGCTAACAAGCAGGCACCGGCTGGCTCTTCAACTTTGTCGTCGCCGAGGTCACCCCCGTCGGCCTCGCCACCATTGGCTACCGCTACTTTGTCGTCTTTGCCGCCATCAACTGGCTCCTCGTGCTGCCCGCCGTCTACGTCTGCTTCCCCGAGACCAGCGGCCGCCGCCTCGAAGAGGTCGACGCCATCTTTCTCGAGAGTCGCAGCGTCTGGGACACGGTCGCCGTGGCCCGCCGCATCCCCCGCGGCGCGGCCGCCCGCCACATTATCGAAAAGGCCGGGGCAGAGGCCACAGAGGCTGGCACAAAGACCACAGAAGCTGGCGCCACATCAGGAGACGCAGTCGAAAGAGCAGCTGCCGACGCTTGAAGCGACCGAGAGGATCGACCAAGAGGGTCGATCGAACGATGGCAGCATGAGACGACACTCTCGATACGGTGAGATCGGGGCCTTTTGTTTTTCATTATTTTCTTCTCAAGCGCAGCCGACCCCCGTTGGCTGTCTGTTGGCCGCCCGCTTGGAAAACGTCTTTTCCGGAGGTACTGTGCGTTAGCCACAAAATTAGCCTGGATAGGTAGCCACCAAAAAAGACAGTCTCGGCCAGTCAAAAGCGGTGAAACGAGAGTGGACGGAAAAGAAATGAGTGGACGGAAAAACGGAAAGGGGGAGAAAAGCCTCACCTGAAAATAAAATCGAAGCATATCTCTGGCCGGGACGGGATGGCACCAGACGGCAGAGAGACGGGACGCGAACCAGGTTCTGCGGATTATGCGCCTGCCGTGTACGAGTATTACTGAACCTAGTCTGACGGACAAAAATATCCCGCTGTGGGGGGGTTGGGCTGCCACGTTTGTCGAGGAGGGCGTCCGTGGGCGTCAGCCAGCTGGCGGCCGGTGCTGCAAGCTCTATCTAGTCTAGCATTACAAATAGGGACTTTCTGCATTAGGCTATGCTAGGCGTGCTACTCAGTACTCGTGCATTTCGGGTTGGACAATACGATATACATATTGGTCTTAGTACGTGCCGCCTTTCCCCAAGAGCCACGCCGCTGGCTCGACGGAAGTAGGCCCAAACTAGCATACGGAGCCGGACCATAGTGTGTCCTAGGGGAAGGTGGCTGGCTGCTGCTGCTGTGCCGTCTCCGAGTCTCGTCGTACATACGAGTGCGCAATTAGCGCTAAGAGCCAGTGAGCCAGTGACACAGCCAGTGACAGCAACCGCTGACAAGCGATTGTTGACAGTGACAACGACAGCCCAGCTGTCCCCCCCCCGGCCCTTGTTCCCTGCCTTCTCGTATGTGCTCCTATGGGCGTCCCCCCCCCCCCCCCCCCCCCCCCTTGAGCTTTTTCTCTCTCACCCGCCGCCTACCACCGCCTCTGCTGCCGAAAGCTGACCACCCCTGAAACGCAGCGCCCGCCTTTCCCCCAACCGGCCGTAGCGCGGCTGGGCGGTTTCGCTAGCGCGGCTCCTGCGCCGTGGACCAGAAGATTGGCTGGAGGGGAGGGAGGGGCCTCCTGTTGTCTTGTCGCGCGCTGGGATCTGTGCGCTGGCTTCTCGGTCTCGTTTTGGGGGCTTTGCTTTTTTTTTTACTTTGGACTTCCCCTGGTTCACGGGCCCTGGCCCGCTGGTGTGAGGGCGAGCTTCCCTCTTCTAGCCTGGTTCTCAGCTGCCGTCTAGCGGCACTAAGAGTCCCGTCTATTGTTTCTGCAGCGTTTATTGGTATTTTGGTGTGTGTGTTTTTTTTGGTATTTTTTTTTCTGCATCGCTGCGAGATTGCTTTTTCCATTTGGCCACCGCCTTTTTTTTTTCTTGGTCAGGCATAACGAGTACCAACATTCGCGCAAGCAATAATGTGAGCACAAACACGGCAACACAGCAGCTGCATTGGGTACTCGTTGTCGTACTCGTACTTCCGCACAGAGAAAACCAAGCTGACGCGATCCTTTGCCCGTAGCGCCCAGCGGACCTGCGGACCTGCAAGCTGTCGCTCCTTTTTCCCTGTGCGTCGCTCCTCTGATGCTGACGGCATGACGGACATGACGCCAGCTGCTCGCTTCGCGCCTTAGCCGGCATGCAGGGCCACGCACGCAAACAAGAATGCTCGGCAGACCCCTCCTTGTATCGGTGGTACATGCTGTACAAATACGAGTACAAATACAATTAGCATGTATTCGTACTGCTCTCCAACACAGTTTGATCTGCAATAAAGCTTGCTGCCAGGTCTGGGATCGCCGAGCATGGGACCCTGTGCGTGGGCCCTCGCGTGGGCCCTCGTGGTATTATTCCACACTACGCTCTGGAGGGCATGGGCTCGTTCACAAGCAAATCACCAGCCTGTGGGGATCGGCCAGGTCGTCGTCGATCCGATGGGGGGGCCTGAACGTACCCATGCACTCGTATCTGCGCCATTCTGCACCATACGTATTTTCTACGTAGTAGCGTACGAGTAGGAGAGGAGGAGGGAAGAGGGAAGAGGGGAGGGGGGCCGGGGTACCAAGTTTGGTCGGGCTCCAGAGAGGGGGGGGTCCGGGAGCTGTCAGATTGGCAGGGCTGCCGTCAGGGCTGCTTCTTGTTTCGCAAGGTGGTTTTTCATATAACCAGGCTTATACCCTTCCCTGTACGCCCACGCTCGGCTGTCTGCGTCTGCGGTCTTGTGGTCGCTTTCTTGTCATGTTTGCGAAGCGGATGGTTTGACAAACAACGTGGCGTCTGCCGACGACGTACTCGTACCAGACGACAGAACCGACAGAACCGACAGCGATTGACGCGCGTGACGTCTTTGAATAAGACGGGTGCACGCACTTTTCCGACCGTCTCCCGTCTCTGCTCTTCTCTCTCTCTCCACCTAAACATGTCATCTGTGGCAATGGATTGGATGTAGGTGTCCCTGTCTCTCACCTCTCCCCCCCGTGTCTCTCCCCCCCGTGTCTCCCCCCCCCCTCTCCTGAAACTGTTCCCTAACCTTCCCAGGGCCATTGCCTCTGGCTGCGACCTGGTCAGCAAGACCATTGGGTCGACGTCGCTGGCGCTGCAGGGCTTTGTGCGCGAGGAGCGCGAGTCCCGCGGGCACCTCATTGTGCTGTCGGGCGAGCTGCATGCGCTGGACGGCGTGGTGGCGCTGCTCAAGGACGATGCGGCGTCAGCCTTTTTCGCGGCCGACCTGGCGCAGCAGACGCCGGGTGTGCTGGCGGCGTGCGGCGCCCGGGTCGAGGCGCTGGGCGCACTTCTCGGCGGCGACGACGACAGCAACAACAGCAGCAGCAGCAACAACAACAGCGACCGCACACTTCACCCCGAAACCCGCGACTCGGCCGGCAGCCGCCGCCACAAGTGGGCGACCATACGGACTGCTGTCGAGCCGGTGCAGGCGGCGATCGAGGTGCACAAGCTGGCGCTGGGACTGGCGCTGGACCTGGCGGCTCTGTAAGTTGTGACAAAGACGAACCCCATCTTTCTCATCTTCCCCATCTTCCCCAACCCGGCTGACAAAGACAAAGAACCTCGCCGGGCCCTCCCAGCATGACCTCGTGCGAGGACTTGGAACGCGTGCGGGCCGAGAGCAGCCACCTACGGTCGCGCATCCGCGGCTCGCTGTCGGACACGGAGGCGGCGCAGCGGCTGCAGAGCTACCTGAGCGTGCTGCAGCAGAACGTGGCGGCGGAGCTGAAGAAGACGACGATGACGATGACGGCGGCGATGACGATGACAGCGACGATGACAGCCGGCCCAGCCGCGGGCACCACCGCCAGCACCCGACGCGGCCCGGCGTCGTCCGGTGCACATCCTGGTGCACACCCCGACAGCGCCGTGGAGATGGACGACACGGCCTCGTCGACGTGCTCAGACCACAAGGCAGACGATGTGTGGCCAGAGGTATCTCGCGGGGCTCGCGCACCCAAACCCTTCCAAGGCGACGCGGCCCTCAGCCTGTCGACGGGCCAGATCGACGACCTGCTGGACAGCCTGCACGACGACCTGCCTAGCCAGCTGCCGGCCCAGCTACCGACGCAGCTGCCACCGACTCAACCGCCGACCCAGCCGCCGACTCAACCGCCGACGCCACCGCCGCCGCCGCGCGCCCCGGCTCGACGCTACTCCCTGGGCATGGCCCACCCATACTACGGCAGCATCAGCAGCAGCAGCGTCGGCAGCAGCCCGGCGCCGAGCGTGCCGCTCCAGTCGCCCCGGCGGCAGCGGCAGCGACAGCTCAGCGTGTGCAGCGACTCGTCAGACGACACGACGGTGGCGTCGCCACCGCCGCCGTCGTTTGGCCGCACGGCGCTGCGGCCGGCCATCCTGGCTCTGCGGCCGGAAAGCCACGACACGGCGCTGCCGCCGCCGCCGTTTGGCCGCAGCCTGGCTGCTGCCCGGCGGGCCCGGCTGTCGGGGGACCTGTCCCTGTTTGGGTCGCCGATGGCGACGCGGAGCGAGCTAGCCGAGGTAGCAGAGCTGGCCGAGCTGGTCGAGCTGGCCGAGCTGACACAAAAGACGCAAACGACGCAGAGGACACAGCCACGACCGGCCACGGCGCCGGGCCACCCTCCGGGCCACCCTCGCTACACGTTCCTCGAGCAGCTGGACAGCATCCCCGACACCGACAGCCTCGCGTACTCGACGTACACCAGTGACAATGACGACGACGACGACGATGACGATGACGACGACACGTTTGCTTCTCTACCATTGCCCGGCTTGCGCAGCCTGCCCGTCTCGCCGACCTCGTCGTCGTTCACAAGGCCCGTCACCATGACGGCATACGTGACGGACCAGACGGCGACGAGTGAAGGCGTGCCGAACCACACAGAAATGGGTGACGACGTGGCAGACCGCACACCGACAAACGACGCCGTGACAGACCACACGGCAACGACTCAAGGCGTAAAGGACACAGCGACGACTCAAGGCGTAAAAGACACTGCGACAACCGAAGGCGTGCTGGCCGCCGCAGCCGCCATCGCCCGCAGCAGCATCTCCAGCGACGCGACCACGTCCTCGACCGCGCACAGCTCGCTGTTCAGCGTGCGCCGCGGCACCCTGCCGGGCCTGAGCCGGCTGCTGCAGCGCGTGCGCAACCCGTCGCAGGCGTCCATTGCCACGGCCACGGAGGCGCCGCGGGCGGTGGGCTCGGTCAGTATGCAGCCGAGGCCGGCTGGCCAGACCTGGCCGGTGGGCCAGATCGGTCTTCAGCCCGACGTCCAACAGCGGCCGGCCACGGCCTGCAGCCACCGCAGCCGGTCGTCCATGTCAGCGGCCCCGGCATCGACACATTCACGACAGCGGCCGCGGCTGCTGCTGCGGTGGCGGGCAGGCCGGTCGAGCGAGGACGCCCAGGCCGACGCCCAGGCTGAGCCCGACGCCGTGTTTGGCGTGTCGCTGAAGCAGAGCCTGCGCGTGGCCAGCACGGCAGCCCGGACGCACCATGACGTCGGCGGCAGCGGCATCCGACCTGACCGGCCCGACCGGGCGGGCTCGTCGTCGCGCCACCGCAAGTCGGTGCGGCAGTTTCCCGTGTGCGTGTTTGCGTGCTACCGCTTCCTGGTGGACGGTGGCGGCCTGGCGACGCCAGGCCTGTTTGCAGGCGGCAACACGGACGGTTACGACGAGGACGAGGACCACAACAACGGGGACGGCGCCTTTGACCGCGTGAGTGCGGTGCGCGTGGCCCGTCTGCAGGCCGCCTTTTCGCACGCGCCCGACTACGGCGCCGGCCTCGACCTGGCCGCCGCCGGCTTCAGCCCCCACGACGCCGCGGCCTTGCTGCTGGCCTTTTTGCAGGCGCTGCCGCGGCCCCTCGTCTCCGCCGCCGCCGCCCGCCGCTGGATCACGCTCTCGCGCCAGGCAACCCAGTCCGGCTCCGCCGGCACCCGCCGCGGCCTCGACGCCTGCATCGACTTTTGGGAAGAGGCCCTCGAGGACGTGCCGCCGGGCGCCGCCCGCTCCCTCCTCAAGCTGCTGCTCAACCTCTGGGGCGACGTCGCCGACCAGGCCGAGCGCAACGACATGACCGCCGAGCGCCTCGCCGCCCGCGTCCTCCGGCCCCTCCTCCACCTCGACTCCGCCACCACCTCTGCCGCCTCCGCCTTTGGCCGCCACGGCTACCTCGAGTTCGACTACATGCTCGGCCTCGCCTTTATCATCCGCCGCCGCAGCGAGTACGCACAGCTGCTGCGTCGCAGCGGCCGCCCGAGCCGCGCCGCCTTTGAGCGGTGAGGCTGTTTGTGGCTTAATTTTTTTTACCTTTGACGGCCTTTTGTTTGATGTTGGACACACCTTTGACGGCCTTTTTTTTGTTTAATGTCGTCATTTCACTTACGGCCTTTTGATGTTCATTGCTGACGGCCGCCCCTTCCTGTTCTATCTGTTCGTATGATACCCACACCGCCGCCCTCGGCATGCAATCGCTGTAAATAGCAAGACCTTGACAAATTGTCCTAAATGCCTAAATGCCCTAAATGCCCTAAATGCTCTAAATGCCCTAAATGCTCTAAATGCTCCAAAATGCCACAATACTCTTACACGAAATTTAACCACCCCAAATTCCATTTTTGTCTTCTGAGGTGTGTCTAAGCTGGGCCGGCTCTGGGAGACAGCTGAGCTGGGGATGAGCGAGGCTGAGTAATACGGAGCCAAGCTGAGCTAAGCTAAGCCACACTGTAGATGAACCCATTTCTGGTATCATGTTTAGCAGCTACTTTGTCACGGCGGGCAGGCAAGCGGGTAAGTAGGGACGAGATCAGGGGCAGGAAGGTCTATTCGGCTAGGCTAGTCTTCTAGGGATACAGGTAGGGGTCAGGTTGTTGACGAGGACGTAGCTCAAGGAGCTACGTTCAAGGGGTGGATGCATGCAGGAGATATATCTACGATAGGTGCGCAGCGGCAGTAATACGAGGCTGGCACGGCGGTCCGTAACACTTTGTTGTAAATTTAAAATAAACGTAAAGCTTTCTTTAATTAATAAGGAACCAAGACAAGACAGATTCTCAAATTCCATTAATCTTATGTATAATATCCTCAACCTTTCCTTAAACACTTAACTAAATAAGTTGTATTGTGTTATGCTTCGCTGAATCCTTCGCTTTCCAGCTGCCTTAAGATCCGGCCTGTACATTACAGTTGCCGTTAGCCTCCTTTCAAGTATATACACGCACAAGTTGGACAAAAATGGTTATAGATTCACTAAAGCGCCTTTCCCTAACTATGTGGTGGTATAATACTCCCTTAGTATGGGAGTGGTTTAGGGTTCGATTCCCTGCAAGTCCAACCTTTTGTCTCTGAAACTTTTTTTGCACCAGCTTCTTAAAGGAACTTGGCTTAAATACACCAGTATTTCAAACAACAGAGAAGGAGCTGTTAGTATACATTATTTTTGTTCTAAGAGTCGGCAGAGTATACGGAAGTGAAACGTGACGGGATTAGTGAGTGTCCAAAGCGCGGGGTTGCAAAGTGCTTAAAACGGAAAGCACATTTTTCCTGACGCTGTTGATGGAAAATTACGTCTTTTAAACACTCATCAAAAACATCTGCACAACTCTCCCCCGAAAAATTTTTACCGAGATTGCTACTGTTAGTGGGTGCGTGGGCTCCGCACCAAAAACACTAACAGTGCGCAATTTTCGGCAAAATACGCACAAAACTTCAGAAAAACGTCAAGAACAGAGGAATTCTGGGAGTTGGCCTCTGTTCACGCCTGACTTTTTCGCGCCGGTTCGATCACACGCTCCCTCCTACGATCTTTGATACGACTTTTTCGCATTTCGATCGCCACATCCGAACAAGTCCTCGTACGACCCAGCACGAGGCCACGTTTACCAGTCCGAGCACCGCTCCCGCGCAGGCATCGCTGCGTTTGGATTGCGACTTTGGGGTTAGGGACCCAAGAGAGGAACGCTCTGGAAAGCTGGGTGATAACGGAGGAGGAGCACTGTTTACTTAGGTTTTGCCCCTTGTGGTTTCCCTGAGTCTCGAAGTGAATACTTAACAGTGAAGGAACTGGTCTGGTTTTGTGTATTTCCACCAAGGCTCCGAGAGAGCCCCATGAACCCCCCGAACCCTGAACGTCCCTCGATGAAGAGGGAATAGCAGACACGGCATGCCTGTAACAAGGCTTCGAAAGACACTAGGTGCTGGACTCCGGGGCCTATCCCCGCGTGTCCACGTCGTATACTCCTCGATTGAGTGGACAAAGGCAGACGCCATAGTCGACGACGTTAAAATAAATCAAATCAAATCAAATCAAATCAAAAACATCTGCACCACCAAAGAAGAACATGACTGTCGGCTTGCGACAGCCAGACGGCGATTGCAAATTGTGTACCGCTGTGCTGGAATGGATGAAATACGGCTCTCCAAAAGTCTCTTTATCTTCCGACAATTCGCTTAGAATAACATATGCTTGCATTTGTTTTATTAATTTACTGAATTACTACAAATCTATAATTACCATGGAAACTTGCAGTCCCAGCAGCCCCGAGGACGCTGTTAACGAGCCACCACTGCTGCTGCTGTTCTCGCCCGACAGGGTCCAGTCCACGTCGCCCCAGAGCACGCTCTCGACAGCTTTTGGTTGCACGCCGCTCGGTACGGCAACCTGCACTGCCGTAGAAATGTCGCCGTAGTTGAGATTGATCACTGTGAGCAGCGCTTGCTCATTGTCGTCGTCTACCCAGACGGACGCGTCCACAAGGCTGCCGCCGCTGACGGTCAGTGTCTGGGTCAGCGGTGTTTCCAGGAGGAACGACGCCACCGTCGGTGACGTCATGACGATGGCGAGCTGTTCGGTCACGGCGCTCAGCTCGTCCGTTGTGGGAAAGTCCCACGCCACCAGCCCCTTGGCGCCGTGGTTGACGGCCAGCAGCGCCATCACCACCTCCTCGGCCGCCGTTGGATACCGCGTCCAAAACGTCTCGTTGCCAAACGCCTGCGGCGCCGCCCACTGCGTCTTGGGCCAGCCCAGCAGACCGTCGCGCCGGCGGTTCTCGTCGATGCGATCGGAGATGTCCAGGAAGCTGCCAGCGCAGTCATCACAGCCGCAGCAGCCGTACGTGGCGTTGCAGGGCGTGTCGTAGACGGTGGACCAGCTGGTGTTGGTGCTGATGGGGTAGACGTCGCTGAGGACGACCTCGCCGCCGCGGGCATAGTCGGCATAGTAGAAGTCGCGACAGTTGAGGGCGAGCGAGGAGGGGTGGTAGGGGTCGAGGGCCCAGATGGTGTCGCGGGCGATGCCGGTGGAGTTGAGGGGCAGACTCTTGCCATCGGGCTCGTCGCTCTGGTACCAGAGGAGGATGGAGGGGTGGGAGCGGAGGGTGGAGACCTGGTCAATCATGGCGGTGTCGTTGGTGTCGGTCCAGATGACGTCGTAGTGGAAGAAGAGGCCGAGGTCGGCGGCGCGGTCGAGGTAGGGCTGGAAGTCGGACCAGGGAAAGGGGGAGTCGGCGAGGGATCCGGTGGGGACGATGTGAATGAGGTTGTAGCCCATGGCGGCAAAATCGTCGAGGGTGGTGACGTTTGTGTCCCAGTAAAGGGACCATTGTACTGTAGGAGGCCATGTCAGCGCAATCGAGTGAAGCGAGGGAAAAAAAAAAAAAAAACGAACCATAGTAGGTGTAGGGAAAGAACGCTGTCCAGTCAGACTCGCTGCTGCGTTGGTACCACAGACTGCCGTACAGATTGTCGATACGTGAGACAGTGCGGGTGTCGTTGGGTGTGGGCAAGAAGTAAAGGCTGGTGGTCGTCGTGTAGACGGCGCCATTGTCAAGCGTGGCCGTGACTGTTAAGTTGTAGGGCTCGATGCGGGCGGCAAAAGAGGTCAGCGACAGATCGAGCTCGTTGTCGGTAGAGCCGACCTCGACGACGAACGTGGCTAGCACAGAGACGTCTGACGTTACGAGGATCGTGGCCTCGGCCGCTGTTGCTGAAGATGAAGCGTTTGCCTGTCCGACATAACTGCTGGCAATGGGCTCGCCAATTTGATGTGAGATTGCAGCATCCACGAGAAGTGTCGCTGTCTGATCCGTCTCGAGGTAGATGGTCATGCGCGGCTTGGCCTGGAGGCGAAACAGTGGATCGGCAGAGTAAGGGGGGTCCTCGAACCAGCCGCCTGGATTGAAGGATGCATTTCTGGGAGAGAGGTCAGGATGCAGTCCAGCGTCGATTGAGAGATGGGAACTCACGTCGCGCGGTAGGCCTTGCCACACCAAATGTCGACGCCCTCGGGGTTGTTGAACTGGGCTGCTGCCCCAGATAGAGCAGCAGCGAACAGTCCGATGATCGAGAGATAGTACCACATTTTTTTTTTTTTTTTGACAATGAAGCTGTGCCTGGCACATTCTCGCGACGATAGATAGGAAGCACTTAAAAAGACGTCGAGCAGATCATATCAATCTAGGACAGTGTCCACTGTCTTTCCTCCAACAACGTGACAGCATAGTGCCAGACGGGGCAATCATTGTGCTTCGATAGTTCCAAACCTATGAGTTTATTGGGGCGGATAATCGTCAACTTGGGACAAGGTCAACTTAATCAACTAGATTGCGTTCACCGTACACGGCGCAACGTTACAGGCCATCGCCATGCCTGTCTGCAGGGATTCTACGATGATAGTGGCCGGGTTATCGTCGGCGAGCAGCCAGTCGCATGGATCACCGCCGATAAGGAAGAACTGGAAAAAAGATTCTGGAATACAGCGACGATGACGACGTCAATGACGGTATCGCCAGCGAGGGATAACGGCGTCCAAGATTCAAGCCTAAATTAAAGTTCAGTTTTTATTACTTAAATTTTGTTTTCCTTTGAGCGTCCATGCCGTGCTATCCTCGTCCGATGTGTCTTGCGATGTGTCTCGCGATGTGGCCATGTGAGCATCGAGAGCTCGACCCCGCCATTTCTAGCAGTCGCGTGCAGTCTTGATGCTTTTTCTTCCTGTATCTGGCCATGACGAGTCCTTCCCCATCTTGTCGCCCCACAAGCAACGTTTGTCCACATTGCGCTCAACGTTACCACCAGTTGAGGCACTTCAGCAATCGGCAGACCAGCGGCAGACCAGCGGCAGCGCACCCAGTTCGACACCAGCCATGGCAGATAGCTGGCCGGTAACGGCGACATTAAAAGAGGAAATAGAGATGATGGGACGAACATTGATAGACGGAAGGGTAGATGGGAGTTCAAAGCTCAGACGATCGTATTGTGGGTTTCTTTGGAGAAACTTCATTTAACTCAGCTGACAACAATGAAGCTCCTCATCAGCATCGGCCTCTTGGCTGCCCTGCACTCGGTTGGCACCCATGCTGCTGTTGCCAGAGCCATCCACCGCAGTCTGCCCGCCCGCGAAGCCAGCAACGCCGTCGACCTGTCACCACTGCTCAACAACAAGGCCTTTGGAACAACACCCGGCGAAGCTGCTTTTGATGCCCTCAACCAGTCCTACCCCGCGCCGACCTTTGACACGACCGCCTTTGTCTCTTCGAGCACCGGCCTGCAGTACAACTTTACCGGCTACAGCGGCTCCAACGGCGAGCCCGACAATGTCGTCTGCACTGGCCAGACCATCACCCTCGACGAGCCGGGCTACTACTTTTCCGCGTCATTTCTCGTTGCTGGAGATGTCGAGAGCGACACGGTGCTCGGAAACGTCACCTTTGACTTTGCCGACCACTCGTCGACACAATATGAGCTGCGCACGCTCAACTGGTTCAGCTTCCTGACCATTAACCGTGGCGAAATCATCTTTCCCAGCCGCTTCACGGCCAACAGCACAGACTACAACACGTCGCACATTTTTGAGCGCACAGCGTCGCTGCCTCCACAAAAAGAGCTCGTCTCCATCACGCTGCCCGTCGCCGACAATAGCACGACCGGGCGGCTGCACGTCTTTGCTCTGTCCCTGTGGTCTGGTCCACAAGCTGGTGGCGTTGCCGTGCAGGACGTCCGCCCGACGCAAAAGTGGGATGAAGCCGGCAACCAGATTGTCGAGGTCACTGTCAACAATGCCGGCACCAAATGTGTCTCTGGCCCGGGCCTGTCCGTGTCTCTGATCGCTCCAGGTTTCCTCACCGTATCGCCTGCCACCATCCGCCGTCTCTGTCCCGGCGACCAAAAGACAGCGAAACTCTCCGTAGCTCCCACACAAAGCCATCATCAGCAGGGAACCATCATCTCCGCAACCATCAATGTCGTCCTCAATGACGGCTTTCAGCTGCTGACTCTGCAATTTGATGACGTCGAGCTCGGCCTGCTCGAAGCCTGGACACCCGACCTCGACACGCTTGCGAAGCACGAGAGCCCCGACTGGTTCAACGACGCCAAGTTTGGCATCTTTGTGCACTGGGGCCCCTACTCGGTCACCGGCTGGGGCAACAGCACGCCCCACGAGAGCTATGCCGAGTGGTTCTGGTGGTACTCGACCCACCACCCGCAGGCCGACGCGTCCGACTTTTACGAGTACCGCCTCCGCACCTTTGGCGAGGACTGGGCGTACGACGACACGTTTGCCAATTTCACAGCGGCCGTCTTTGACGCGCGCGCCGTCGTCGACCTCATTGCCGACGCCGGCGCCAAGTACTTTGTCCTCACCACGAAGCACCACGATGGCTTTGCCCTCTTTGACAGCGGCGACGTCACCCACCGCTCGGCCGTGCACTACGGCCCCCGGCGCGACCTCGTGGCCGAGCTGTTTGACGCCGCCGCAACGTACCAGCCGGGCCTGAAGCGGGGCACGTACTTTTCGCTACCAGAGTGGTTCAACCCCGATTTCGGGCCCTACGGCTTCGACCAGTTCGACACGGCCTCGACGGTGTCGTGGCCGGGCGTCCTGGCCAAGAACCCGTACACGGGTGTCGAGGAGCCGTACACGGGCCGCATTCCCGTGGACGATTTCATCACGGACCTCATGGTGCCGCAGATGGACCTGCTGGCGTACAACTACAGCACGGACATTATGTGGTGCGACTGCGGTGCGGCCAATGGCACGGCCGAGTTTGCGGCGCGGTGGTGGAACCAGGCGCGGTCTGAGAACCGGCACGTGGCCATCAACTCGCGGTGTGGCATCCCCGAGGCGGCTGACTTTGACACGCCCGAGTACGAGACGTTTTCCGTAGCACAGCACCGCAAGTGGGAGAGCAACGAGGGCATGGATCCGTACAGCTACGGGTACAACCGGGCGACAGCATCGTACTCGTACATGAACACGTCGACGATTGTGTATTCGCTGGTGGACATGGTGTCGAAGAATGGTAACTTTCTGCTGGATATCGGTCCGCGGGCTGACGGCACAATTGTAGAGACTGAGGCAGAGCACTTGCGGGAGGCGGGTGTATGGATCAAGGCGCACGGCGAGGCCATCTACAACACAACGTACTGGTTTGTGCAGAGTGAGTTATTAGAGGGACCAGACGTGCGGTTCACACAGACGGACGACGCGTTTTACATTTTGTTCTTGGAGGAGCCGGTGTTGGATGCGGACGGGGTGGTGACGATTGAGGCCCCGATTCCAATTCTGGAGGGGGACATTGTGACGCTGCTAGGATCCAACAACACGGTGGCACTTTCGTGGACAATGGAAGTGGTGGACGGCGTGTCTATGCTGAGTATTGCGGCGTCCTCGGAAGCCTTGGCCGAGGAGACATACTGTTGGGTGTTTAAGATTTCATATGCATAGGAAGGAGATGGTTAATAATTAATGTTGACGAGAGGACGAGGCTTGTAGTAGTCTTTGTACATGAGAGAGATGCAAAGCCGCTTTCTATTTGCCTTGGCTAAGTTAACATTAAAAGAAGCCTGTTTTAAACCAGTCCTTAAACAAAACCTACATACTAACCTTTTAATAAAAAGTAATTAAAATCTTTACAAAACTAAAACAAAAAACAAAATAACTTCAAGGTTACAATCCTAAATTTAGGATCAAGAGTTGTTATAGGTCTATTCATACAAAAGACTGAGCAAGGCTGAGCAGAGGTGTTCGAGGCTGATCAAGAGCTGACCCTAGGCTGAGCCGAAGCTGAGCCAGGACAACGAAGCCCGGAACGAGGCCACACGTGGCAAGTCACGCGTAAGGTTAGGTTTCGTGTCATAATACCAACTGCAAACTGCAGAACTGCCAACTGCCCTAAATGCCCTAAATGCCCTAAACCATCACAAACGCCCTTTTCACGATCTCGCCTCCACCCGCCGGATGTGCACCGTCCCAAAGTAAGGCACCGACAGCGTCTGCATCAGCCCGCTGTCCTCAATGTGGCCGTCGCCGCGTCCGAGCGTGCCCTCCTCGGTCCAGACGTCGAAGCGGACAAGGCTGCCGGCGGGCGGATTTTCCTTTTGCCAGCGTGCCGCTGCCGCCGCCGCCGCTTCGGCCTCGACGGCCATCAGCCGCCGCAGCAGCGCCGCGCCCGCGCCCGTGGGGATCTCGCAGTTCATGCGCGACAGCTCGTCCATGTGGCCGAGGGCCTGGGTGACGGCAGCAACGTCGGCGGGCCGCTGGTGGGCCACGATGCTGGCGCGGCCGCGGCCGTGGCCGTCAATGTGGGCGAGCAGCAGCGCCATGGCCGCCACAAACGCCTCAAAGTCGAGCGCGCAGCAGCGCGCCATGCGCCGCGCCCCGCGGTGGAACGCCTCAAACCGCACCAGCACCTCGCGCGCCGCGGTCAGCGCGCTAAGCTTGCTGTAGGTGCAGTCGAAAGCGACGGGGGAGGGGTGGGAGGAGGAGAAGGAGGAGTCGGCGGCGGCTCCGGCTGGGGGGGCGGCGGCTCCGGCTGCGAGGGCCCTCTCCGTCACGTACGGCAGGTGCAGCAGCACAATCAGGTGGTAGTGCTTGCCCTGCAGCAGCAGCCGCGTCATGTCGTCCACCCGCTGCGGCCACGTCTGCCCCGGCTGCGGCTCCAGCTCCGGCACCGTCCACCACCGCGGCGGCCCCACCGCCGCCGCCGCCTGCTGGAACGCGTAGTCAATGTCCTGCGTCTCCCACACGTCGTCGTAAAACACCTGCTGGCCCCGCCGACAGCGCCCGCCCGGCCGGTTGAGCCGCTCGTTGCGCGCAATGATGCGCGCCATGATCACGCTGTGCCGCCGCTCCAGCCGCATGGCCGCGTAGTTGCCGCTCTGTCCCGCCGCCGCCGCCGCTGCTGCCGACCCGGCCTCGCTCGCGTCGCTCGCCGCCACCGCCGACGCCACCGCCTCCGACACCGTCTCGGCCACGCACGACGGCAGGCCCAGCATCAGCGACAGGAACCGCTCGCTGAACAGCAGCCGTGACCAGATCATCTTGAGGGCAAACTGGTGCTCGCCGTCGTCGCTGTCGTCGTCGTAGTCGCTTCGACTGTCCCTGCC
This sequence comes from Harringtonia aguacate, assembly GCA_014183095.1. Classification (NCBI taxonomy): domain Eukaryota; kingdom Fungi; phylum Ascomycota; class Sordariomycetes; order Ophiostomatales; family Ophiostomataceae; genus Harringtonia; species Harringtonia aguacate. The sequence goes on from JACCPH010000016.1 coordinate 80,221, forward strand.
GTCACCCCCCGTCCCGTCTAGGTGCTCCAGGTCCGGCCCCTGCGGCTGCAGCCCCATGATCTGCGCAATGCCCAGCGCCCGCCGCAGACACAGCCACGCGCTGCGCAGCTTGCCCGTGCTGGCCAGGTAAAACGCCTGCAGCATCAGGCTCTCCAGCCCCTCCAGCGAGCACACCATGCTGTCCTGCGACGTCACCAGGCTGCACGCCACGTGAAAGTACCGGTCCGCCGTCTCGCTGGCCGACGCCCCCGGCAGCCCGCCGCTCAGCCCGGCCAGCTGTCGGCGCAGGCTCTCGTCGGCCTCAGTGTCATCCTTTCCTCGACCTCCCGCCGCCTCCTCGATCGCCTGCTTCGTCTCCGTGTCCACCATCTTGAGGCACACCGCCAGCTGGATCAGCTCCCGCGCCAGCATCACCGGGTGCGCCGAGTCCCGCTTCTGCAGGTACGCCGCCAGCCGGCTGCCCTCGGCCCCGGTGCCCGTCGCCTCCACAAACGACCGGTACCGCCGCAGGATGAAGAGCGCCCCGTGGTGCATGATCCGCAGCGCGTCCGCCGTCGTCGGCAGGATCGACTGCAGCTGCCGGTTGAGCGCCCGGTACTCGAGCGGGCCCGGCGCCAGCGTCTCCACGTGGCGTGGGGGAGGCCGCGCCAGCGCCTGCTTCGTCGTCGTCATCGTCAGTGGAAGAGCAGTCGCCGGCGACCGAGGCCGGCCCCGCCGCCCGATGAACACGCCGTGGTCAATGATCGCCGACATGTCGTCCACACCCGGCTCGACGGCCTCGCAGACGACCAAGGTGCCGGCCGAAGCCGTTTTGTCGTCGTCGTCGTTGTCGTCCTCCTCCCCCTCCTCCTCGTCATCTCCCTCCACCCCCGCTTCGTCCGCCGGCGCCGGCAGCTGACCCCGCTGCCGCATCAGCTCTTCCACCAGCGCCTCCACCTTGCCGATCTGCTGACGCACCGCATGGTACTTTTGTTGTTCCTGCTGCTGCTGCTGCTGCCCCTGCCGCTGCTGCTGTGCCACCGCTGCGGACGCCGCTGCAGACGTCGACGACGTGGACGGGGATGGGGCCGGCGGCGGCGACGGGGATGGGGCCGGCGGCGGCGACGGCGACGGCTCAAACTCTTGGCCCATGCAGCGGGTGCCGTGCCGCAGACACGACGCACACGCCTGGGTCCCCACCTCGGCAAAGTAGCACCGCACCTTGCGCCGCTTGCACTCGATGCAGCTGAACGTGCCCTTGCGCAGCTTGCGCCGCTTCGACGGACGGCCGCCATCGCCAGGCGGGTCCTCCTGTGAGGGGGGATGAAACAGCATTCTGAGATTCTGAGGGGAAATCGCGTCTTTTTGGCGAAAAAACGCCAAAACGCCAAATAGCCAAAACACCAAAAAAATCAGAGACCGTCCGGTCAGCGTGAGCGGACAGCGTAAGCGGACAGCGTAAGCTCCTTCCTTCTCTCTGTCGGAGGACGGACCGGCCAGTACAGCTAAACTCCGCTAAGTCCGGGTGCCGCTGCTGTCCGCTTGGCATGCCACCCACTGCTGTACTTGGGAGCCTACACAGGCGCGTCCGCCGTGTCGGCAGCGCCCCGGCACAGCAGCCTGGGGACCCGACGCCCGCAGCCGAAAAGTCGTGCAGATCATCGATGAATCAGCCGGCATTCGTCGTCTGCCAGAGGTTGTGTTTGCAGAGCGGTGGTGTGGATGACTCAGCGTGGATGAGTCATATCTCTCGTCATGACGCCGCCTGTCCAGCCTTTATGGCAGCTGCTGACCTTAGAAAATCGTCCGTTGCGATTGCCCCCTTGGCCTAATGGCTAAGGCGCGAGAGTACGTCTTTCTTGTCTCCGTGCTCCTCCATGTCGCCCCTACTAACCCAACCACCAGCTTCTAATCTCGAGATTGCCGGTTCGAGTCCGGCAGGGGGCTGTTTCCATTTTTTTTTTTTTTTGCTTCTTGCTAAAATCCAGAAAAGATTTTGCTCTTTTTTTTTCTTCTTCTCTCTTCTTCTCTCCTTTTCTTCTCTCTTTTTCTTCTCTTATCTCTCTTCTTCTTCGCTTTTCCACTTTTCTCTTCCCCTGCAGTCACCGCCACATTTTTTTCCTCGGTCACGCCACAGCCAGACCTCTGCGTCCGCACAGCATGCCACCATCCACAGCGAGGCAGACGTGGTTCACATGCTCATCGCTCTCTCGCGTAATTTCACTGACGTGGACGAGGCCTCTGCAGAATCGCATCGGTCCGAGGCACGTCGCGTATTTGTATGGGTCCTCTGTCGCACTGCTACGTGCAGCGGCTGCGGCGCCACTTCCGGGTAGGGAGGTGGGAGGTAGGGGGGAAGGGAAGGGGGAAGGGAAGGGGGAAGGGAAGGGGGAAAGGGAAGAGGGGCAACGCACAACCGCGGCAGCAACATGAACGGTCGCAGTGGAGCACAACACAAACATCGTCACAATGGCACATGGCCGAAGACGTCGAGACGCAGCTCGGCCGGCAAGGTAAGAGGTGCTAATTGGATGCTAATTGGATACAGATGGCAGTAGTAATACAGCGTCGAAGAACTATCAAGAAAGCCATGGTTTTCCCTGTCCGCGTTCCCTGTCTTTTTACGGGGCCCCCCTGGGTCCGTCTTGGGCCATCCGCTCCCACGGCACGGCCAGCCAGTCGTCCCAGGCCGGCCCCAGGTGCTCGGCCACGAGCCCCAGAATGTACTCGCCGGCGTCGCCGACGAGCCACAGCCGCCGGCCATAGTGCAGCAGCAGCGCATAGTACGCCAGCACGGCGAGCGCCTCGGGCCGCATGGCCGTCAGCATGTCGGTGTAGAGCGTCGGCGCCACCAGCGGCCACCAGCCGATCATCTGGTAGCGGTAGCCGTCGTCGTCCAAGACGGCGGGTGCGCTGTGGTGGAAGCTGCTGGAGGCGCCCAATCCGGCGAGCCCGGCGAGGCCGGCGAGTCCGCTAACGCCACTCACGCCACTCACGCCACTCACCCCGCTGAAGCTGCCCATGGGCCGCGTGCTGCCCTCCCTAGACGCACTCGACGCCGTCCCCGGGCTCTTCCGGTCAGGTGTCCGCTGGCGCTTGGTGGGCGGCGTGCCCGACGTGGCGGATGTGCCGGGCGTGCTGCCGCCATCCTCGCCGCGGCGCAGCACGTCGAAGCCGATCTGCAGAAAGTGCAGGGCGCGGAGACAAGCGGCGCGCTCGTCGGGGGTCAGCGGTTGGGGTGGCCCGGCAGTTGCGGTAGTTCCGGTAGTTCTGGCAGTTCCGCCGGCCTGCCCCCCCGCCTCGAGCCGCTCAATGAGCGGCCGGCAGTCGTCGCCGCAGGGCTGGCGCAGGATGAGGCCTTCGCTCCAGGCCAGGATGGGGTCGAAGACGGCGCGCATGACGGCAGGGTGGGCCATGGCGAAGATGGTGCGCACGCCGCGGCGCATCTGCGTGCACTGCAGGTAGTAGGGAAGGAAGGCGGCGAGGCCGCCGCCGCCCTTGTCACCACCCCTCGGCACCCGCCGCGCCAGCGCGTCCGCCAGCAGGTGGTGGCCCAGGGCCGACATGAAGACGATGACGGCGATGCAGTTGTCCTCGGAGAGTCCCGCGTACGTCGCGTTGAAGAGGGAGACGGCACGCGTCTGCAGCACCACGGCCTGGTGCAGAAACCCGGCCGCTGCCCCTGCCCCTGCCGCACCCGCCGTCGCCGCCGGCTGCTGCTGCTGCTGCCACGCCAGGTGCCGCGCCGACAGCGCCAGCAGCTGGTACAGCAGAAACGGCCACCGCCCGCACTCGCGCAGCCCTATCGCCACCGCGTCCGGCGACGTCCCAGGTGTGCCCCCAAAGTTGGTAATCTCCTTGTCCAGAAACAGGTGCAGCAGCAGCTGCATGTGGCCCAGGTTGACCGCCTCGTCGAGGCTCGGGTCCAGTGCTGGAGGGCCGCCGCCGACGCCGCCGCCGACGCCGACGCTACTGCTGCTGCCGCTCCCCTTTGTCCAGCCTGCCGTCGTCGATGCTGGTGCCGACACCGAAGCCGCCGCCGCCGCAAAGAGCGGTGTCATGTCGGGCAGGACGGTCTCGCGCCGCACACCGCTGCTGCTGCTGCCATCGTCAGGGACCGTGTGCAGATGGCTGTGGCTGGCCGCGGGCGTCGTCGCTCGGCTGCTGCCCGCCGTCTCGCTGCTCACTGCCGGCGGCGTGCCAGCCGCCGAAGCGGTGTCGGGTGGAGCTGGCGTCGCATAGGTGCAGTGCCGCTCGGACACGCTGCAGAGAAAGCATACGGGACGTCGCTCGTCGCACTGGAAAAGTCGCACATGTGTGTCAGCAAGGTGGACAGCATGAAAGAAGAAAAAAGAGCAGCCACAGATGTCAGATGGCGGCAGATCGACCCCTGATAAGCGGCCACCGCCACCGCAGCGTCGGGTGCGTCCAGCTGCCACCGCAGCCGTGCGGGAGGAATACGCCGAATACGCGGAATACGCGGAATACCTTAATGTGCCTCCGCTTACTGTGGGTTATGTGCCGGATTGAGGTTAATAGGTCTTGTTCCCAACAGACAGAGCCAATAGAAGAGAATTCAAAACGAGCCCGGGCTCCAGGGGGGTAGAGGGAGGGGAAGAACTATGACGACACACCACTCCAGACAGCCGCCCTTGGACTTTTTGTGGCTGCGGCGAAGCATTTGCCCAGCTTCTTTCTTGGTCCGTTTGGCGGCAGCGCGAGGCAGAAAAAAAATAATAAGCCCCAAAAAGAGCAGAAAAAATCAAAATCCGTGGCAGAGAGCGTGCAGCTGAGGGGGAATACGCGTTTGACGTAAGACGGGACAAAGTCGACAAAAATATTCCGTCACCCCCCCATCTCCCTCCCTCTCTCTCTCTCTTTCTCTCCTTCCCCTCCCCCCAGATAAGGGGGCGCGAGCACGAGGTCGCCCGGTTATAAACCCGTCAGCCCCTGACGGTCTCAGACGGCAGGCTGTCGCGACCGACCCTGCTATCATCCGCCGTGTCTCGTCCCGTGGCGTGCTGGACAAAGCTTTCGTGGGGCGCCTAATCGGCGGCTTACGCGTGTGCCCGCATTGGGATGTCCTCTCCAGCCAGTCTCTGATTATTCGGGTCTCCCCTGGGACGTGCGGGCAGCCGGTCTTGGCCAGTTAAGCTTGCTTTTGGTTGCTTTTGGTTGCTTTTGGTTGTTTTTGGTTGCTTTTTTTGTCGCTTGGGCTGTCTGGTCTGCCTTGGATGCCTGGGCTAGGCGGCTTTCGCCATGTCCACCGGTTGGCCGCCATGGTCCGTGGTCCATCGTCTAGAGGCCGCTTTGGGAAGAGCGAAAAAAGACTGGAGATCGAGACTCAATGGCCAGCCGGGCGCGAGCTGCAGCCGCCGGGCCAATCGGTGGCCTGAAAACGGCCTCGACGACCCATATCTCGCATTAGCTAACACGCGTATCACCCCAAAATAGGCCTCGTCGACGGCAGCATTATGCTTAGTTTCCTTTAATGTGGGTCCCCTATCCGAAAAATATAAAAGAGCAGCATCCCCCCCCCCTCATTTTTCGGACAACAGTGGCGGTGCCGCCAGCATATGAGCGTATAAGCGTACGAGAGCATACGCGTCCCGCCGGTCTGTCCACCCACGGCAAACGGTGGAGAATGTCACGGACGGCGGCCATACATTAAGGCCTCGCGCCTCGGAGCGTTTCACTGTTTTGGGGCAGAGTCTGGTATGCATCGAGGCTGTTTAATTTCACAACGTTTCTATTTCGAGAAAATGTCTCGTCGGTCGTGCTGGAGCTTTGGCCACGGCCGTCTGTCTGGCTGGCTCGCTGGCTGCCTCTCATTCGAATATAGACTCCATCCATGACGATCATGGAAGACTGCTCCCGCTGCCTGCCAATTAGGCTGCCATTTAACTTTGTTAACTATGTCGCTCGTTCCGTCCGGTCGTCAAGCTTGTCGCTCATTTGATCTTGCGTCCGATCTGTAATTTTAACTGCCACTCGCTTATTCCATCTGTCCACACACGTCACAAGGAAATCTCCCCCCCCCCTTCCCCTCCCCGCCATGCCGACTCTCCAACCCATTCACGATGACATCTACCTGTGGAAGTTTGTCCCCAGCATCCAGGCGTCCATCGCCTTGGCTGCCATCTTTGCCGTTGCCACCGGGCTGCATCTCTGCAAAATGGTCATCAAGGGCACGTGGTTCTGTGTGCCGTTGGTGGCCGGTGGTGTCTGTAAGTCGAGACAGATTCTCTGAGCCCTCCAGCTCCGCTTCTGTGCTGACCGGGCGTCTCAGTGGAAGTAGCTGGCTATGTGATCCGCGCTATGTGCCACGCCCACACGGACAAGGAGGTGCCCTTTGTGCTGCAGCACACGCTCCTGCTGCTGCCGCCCGTCCTCTTCGCCGCGTCGCTCTACATGGTCTACCCGCGCCTGGTGCGCGCCGTCGATAGCGAGTCCTTTTCGCTCATTTCGTCCCGCAAGACCACGTGCATCTTTGTCGCCTCAGACGTCGTGCTCTTGGTCCTCCAGACGGCCGGCTCCGTCATGCAGGCCCGGAGCCACTCCAGCCGCGTGGGCGAGACGCTCGTCGAGGCCGGCCTCCTTGCGCACATTGCTCTGTTTCTGTTTTTCCTCCTGTGCTGCGCCGTCTTCCACATCCGCTACCAGCGCTACGTGTCCGTGTGCGGCCTCGAGAAAGAGGGCGTGTCCTGGAGCGCCTGCCTCGCCATGCTCTATACGACGTCGTCGCTCATCACTGCTCGCAACGGCTACCGCGTGGCAGCGTACTTTGCCGGCAGCCAGGGCTACCTGCAGATGCACGAGTGGCCGCTGTTTGTCTTTGACTCCGTGCCCATGCTGCTGGCCATGGCGGCACTGTACCTCTGGTACCCCAACGGCCTCTGGTCAAAGCACCGCAGCCGGGGCTCCTTGGTTGACCTGATGCAGGAGAACAACAGCGTGCGAACCGGTCCTCGGTCCAAAGGCGAGAGCATATCGTCCTGCGACTGAGCGTGCAGCAGGAGACCAGGCTGATGGAGGCAACAGAAAAGGCGGACTTGTCTTTCATCTGCATAACGTTGATGCAAAAACGGTCAGCCGGGAATAAACGAGACAGGACAGCGTTGGCTTGACCAGCGGGCTGGATTCAACAAAACTACAAAAAACCCAGGGACGGTAATTGCCATGACCAGGAAATCAAGAAAATCAGTCATGCGCCGGCTGGCTGGACGGCAGTGTGCCTCGCCTGTCTGGCCAATAAGCGTCCCAGCTCGGAATGCCCATCCGATGAGTCAGATGAACGGTCGCCTTTAACATTCCGACACGAAAGAGAATGACGACATCCTGCAAACGGCATCATGGCTACCGACGCGGAAATGCAGGCGCGGCTTGCCCGCTACCAGGAGGAGCTGCCGACCGACCGCGACAAGGCGTGGGCACTGCTCGAGAGCTACAGTCACATCCCGGCCGACGAGATCGAGAGCCATCTGCGAGATGTGGTGAGTGCGGTCCTTGTCAGACGGCTGTAGCTGATTCACCCGTGCCTGTTCTCTCATATCTCCCGTCTACCGCAGCGTGACAGCGCCTGGACCGTCTTCCCTTATGCCTGTATCGGCGGCTGGCGCTTCCTCGACCTCTACGTCACCGCGCTGCCCGTCTACCCGCAGGTGCTGGCCCGCCTCAAAGCCGGCGGCCGTCTCCTCGACGCGGGCTGCTGTTTTGGCCACGTGCTGCGCCAGCTGGCCGCGGACGGCGCCCCGACCGACAAACTCGTGGGCACCGACCTGCGCCCAGAGTTTATGGACCTGGGCTACGACCTCTTTCGCGACCGCGAATCCTTCCGCGGGCACTTTGTCGCCGCCGACATGCTCGCGGCGGACAGCAGCCTTGGCCTGGCCAGCCTCGACGGCACCTTTGACATGATCCATGCCGCCAGCTTCTTCCACCTCTTCAGCTGGACCGACCAGGTGCGTCTGGGCGTACGCATGGTGCGCCTCTTCCGCCCGGAGGAAGCTCTCGACAAGGACAACTTTCAGCGCCGCCGCCTGCTGTTCGGCCGCCAGGTCGGCACCGATCACCCACCAGACCCGGCCACGCCGGCAAACCGAAGCGAATACCTCTTCCGTCACAGTCCGGCGACACTGCAGCAGCTGTGGGACGGGATCGGCAAGCAGACGGACACGCAATGGGAGGTGCAGGCCACCTTGGTGGAGTCCGACCATCGCAAGGGCGACAACGACGGCAAGCACTACACGATTCAGTTTGCCATCTACAGACTGAAATAAAGGGCAGACAAGCAGGACACCGCAAGTGGTATATGCCAACAGCTTTCATCCACCCAATTGTGGACAATATTTGTTTCTCTGTTGAATGCTATTGAATGCCAGCCTTCTTTTCTCCCTACCCATGTCCAATCGGAGGTAAACCGCCGAAAAAAATTGTAATGGCATTGCTTCCTCTGTTAGTCCAGGCCTGAGCTACATCTACTCCGTACAGCCATCTCACTTGCTGCGGTTGTCGGCATTCGTAGCAACCTTGGCATAACGAAACGCAATCTTCATTCTCTGTGATTGGGGCCAGTGTCTCCCGCAACAGATCAAAAACATGAAAAAGGTAACATCGGCGCCACGATACTCCTGTGATGCAGTTTGCGCCGTCTTATTTTGTATTCAGGTCGAGTTGCCACTGTGTAGAACCCACAGTTTAGTCAGTGTGTGCACTGTATGGTTGACGGAACATTGCACGTGAGAGCCGGTCAATCACATGATATCTGCACGTGACCCCGCGACATGGCCAAGTAAGATACGAACAATGCGCTCAAACCCGCGTTTGCGATTTGTCTTCGCAGCCTTCTCTCAGCTCCTGAATCTTTTGCAAAGGACCAAGAGGCCGCGAAAGAAGCAGCCATGATAACACGATGCCTTCTGTCACCAGTAGCAGCACATATGCAGAAGCCTAAACGGCCGCGACCGACATGATTGCCTGCCGTGAATCGTCCTGGCTGCTCCGCCTCGCAAATCTGGCTTGAGTCGCATCACAGAAGGGGCGCAAGAGCACAGCGGGTTCCGTACCGAGTATAACTTTCAAGATGCTTTCGGGCTAGCCATAGGAGCTCAACATACCAAACGCGCATTGCGTGTTGGGTGGCAACCCGATCCTGCAGGCCGCCAGTCCTGCTGCCTGTCAATGCATCGCACATCTCCATTCCCTCAGCCTCACCATGGATGAGGACGATATCAAGTCAACCGAGGAGCAGCCTCCTAAGTGGACGACCCTCGGAGGCAACGCAACATCCCGACCCATAAAACGAAAGCCCGAGACGTTTCCGGAGAACGTCCTTCCGCCTGTGAAGATACACTCGGCAGAGGCCACGCCTGGGATAGTAAGAGAGTGGACGATGAGGTTAATGAGCAATGCATTGTCTCAAAGAAGTTGTTGTGGCTTTATGAAGGCTAACCAACGGCTGCACGCAGGTGTCGCTTCAACAGCCCCAGCCCAACCGCCCAATCGCGTCTCTGCTGGACCGTCCAGTAGATCTAGTTCAACACGAGTCACCACGCCAATCTGCGGTCTTGCAGTGGCTGGATTCCCTCGACCCGGACCAAAAATATAGCCAATCGGACAGCTTTCTGAAGCAGGAGAGTAGAGGGTCTGCCAGAAGAACATGGTCTGCTCCAACCACGAGGCCAACGAGAAATTCTGGTGGCTTTGTCATCCCACCGTCCTCAGCCTCTGGTCCCATCTCATCCTATTCGGCGACGGCAAGTGTCTGCTCAAATGCCAATGGAAGCTGGGTGGGACAAAATCTGGTCGAGACGCCAACCTACCGGTCTTTGAACTTGACAGCCAACAACATCTACATGTGTCCCTTGTATGAGGCTCCACCCGACCACATCAGGGACTTGGTAGAACGTGTTGTAAACAAAGACCGCGACTCCCCGGGCCCATCGCTCGAACAAGTCAGAAATGATGCCTATCTGAATGACATTTGGATGGGCACCGGCAAATCCAGAGTCGAGCAGTACTTCAAAGACAGGATATTCCCAAATCCGGGTGCCCTGGACACCTTGCGAAATAGCGACAGGCAGCCCATGGCCGAGCATGTTGTCCCCCGTTCGAATCCCACGGTCAAAATCAGTACCCCTACGCCTGACCGATTGTATGGGTACAGCCGGCAGGCGGCATTTCGCGAGCAGCAGGCTCAACTCATATCCATAGGCTCTGAAATAATGGCGACGAACGAGTATGACGGACTGCTGTACCCGTTCTTTCTGGTCGAGTTCAAGGGAGACGGGGGAAGTCTTTGGGTGGCCACAAATCAATGCCTCAGCGGTTCCGCGGCGTGCGTGAACATGGCCGAAAGCCTCAGTCGACGGCTGCAAGAGTGCAAAAGCGCAGCCGTGCAGCCCATCAACAGCGCTGCGTTCAGCATCGCCATGAGCGGTTCCGAGGCGCGGCTCTACATCTCATGGAAGCAGAGCGAGCTGGACTGCTACACGGCCAGCGTTGACAGCTTTGTGCTGAACAAGCCAGAGCAGTACCTCGAGTTTCGCAAAAAGGTTCGCAACATTGTCGACTGGGGCAAGGACGAGCAGCTCCATAGCATCCGTCAGGCCCTGGACACGCTGCTGGAAGAGAGCAGAAGAAGGGCGCCTGAGGCGGCCAAGTCCCGTCCGCCGCCGTCAGCCGATGACGTGTCGATGGCCGGTGGCAGAGCAGCAAAATCTTCTTCGTCGCGCAAGAGCAGCCGGTCTGGCGGCGTGGGTGGAAAGGGCAATGAAAAAGAATGAACAGCAGCAATTTTATTCAATCATGGCATATGCAATATATTGTTCGCCGGCCGCACAACCGGTCAACACAAGGACAACATATGACGTAAGAATATGCTTCCACTCCCTCCAAACATATCGTACATGTATTGTATACACGCAGTGGCGATCCAGGGCGAAGACCGAAGGGAGGGAAATTGGAGGAGAGGCCAAAAGCTCACTCAAGGGAGGAAAAAAAAAAGTATCACAAAAATAACCAATCAGACACAAAGAAGCCCAACTGTATTACAGCGCTGACGAAAACGGCCGTTTGGAGTCGTGGTCAGGGGGAACAATCACAACTCACAATCCTGAATCCCAAGTACGACGGCAACCAGGGCCCGGAAATCAGGTGTTCCTCGCCCCGTCGTCCTCCCATGCCACAACTCTCAGTTTTTCCCCTGCCCGTCGGCCCCCGGGTGTCAGTCTGTTCCATGCCGTTTCCAGGGCATCGGCGGCGGGATCACATGCCGCAGGCCCGTTGAAGAGCAAAGTGAGGACGGCTCAGGTCGCACGCTTCCATGGCCTCAAACACGGCTTACGTGGGACAGGAGCAGTCTGAAATGAAAGAGGGACGGCTGCGAGAAGGAGCTCGCCTCTTTTGTGCCTCTCGGGCATTTACTTGATATGGTTTTTGTGCACGCAACAAGAAACAGACGGCGAGAAAACAGAGACACAGCTCTGCTAGGACTGCACCGTTGCACCATGTGACTCAAGCATCCCAAGTAGCACGGTTTACGTGGAAACAGAGGACAGCCGTTTCTATTTGTAGTGATTCCACACAGGGCCACAGGAGCTGGTGGCAAGGAAGGACTGGGACTCCTCGAGGAGCACATCTTGTACAAAAAGAAAAAAAATTAAGGCAGGCTGGATGTGACGCAAGGCCGCGCCTTGCTTTCCTGTCACTCACTGTCCTCTCAGGAGACGTGTTTGTTGGACGAGACAACTTGGCACGCCCGACCTCCGCCCCCTTCTTTCCCTCTTTGTTGTGACTCCCGCCAACACATATAAGAACAGCGGCCGTGACAAACAGCCCTTCCACCTCGGCCTCAACTCAGCCCCCAACACACTCTCTCCCTTTACCACTTCTTTTCTTGACAGCCTCCCTCCCTTTGTCAACCCAACCCTGACAGCTGTGTGAAGACCGACCACTCTGCATCAAGATGAAGTCGCTTGCGTGCCTCCTCGTGCTGGGCCTCACGGCCACCGCTCACGGCCAGGGCTACGGCTCCTCGTATGTCTGCTTCCTGACCTTGCTCTCAACTCCCCCGTCTGCGCCTCTGCTGACAATCCACCTCACCATCGCAGCTCCGTCATCGTCGGATACACCACCGACACCGGCACGGACACGGCCCTGACTGTCTCGACCACCACGCCGTACGGCGCCACCCTCCCGTCCACCGTGCTCACGGTCCCGACCACGGAGACCCTCACGGTCCTCACCACCGCGTCGACGACCACTGTCACCTCGTCGTTTGTGGGCTGTCCCGAGCCCACCACCGCCACTTCGGTCAGCACGACGGTGACGGGGCCCCCGTCGTACAACTCCACGGCCAACACCGGCGGCCTGTCGACCCTCACGACGGCGAGCGGCTCCGGCACCGGCACCGGTGGCTACGGCACGACGGGGCTGCTGAGCGCGAGCACGTCGGCCACCAGCCCCGTCGTGCCGGGCAACGGCGCCGCCGGCCAGCGGGCCAGCCTCGAGACGGTCCTGCTGGCGGCCATGATCGGGGCGGCGGCGTGGGTGTAAAGAGCCCCGTCCACCGTACAAGGAACGTGTGTGGAAGGAGTCGTGTGTCTTTCGCAGCCGGTGCAGAGAGGCACAAAAGCAAAGGCACCAAAAAAAAGACTCGGGACTTTTCTTTCCTCACATGCGTTGGTTTTTTTTTCTTCTTCTTCTTTTCTTCGCTCACCGATAGTTAATTCTAATCTGGAGGAAATAATACATCACATTGGCTCGTAAACATTTTATTCGTATCTCTTGGGTGTTGTGGGCATCCGTGCGAAGCTCTTGTGCTTCTGTCTGGACCGCACCTTAGAAGAGTGTCCCCTCACCACCCGTAGCCATGATCGCCAGCTCCTGGACCATCCAAAGGCTCTCGGCTCGGGATCTGTTGTGCTGGGTTTGCCGGCTGCTGTCTTCGGCAACTAGAAAAGAATCCCCACGGTCCCACGCAGCAGCCAGAAAAAAGAGAATAATAGCAGCAGCATTTTAGAACCCATATTCATCAGATGTCGTTCCAGCGTACCCTCTGGGGGCGCGTCGGAAGGAGGCACCCAGACCAGCACACCCCCATCACATATCCATGATCAGCTGCGGCGCCACCTTTTGCAGCACGTCGACCTAGACATGTCAGCAGAGTGGGGATGAAAGAAGGGAAAATAAAAGGGAGGGGAAAAGAGAAAGAAAAAAAAAAAGCAAAGCAAAATGGACACCACCCGGGGAACGCACATCGAGGAACCCTCCATCTCGCCGCTCTGCCACCGACCGCGCCACCGCCTCCCGCACAAAGATCTCCAGATATGTGCCCACCGCCGTGTTGGCGTCCTGTGTGATACGCGTGTTGGGTTTCTGGAAGGCGTGGTGCAGCAAGCGTGTGAGCAGCTCGGGCGGGAGGGACGGGGAGGGACGGACGGCATCGTCGTCGTCGTCGTCGTCGTCGTCGTCGTCGTCGTTGTCGTTGGCGTTATCGGCGTCGTCATCGGCAGCAGCTCGGTGTGCGGGCCGATGTGTCGATCGCTGGGCCGGTCGTTGTGCTGTCCTCTCGGCCGTCCTCTCTGTCGTCCGGTGGCGTGACGTCCTCTCCGCCGCCTCTTCATCGTCCTCCTCAACATCCTCTTCTTCTCCTTCGTCCACGTCCACATCCACGTCCACGTCCACATCTGCGTCCACGGCCCGGCGCCGCCCTGGCTGCGGCCGCGGCGGCTTGAACGCAGTCTGGCCGCCTCGCGGACGAACACCGCTGCCGGCCGTGCGGAACGAGGGCAGCCCGTGGGCGCCCGCGCCACCGCCACCTGATGGTCGCGCGGCGGGGATCTGCGGAGGCATGGCGGGTGGGTTAATCCTCTCCGTCTGTTTCGTCTGTTCTGTTCAGTCGTACGATGCGTGGCGTCGCCTCGGTGTCCACAGGGTCGTTCTTTAGCGGGTTCTCTCGGCCAAATCTCGCTCGGCAGTGGCCGTCGATCGCGTCGGGTCTGCCAGAAAATAAAGTCAGGGGCACGTTTTGCGCGGGACAGGATTCGGCACGAGCTACAGGGTTTCAGCCTACCAGCACGCAGGGGTGACCAGAGTGCGTTTGCGTCACGACAACGTGATTTGATCTGTTGATCTCTGCAGACGCGTTCCACTTTAAGGTTAAAATGCGATGTCACGTGATCATAATAAAGCTCCCTTTCTATGAATGATCCGCAGAAATCCTCCGAAAGCACTCGAGTCTATGAATCGCACGCAATGACGCAAAAAAAAGTAATGAATCGGGGCCAAGGAACACGTCGGGGAAACTGTCTTGAGATTGCTATAAATTACAACGACGCAGAGGCCATGGAGCAGAGTTTGGTGTCGCAACCGTCCAGTTGGAGCACCGCACTCGCAGCGTCCCAGAGCTCCTTTGACGCAAAACCGCTTCCCGTCGCGCCATACATGTCCATTCCAAACCGTTCTATCAACCTGCATCTTCTCCCTTCGCCTCCGGTATCCATCCCTGGCCAGCCGAGCCGGCGGCCAGTGTGTTCACAGATATGCGAACCCTCCTTCTCTAGTAAGAGATGTCGTCACACCGCCATTTTTGTACATTTATTTGAAGGCCTTGCCGAAGAGGATGACCTGGAGCTGGTCGTAGATCGACAGCACACCAGCGCCAGCCACACCACGCAGGATGTTGGCACCAGCGCCCTTGAAGAGAGACTTGGCACCCTCCTTGGCGACGATCTGGTTGAAGGCATCGAACGAGCTCTTGTACTTGACGGCCTCACCCGAGGTCATCATCATGCGACGGCGGACAGTGTCAAGCGGGTACGAGCAGATACCGGCACCGGTGGTGACGCACCAACCCAGGAGGAACGAGGCCAGGAAGTTGTTGGCAAGGGGACCGACCAGGACGACAGGCTTGATCGAGTCGTACATGCCGAAGTACAGACCACGGTAGACAATGATACCAGCGACAGAGGGACCGAAACCACGGTACAGACCAGCAAGACCGTCAGAGGCCAGAGTCTTCCGGTAGACGTCGACCAGGCCGTTGAACTGGCGGTCACCGCCACCCTTGGCCGACTTGGCGTCGTTGGCCAGACGGGTACGGGCGTAGTCCAGCGAGTAGACGAACAGCAGAGACGTAGCACCGGCAGCACCGCCAGACGCCAGGTTGCCGCCCATCCACAGCCAGTATCCATCGCGGTCCTTCTTGTAGCCGAACATCTTCTTGAACTTGTCGCGGAAGGCAAAGTTCAGCGCCTGGGTAGGGAAGTACCGGATGACGTTGGCAGTGTTGCCGCGCCACAGGGACATGACACCCTCATCGGCGGTGGTACGGCGGAAGCAGTCCACGATGCCGTCGTAGCGGCGGGCCAGACGGCCGGCCTTGATCATCTCATCCTGTCCAGCTTGTTAGCACGCTGCGCCAGAATTTCCATTTGGTGGGGCTTGGTTGCTTGTCCCCGGATCTGCCCATATATTCACGTGACGAGCGGCAGGGACAGTGCCCGATAGAGCTCCGACACTCCGACGCGCCCCGCCAGTGTGGTCGCTGCCGCGACCATGCTGGCACGGAGGGCGCGTTTCGGAGCGACCGGAGTCCACGAGGCGAATTGAAGGGGAGGAGGTGCCAGGGATGGCCGAGCGGCCGACATACCTGGTTCTGGACCAGAAGCTTGATGCGCTCAATGGGAGCGGCAGCGGTCTTCGAGACGGCGGCGGAGACACCACCCACTGTGGGCGCGGGTTAGCAGGCTGCGGACGGACAAGCATGCCGTCGCATGCGCTTTTTGTGATGATCGTGGTCGGCCATGGTGGGTATCATGCCGGCACATCGATATCAAAGCGAGATCTCTACATACTCAAGAAGTCGACAACGAAGGGCTGCGCGACAGTATATTAGCAAGCTGTCCATTTCCATTTGGTTGTTTTGATGGTGCGTGTGCGTGCAGCGATAGGGTGGAAGAATGGGGAATTGCGCGGTCATCGAAATAGCCGACGCAATGGGCCATGGTTTTTTTGGTCATGCCCGCGGCTGCCGGCTTTTCGGCTCGGGACAGCTCGACGAGAACCAAAAAAGGGCCAATTGACAGGATGACAGAAAGGAGCACAGATGCCAATTGGTATCTGTTTCGGGGGCAGGTGTGCGGTAGCCGGACGCTGTGGCTGCAGTCCGCAGAAGGAAGGCCATTTGATGGCCGTGGATTGTGAGGGAATTCTGAGAGATCGGGAATTGAGAGTCGGTCAAAACAAGTGTGCACTTACGGGCATGCCCCAGATGCGGATATCTTCCTTGGAAGTCATTGTGACGGCGGATCAAAGACGAGGCTTCGAAACAAAACGGAGTGGAGATGGAGAAGGGAAAGGAAAGAAAGGACGGCGGTGCAGGCGATCCTGATGCAGAGAGAAGAAGGAGGATGGAATAAAAAGAGAAGAAAATCGCGGAAGGGAAAAAAAAATCCTCGGCTGCTAAATTTATTATGGGAAAGGAGGGAGCGAAGGAGGGAGGAAAAAAATTGGAACGGGAGTGGAGCGGGCGCTCCAGCAGGGTCTCGTCTCTAACCCTGCTTCAGCGATTCTTTCCGGCGAGCAACGCTAATCTCAGACAGAAGTCCCACTTTTCCGCACTTTCCCATTTTTACTTGCTTGTTCCTGTGCGGGCTTTTGGCGGCAAAGTCCAGTGCTGACCAGCTCTGACCCAGCAACCAGGTGCACTCCTGCCCTCTACGGTTGGAGCCTGCGCTCTGTTCTCAGCACTGTCATCCGCCATGGTTTCCAGTGCCGGTTCACTCCGATGGCAACCCAATCATTGGCCGCTATTTCTGGCCTGCACAGCTGGACATGGCAATTACGATCCCCATTTGCCGCTGTAGCTCTCGACTTGTCGCTGTAACATTATCTTGGATGCTGTAATATGAGAGATTTCTTTGCGGTTTAGTGTGTGTCCCGTGTGCTCCGTACGCAAAGCATTCCGATGCAACAGCCTCGTTTGCCGCTGGCTGCGCGATGCTCGGCTGCGTCGAAGACGCACATTTTTCCTGGCCGAGGCCGTGCCCAGCTCCCAGGATCGGCAGGAGTGTTACAAAGTCTAGAAAACAGGCGCGCAAAAAGCGCCGGTGTATGGCCTGGCCACATTGTAGACCGGAAATCTGGATGTCGGATAAGCGGAGGCTCCGGGGAGTTTCTTTATCAACAGACCAAAAAAAGAACTGCTACCAAGCCGCTGCCCAATTTGCCTCCCATGCAGCTGTCCCATTGGACTGCATCTTGCAAGCCGTTCCAGCTCCCTGACTGGCTGCCGGAGAGGGCGGCTGCACCGGGACGCGATCGTCAGCCGTCACGGGGTTTTACGTATCTCCCCGGCTCTTCCATGCTGTCCTCATCCGGCGCGACCACCGGCAGGCTGCTTTATGGCGGCAGGTCCACTCTCACGTCTTCGCAATGTCGTAAACCCTCGTCACTAGGGCGTTCATATTACCAATTTACCAATAAGAAGCGGGACTGGATCCTCCACCGTTCACAAGTGCACCATGCTGGCCGCACAAATCACACACGCACGTCATAGGTCAATTCCACGAGTCAATTGATACTGAAACTGAACCTCGAAACTGTTGCGAAATGCCCTTTTTTTTTTCTTATCAATCGGATCTAGCGCCGTGTCTGTTCATGTACACACAAGGTCCCGTCGCGGGTGTATGTCCCCAGAAAAACGAAGCCACTCCCGCGTCTGCCATACTTTTGTACCCGTGCCCGAAACCCTATCACAACTCCAGCAAGCGATCAAGCACATCGTGTCATGATTGCGCCCCGTCCCAGTTAAAACGGAGGTCTGTTTGGTATAATTCTCGTGGTAGCGGTGGAGTGGTGGACATTTAGTCAGTGCCACCGACGGCGCGCGCTGTCGTAGGTCAGCCTTTTGTCCCTAACACGTCTTCCCAGTCCTCTTCCCCATGCGAGTCACGTACTGTAGATCTTCATCTTGCTGTGGCCGACGATCTGCTTGATCTGGCCCTTCTCCTCGAGATCCTTCAGGCACTTCCGTGCCAGAGAGCCGTTGATCTTTAGTCTGTCGACCAGAGTGGCGACAGTGACGAGACGGTAGGACTGCACATCCTTGTACAGCTTCTCCGAGGTGGACTTGTCCAGGATGACAGCGTGCTGGGCCTTGTCCTTGACTGTAGAGAAACGGTCAGGTTAGCCAAGACTTGTTCTTTGTGACCGGCCATGCCTATGGCGCCCACCGCCTCGCATTCCACTCCGTGTATTGTAACAACACCAGGCCATAGGACTGAGCCAGTCGGCCAGAGCGTCGATATAACTTCGGCCAGGAGAGCAATCATGCGACTCGTCTCTCGCCTGCGGCGACACCGTTGTTTCTGCCTCGTCTCTCTCGTTTTCACTTACCCTTTCCCTTGGACCACTTCTTCTTCTGCTTCTTCGCACCAGTTGCTGCGGGCGCCATGTTTGCGGATGTTGGGTGATGGATCGGTTGAACTTGAGATACACACACAAGAGGGAAAGGAGAAAGGAGGGCCGGATTCTAGATTAATGCTGCACAGGATAAAATTCAGAGGGCGGCGGGGCAGGGCAGTATGCGATTTTCTCGCTAGCGGCCACGAGCCCTAGTTTAAATGTGTGTGATTGGGCGTATCACGGGATACAGTGGGTCTCCACCAGCCTGAATTTTTTGCAGCCCTCGTTCTTTAACCCCGGGCTTGTGCTTTGCAGGCCCTAAAGCGCAGACGGAGAGAAAAAAAAATAGCGACTTCGTGAAAACTTACCACCGCCGCCGCATTTGCCCACGACAATCAACCTTTCCGCTCACGACCACGGACATTCCGCACGAAGACAACCTTTACAACACTCCTTCCCACGTCCTCGAAAATGTCTGACAGCGGCGAGATCGAAGTCGAGACCATCTCGTACAAGGTCCTTCCCAAGGAGGTGACCGCCGAGGTTGGCACCGTCAAGCTCTTGTACGCACCCGCGACACTGCTTCCCGTCTGAACCCCAGACATCTGCTCTTCATGGACAATTTGGCTGACCAGGGCTTTCTGTACTGCAGCAACAAGTGGACCTATGACGACGTCGAGATCCGGGACATCTCCCTCACGTAAGTGTTCAACCCGATCGACTGGAAGGCAACGCGATAGCAGGCGACGAGGAAGACAGGAGATGGGGGCCAAGGTGCAGAGGAGCAGCAGCAGATGATGGCCCTCTGGTAGTTTGGGGTTCTTGGAAATCATTCCCGGGGCTATTGCGTTGTCAAAGAGTTTTTTTTTTCTGAGACAGTCTGCTATCAGAAAGCTAACGCCTCCTCTTCTTGCAGCGACTACATCCAGATCCGCTCTCCCGTCTACCTCCCGCACTCGGCTGGCCGGTATGCCGTCAAGCGCTTCCGCAAGGCCAACTGCCCCATCATTGAGCGGCTCACCAACTCGCTCATGATGCACGGCCGCAACAACGGCAAGAAGCTGATGGCCGTCCGCATCGTTGCCCACTCCTTTGAGATTGTACGTCGCGACTTGGCATGAGAAGAAAAATTTTGTTGCATCTTCCGACGCAGCCTGCTGACCCCAACAGATCCACCTCATGACCGACCAGAACCCCATCCAGATTGCCGTTGATGCCATTGTCAACTGCGGTCCCCGTGAAGACTCCACCCGTATCGGCTCGGCCGGTACCGTCCGGAGACAGGCCGTCGATGTGTCGCCGCTGCGCCGCGTCAACCAGGCCATTGCCCTGCTGACCACGGGTGCCCGCGAGGCGTCGTTCCGGAACGTCAAGTCGATTGCCGAGTGCCTGGCTGAGGAGCTGATCAACGCCGCCAAGGGCAGCAGCAACTCGTATGCCATCAAGAAGAAGGACGAGCTGGAGCGTGTGGCCAAGAGCAACCGGTAAAGCGGGAAACAAAAAAGCAAAAAGAGGAATCGCAGAGGGGGGGTGGGGGGGGGAAGGATATATTGTGCTGGTTCTTTTGGGTGTATGGAGTGGCTTGCGCAGCGACGGTCGGAAACCAAAAGAAAGGACGGAAAGAAAGATTCCACCCATCCAACTTTCTCTGAGGGAACGCCGGCACGCAAACAAAGGGACGCTCTATGGGATATGTTGGGGGGGAGGCGAAGCTGGTCATTCACACTGCCGTGTCTCTCGATCTCTCTCTTTTCTCTGTATGTCTCTTGAAAACAACGGAAAGTTGCATTTTTTTTGCGCGTTAGGGCAGGACATCAGGACGAATGCCTATGTGTTTAAAAAGAAAAGTGGCATTCGTCTGGCAAAAGAGAAATAAAAAAATGATTAAAACACACCGCGTAATGGAAACTGTATGTACTGCATGTAATAATACCATTCCTACACGGGAGATGCGAAATGCCGTCCATTGCTATGCACTTGGGTTCTCCAGCCGCAGAAACATGCCCACGTGTGGTATGCCCTCCTCCCACCACTTGCCCATGGTCTCGTCGACTGTGAACCCGAGCTTCTTCCAAAAGGCGGCCGCAGTGACCTGCGCGTGGATGAGAACGAGACCTCGGAACTTGGCTTCTGGCGGGGCGTCCTGGCTGTCAAAGTAGTCTGGGTGCGTCCGCATCCATTCCAGCACCGTCTGCACCAGCAGCTGGCCAATTCTCTGCCCGCGGAGCGACCCGAGCACGGCCAGGCGGCCCAGCTTGACGTACGGCTCCTGGCCGTCGCCGCCGTGCACAGGCGTGCTGCTGCCGCCGCCGCCGCTTGCGCTGGTGATGCCCTCTGGGCGGATTTCCAGGAGCGCCACCTCCCCGTCCACTATGGCATAGACACCTCCGGGCTGCGGGTGCGGCTGCGTGTGCGGGTACGGCACCAGCCGGATGGTGCCGACAGGCTGTGGTGCGGAATCCCCTGCCTGGTACGCGACCCAGTGGCAGGATCGCGGATCGTCCTCGTCCAGTTCGCTGTCCAGCGGCACGTGCTGCTCCTCCACGAAGACAGACTGGCGCACGCGCATGGCGTCGACAAACGTCTTGGGCACCGAACTGGGCTGAGCTGAGGGCTCCTGGCGACGGTCATAGCCGTCGATGTTGGGCGGTGCCAGGAAGGCGAGAGTTGGTGAGGCCATAGTTCACCAGCGTCTTCTTCCCGGGAGGCAGTCTTGTTATATGGTTCCTTCCTTCAAGTGGCGGTCAGAGCACCTCTGTTGAGGAGTGTATCTTGTTCCTTTGGCACTCTTTGGCCTCCTTAGACTTCGGTGCCAGCTTTGATAGACGTCCTGAGCGGTGAGCAAAATGTCAGATCGGTGTAATTTGGAAGGATGTCCTAAGTTGTCTTTGTCAGCACAATATCCGGATTTGAAAAAAATGCGTATTCCCTGCATGAGGCCATTGCTTTTGGACCAGAATGCAGTAATGGATTGAAAGCATCTATCTTTTTCACGTCTGATTTACTATGTCTATCATGACTTCCCACACGAAAGCGCAATGTTGCTCGGCGTGCAAGCTCCTTCTGTCTTGTTAACGGTTGAGAAAAATCTCACGGGCTTCCGTTTTGGCATCTGCTTGTGAGCAAATCAGATCAACGGCAAATGAACAAAACGAGAAAGTAAAGCATAGTTCATTCGTTCCTACGGCATGTAGAAAGATATGCAACGTTTTTTTTTTTTTTTGAATTTATCTGTTTTCCCAGTAGCTCTGTTGGCTGAGGTAATGCATACGATATCTATTTCGTCATATGCATGGAATTCGCTCTCTTGTGTTCTGACGTCATGCTCAGAAAGCTCATCTAGAAGGCATGAGCCCAAAATACAGACCAGGAACAAACAATATGAAAATGATATGGACATCTAGGTAAAAGATAAATACTATTTAGAGACATACAATTATGGTCGAAGATGGCCATTTGCTGGTACTCCAGTACATCCTATGAACAGCATTCTCAGCATGGCAGCAATAGAAACTAAAATTCGAGAAAAAAAAATCATGAAATCCCGTAACAATGTAAACATATGATAGTGACCGAGCTGATGACCAAAGGAAATAATAAATGCAAAGCATAAAAATGGGTATAATGGGTATAATGGGTATAATGGGTATCAAGTGAGAGCCAGAAGAAATTACCAAAAAAAGAGAGTTAGAAGATGAGAAGCACAAAAAGAAAAGGTAAACGAAAGTGATAACGGAGGAATGGAATTGAAGAACACAGACACGGCTTTAGACGTGCTCACGTGGCTGCACTGGCTGGCCGTGCAGGGAAGCAAGGTCATCGTCCTCGTCAATGTCGCTGGCGGCCGGCTGCACCGAGTCCTTCTGCAGCACGGTGCCCACCGAGGGGCCTTGGCCCTGCGCGGATTCGCTGTCGGTATTGCCGCGCAGCTCCCAGCTGCCGACGCGCTCGTGGCGGGCGCCTGACTTGGACACCACGACATCCGCATCATCATCCTTCTTTTCAGGACCCTTGAAGCCGCCGCCGCTGACACCGCCGCCCGCCTCAGCCTTGCCCACGTCCTCAACAAAGGCGTCTTTGCCCTTATTTCGGCCGGCAAAGTACAGCCGCACCCCGCCAAACAGCATGGCCGCCATGGATACCAGGCCCACCACGGCCAGTGTTACCATGGCCCCGATGACGCCAGCCACGGCTGGTGTGATGGAGCTCTGGTGCTTGCTGCTGCTGCTGGAGCTGGAGCTGGAGTCGCTACTTCCGCTGTCCTCGTTTCCTTCGAGGCCGGAACAGAAAAGGCTGACGCTGTCACACATGGTGCACCAGTTGGTCAGGCTGCTGATGCCAATGCCCTCCATGGCGGTAGAGAATTGGGAAAAGGACAGGCTGGCTACGGATGCGTCATCGGCAAAGAGGCCATACTCAGTCAGTGGCGTGGCATCGTCGGTGTCCGGCCGGTACAAGAAGCGCACGTATAAATCCTCGACACTCGGGTAGGTCACATTGTCGCTGTCAGACTTGGAATACATCTCAAAGGTTATGGCGGCGCCCGGACCCGGCAGATCGACAAAGTCGGACGAGTAGGAGCCGTTCGAGAGTCCAGAAAGTGCAAAGAAGGCGACCAAGGGCTCAAAGGAGCCAAATATCAGGTTCAGCTTGTTGGTGTAGCCGCCTCCGATCACATTCTCCATCAGCAGATCCACAACCTTTGTGGTCAGCATGCGACCAGAAACGGCCCTGATCATGTCGCCGTTCTCGACTCCAGACACGCTGAGGTTGGCATTGAGGCCGCGCTGCTGCGTGCCGGCCAGGGTGTACAACTGCTCGAGAGCACTGGCATTGAGCACGTTGGCAGTCTGCGGGTTGTGGGTGTACTCATAGCTCGCATAGTCGTAGAGGTCGTACGCATGGAAGAAGTTGGTGCTTGACTTGGCGAAAGCAGCCTGGAAGAGGCGAGACCAGAGCGACTGGTAGAATTCAAGCGTGTTGTTGTAGATGTACTGGGCAGAGGCTTCGCTGCGGTAGTTGAGGATAGACTGCTGGTACGAAGTGCAGACCGCATCGCCCTCAATCCACGGGGAAGTCGGATCTCGGATCGACACGGTCGAAACCAGCGGGTACTGGTAGCCATCCAGCGGGAACTCCACGATGGTGTCGTTCGCTAGCACGGCGGCGTCACGACCTCCATTGCCAGAGGCGAATGAGCTGGTCTGCGGCGGATACAACCCCTGCATAAAGGCCAAGGCGCTTGTGGCAACATAGCTGTCGTCGGTGCTGAGGGTATATACCTGCGAGTTGTCGAGAGCATCCTGTTCAATGCTTTCAATTGGGGCGTGCGTGGTGATGCTGCTCATGGTTTCCGAGAGGTTGGAGCTGGACGATTCAAGGTACCGAGCCCGGAACACGGAGCCCTGTGCATACATCTGCTGGGCCCCAAGGGGAGTCAGCTCCGGGGTGACCGAGCCATATAGCGGCGTACGCTCGCCGTACAGCAGAAATGCCACAGTCGACCACACGGTTTCTGTCGCAGCGGGTGTTGGAGCCACTGCGATTGCTAGCAGAAGCATAAGACGAGTGACAGGAGCCATGGCTGCGACTGGGACTGAAGGACAGGTTTGAAGTGGCAGAATGCAAAACAGGGCGTGTGAGACAACTGTTGTCTGCACTGCCAGACAGACTTGCGTGCACTTGCAGTCACAAGTGAGGCAGGGGGGGCCGTTAAAGCATCAAAGCATGGAAGAAGAGGAGAAAGGGAAGAGAGGAAAGAGGGACGGAAGGGACTGGGGGGGGGGGTAGAAAATACGGTCGAGCAAGGACTCAAGTTCCTTGGCGTGCTATCTGCCCGCTGCTTGCGACCCTAGTCTGCCGAAGCTGCATGAAAGTTCTGCGCAGTTGAGGTCGGATGCAGTATTAGCTTAGCTCTGCTCACACTGGGTGGCTGATTCACTGTGCAAGACGCTTGGAGGTACGTAGTAATACCAGCGAACCACCCAAGGCCAATTGCGCCATTTTAGCCCTAGCCTGCTCACTGGAGCACGCCAGGGAGAAGCATAAAGCGAGCTTGCAACAGGAAAGACGGTGCGGCGGCGGCGGCGGCATGCCAGTGGGTGGGATCGGGCAGAATGAGTGATGTGTGTGGGATGAGAGAGGTTGCTTTGCGCAATGGCGGGGCGGGCCAGGTGCGCGATAACGCTCCCTCGCGCCTGCCCCCCTCAAAGATAAAGGTTAGGCTAGCAGCCCCGCTGGTGAGCCTATTCTGGCGGAAGCTCGCAAGTGTGTGATGTCGACCAACCCTCCTTCCCACTTGGCAGCTGCCCCGCCCCACACCTTCCGTATGCGACTTGTTTCTCACGCTGCCAATTCTGCCCTTTCAGCCTTTTATCTCGGCACTGCAAGAAGACGATCAACTGATAAGAGGGTGCATGTGATGCCTGAAGTGACACCCTACGGTCTCTCGGCGTGACATCAGTGTATCGCTGTTTGAAGATCCGGTCGGGTGCTCACCGCTGGGAGGCCTGGCACACGCGACTAGTCTGCAACGGGTGCACTAACAGATACGCATCTCGACTTCGTACGGGAATTAATACACTGATAGCATGCCATGAGGCAATGCCAAACAAACCTGGGCGAGGGCCGAAGACCGAGCAGCCGCAGAGAGTGTGAGCATACAAGGAGTGACTGGGAATCATGCGCAGGCGGTAGGATCAGACACCTCCTCTAGCGGCCACACCGGGATACGGGAAAAGAGAAAGGTCGGCATGTCTTCCACTGCGGAAGTACTCTACTTCGTTTTGCAGAAACAACTTCCAAAATCAGAGACACTCTCCCAAACTTTTCGGGCAGCCCGCTCTATCAGAGCCCGTTTCGAAAACAATAGCCAAACTCCGCCGGCGACGCAGCCTTCCCCCCCTTCACTGCTCCGCTGCCGCCAGCTCCTCCTCCATCTGCTTCTGGACCATTGCGCTCACGGCCTTCCAGTCGTTGGCCGCCGACGTCAGTCTCCGCTCCTTGTCCTCCAGCCCCACAAACTCCACCGGCCGCACCTTGCCGTCAAAGTCGAAGCCTGCCTCGTTCTTCAGCGCCGCCACGACAGCGTCCGCAAACTTGGCCGGGTGCGCCGTCGACAGCGAGATGTGTGGCACCTCGGCACCGACACGTGCCATTGAGCGCTCGGCCGCGGTGATGCCGACGGCCGTGTGCGGGTCGAGCACGTAATTGACGGCAGTCGTGGCGTACGTGCGCTGGATGGTCTCGAGCGTCTGCTCGTCGCTGACGCGCTCGCTCTCAAACGTGCGCCGGGCGTTCTCCAGCACGTCCTTGTACACGGGGCCGAAGCCGCCCTTGCTCTTGAGATCACGCAGCCAGAGCGAGACCTCCTGGCCCGCCTGCTTCTTGTTCCACAGGTCGTCCATGCCGGCGCTCGACGCGAACTCGTACACGAGGTACCACAGAAGCCGCTCAAAGTTGCTCGACACCAGAATGTCCATGGCCGGGCTCAGCGTCGCCTTGACGCCGCCAGCGGCCGCGTCGGCCGCTCCCTCCTTCGCCTGCTGCTTCTCGTACCGGCCGGTCTTCCAGAACCGGTCGAGGATGTCGTTCTCGTTGGTCGCAATGACCAGCTTGTCGACCGGCAGCCCCATGCGGCTCGCAAAGTAGCCCGCCAGCACGTCGCCAAAGTTTCCCGTCGGCACAGCAAAGCGCACCTTGTCGCCAACCTTGAACGACGGCAGCGTCTTGGCGAGCGCAAAGTAGGCGTAGAAGTAGTAGGTGATCTGGGCCAAGATGCGCGCAAAGTTGATCGAGTTGACAGCGCCCAGCTTCAGCGCCTTGTTGGTGTCGGGATCTGCGAACAGAGCCTTGACGATGTCCTGGCAGTCGTCAAAGGTGCCCGTCACAGCCACGTTGTGCACGTTCTTGTCGAGAACGGTCGTCATCTGGGCCTCCTGGACGGGGCTGACGCGACCCTTGGGGTGCAGAATGAACACCGACACGTCCTTCTTTCCCCGCAGGCCGTAGATAGCCGCGCTTCCGGTGTCGCCCGATGTGGCGCCAACCACCGTTAGGTGATGACGATCTATGTTTCGCTTGTCAGCCTTGCTGCCCCATACGTTATACACATACATCGATCGTTGCTGATTTGCGCTCACCTCGGCCGGTCTTGCCCTCGTTCTTTCGGACCAGGAAGTATTCAAACAGATTGCCGAGGAATTGAAGAGCGACCTGTTCACACAGACGTCAGCATGCCAACACCGTCTTTTGTTTTGTCATTGATCGCCCTCCTCCCCCTAGGATCGCAGTCATACATCCTTGAAAGCAAAGGTAGGGCCGTGGAACAGCTCGAGCAGGTAGAGGTTGTCCTTGAGGTGCACAAGCGGGGTGACCTCTTCGGTGCGGAAGGTTGTGTAGCTGCGTTCCACGATACCCTTCAGATCGGCTGGTGGGATTTCAGAGGAAGAGATGTAGAGGGACATGATGCGGAAAGCCAGCTCGGTAAAGGGAAGATCGCTCCAGCTTTGCCAGTCCGCCGCAGTCGGGATCTCCTGCGGGACGAAAAGGCCGCCATCTGAGCCGAGGCCCTGGAGGACCACTTCCTCAAAGGAGAGCTGGGGAGACGAGGTCAGCAAACGGGCTGTCAACCAAGCATTCAAGAGCATACGTCTTCATCTTCGCCGCGGGTCGACAGGTACCGCTGCGATTTGGTGTGTGTCTTGCTGGTCTCAGTCGAGCCATTGGTCGTGGCCGACGTTCCGTTGGAAAGGCTCGCCATGGCGTCTGTAAAAGTCGGTTCGTCCTCTATTCTAGAGTTCTCGTTCTGCAAAGGAACCGTCCAGCTCGGAAGAGAGGTGATTCACCCAGCAGCCAAATCTCCGAAGGCAATTTTTTAGTATTTATCGCACTAAGCCCATGCCTTCGCCGGTTTTCGGTCTTCGTCAGCCTATGACTCCTAAATCGTATGGCGGGGTATAGTGGACGGATAACACTTCTGGGCTCCTCGACGACTGGACTACCCTGAGGTACATCAATCTATTAGCCAAGCTGTACCAAACACAATGTACTCGGTTTTTACATATCTTCACGTGTCCTGATTGTGGACTGGGACAACGAGTTTTCCATCGCTCCACCGCCTGTGCTTTGCAGAGCCAACGACTCATAGTCAAAACAAGCTTCACGTGTCATGATTCTAAACGCCACAATCTGACTGGACGATGTCTGTCATGGAACGGCGGTATGTCTCCCGCCATGCATCTGCCGACTGCTTGAGTGGAAGGTATTCTGATTGGCCAAAAGAGAGTAATGTTGGGAAGATCGACACCAGTAACATCAGCTGGCAACAGCTGGCACGACTGCGGGTCCATCTCCCCTATCGAGCCAATCAACACAGTATCAGTGTTCGAAAGCTCAGAAGGAGCAACTAGCAAAGTTTCCAAGCTGGCCTCTTCGCCTAACGCCAGAGCTCTAGGCAACGTCACTAGACCTTCTGCGCGGTACCCTTTCCTTAGCAACCGTGCGATGCGGTAAAGAGTTCCTTCCCTCTAGGAACTCAGGTTAAGGCCAGATCACTTTTGGGGAGAATCCCCTCTATTTTTCATTTATTTGCAGCCTTCCTTGTCTTCCCAATTGCATTTGGTGCATGCAGCATTTTGCACCTCCCTCCGACACACACATTCAAGATGCCTCGGATAGCATCGCCACTCTCGCTTCTACTATGCTGTCTCTTCCTCTTCTGCAGCCATGTGTTTGCAGCCTCGGCTGTTCTGGGTGTCGACTTGGGCACTGAGTACATCAAGGCCGCCCTTGTCAAGCCTGGCATTCCCCTCGAGATTGTTCTAACCAAAGACTCCCGACGCAAGGAGACCTCCGCCGTTGCCTTCAAGCCCCCCCAAGGTGGGCCCAAAGTCGACTCTTATCCCGAGCGTGCCTATGGCTCCGATGCCATGGCCCTGGCCGCCCGCTTCCCTGGCGACGTATACCCCAATCTCAAGACACTTCTGGGTCTGCCCGTCGACGGCAGTGCGGTTGTGGAAGAGTATGCCGCTCGTCATCCGGCGCTGAAGCTGGAGGCGCACAAAATTCGCAAGACCTCTGCGCTTAAGAGCAGCGGCGCGTTCACCGACAAGGAGGAGCCATGGCTTGTGGAGGAACTTCTGGCTATGGAGCTGCACAGCGTGCGGCGCAACGCAGAGGCGTTGGCCGGATCGGACACCTCTGTGCATGCTGTTGTCATTACTGTGCCGCCATTCTATACACTGGAGGAGAAGCGCGCAGTTGAGCTGGCCGCCGAGCTCGCCGGCCTTCGCGTGCTCTCTCTCATCAGCGACGGTCTGGCCGTTGGTCTCAACTACGCTACCAGCCGCAAATTCCCCAACATCAACCAGGGAGGCAAGCCCGAACTGCACATGGTCTTCGACATGGGCGCTGGGAGCACCAAGGCGACACTTCTCAAGTTCCAGAGCCGGACGGTCAAGGATGTTGGGAAATTCAACAAGACCATTCAGGAAGTTCAGGTTCTGGGCAGCGGCTGGGATCGCACCCTTGGCGGTGACGCATTGAATGCGCTTATCATCGACGACATGGTCGCCCAGTTCACCGAGACGTCGGGAGCCAAAGCTGTCTCTGCAACGGCCGAGAAGGTCAAGAGCCACGGCCGGGCTATTTCAAAGTTGTCCAAGGAGGCTGAGCGGATTCGCCATGTTCTCAGTGCCAACACCAACACAGCCGGCAGCTTTGAAGGCCTCTATGACGACGTCGATTTCCGTTACAAGATCAGCCGGGCTGATTTTGAGAAGATGGCCGAGCCGCACGCCGAGCGTGTTACGGCGGCGGTGCAGCAAGCTCTCGCGGCCGCCAAGCTCAAAGCTAGTGACCTCGACTCGGTGATTCTTCATGGCGGTGCCACCCGGACACCTTTTGTCCAAAAGCAGCTTGAAAAGATATTCGGCAGTACTGAAAAGCTCCGCACCAACGTCAACTCCGATGAGGCCGCTGTGTTTGGTGCCGGCTTCCGCGCTGCCGAGATCAGCCCCAGCTTCCGTGTCAAGGAAATCCGGATTGCAGAAGCTGCTACATATGGTGCCGGCATGAAATGGACAAACCTCAAGACGCAGAAGGTTCAGACCCAACAGCTCTGGACCCCGGCTTCACATCTCGGCGCGACTCCGAAAGAAGTCACTTTCCATAACAAGGATGATTTCACTGTCGACTTTTACCAGCTCATTTCTTCCGCTGATGGTCAGAGTACCGAAGCTCCAACAAAAGTTTTAACCACCAAGAATCTGACTGCTACTGTTTCCATGCTTGGAGAGAAATACTCTTGCGAGCCGTCGACTGTCCAGTTCAAGATTGGTCTGCGACTAAGCAGTGAGAATGGCGAGGTGGATGTGGTCAGCGCAGCAGCTGAGTGTGAGGCTGAGGAACCTGAGAAGGAAACCATTATGGATGGGGTGAAGAACCTTTTCGGATTTGGAAAGAACAAGGACCAGCAGCCTTTAGAGGGTGGAGAGGCCGAAGACGCCAAATCCGCATCCTCTGAATCTGTCTCAGGCGAAACCTCTTCTACGAAATCCACCACCTCTACAAGTTCGTCGCCAACATCATCGACATCCCCTTCGACATCTCCCTCGGATGCGGCAGGGGCCAAGTCCTCCCCGAAGAAGAAGGTCACAGTCTCTATTCCCATCAAATACGAGCTGGAGAAGGCAGGCATCCCTCAATTGTCGAAAGCCGACACCCAAAAGCTCAAGGACCGTCTCAGAGCCTTTGAGTCCTCCGACCGAGCCCGGTTCCAGAGAGAAGAGACGCTCAATCATCTCGAGGCCTTCACCTACCGAGTGCGCAGCTTGCTCGACAGTGAAGACTTCATTGCCGTGTCGACCGAGGCAGAACGGGTCACTCTCGACAAGCTGAGCCACGAGACGAGTGAATGGCTGTATGAAGACGGTGCGGATGCGCCTCGTGGCGAGTTGAAGAACAAGCACAATGAACTGAAGAGCCTTGTCGACCCAATCGAGGCTAGAATCACAGAGAACGAGAAGCGGCCAAAGCTCATAGCCGATCTGAAGCAGACGCTGGACCAAAGCTTGGAATTTAGCAAGACCATCCGGCAGCGTATTGCAGAGTACGAAGATTTCCAATCTTCTCAATCTGCGTCAGCCACTGCTTCCTCTGCGACAGAGTCCACTACGGCCGCTCCATCGCCCGAGGACGAGTTTGCTGGCCTTGAAGACGATACGACAACCCAAGCTGCTACCACGGCTGGTACAGAGGATCCTCTCCTGAACAACGGTCCTGTGCCACCGATGTACACGATCGAAGATCTGAAGGAGTCGGAGGATCTTTACTCTTCTGTCTCAGCCTGGCTTGCCGAAAAGGAGGTAGAGCAGGCAAAACTCGGTCCAAAGGACGACGCTGTGCTCACAATCAAGGATCTGGAAGCCAAGCGGGCTCAGGTTGAGAAAGTTGGCATGGATCTGGCCATGAAGGCAGTGCACAAGTTTGAAGAGAAGCAGAAGAAAGCCAAGTCCAAGAGCAAGTCGGCTAAGTCGACGAAATCGAAGAAGGCGAAATCTGCGAAGGCCTCCTCGGCTACGAGCGCTTCGGCTGAGACCAAGACGAAGTCAACCGAGTCGGCGAGCACGAAAGACAGTACCACAATCAAGCATGAGGAACTGTAATTAAAAAAACAAGAGATCATGAACGGACAGTATTACGGCGTTGACTTTTGTGTACTTATATGCCTTGAGAGCCGATGTATGGAGTTTCAGGAAAGGGACCTCAATCGACGAGGTGGTAAATATACCGGCTTTGGGGATTTGTCGACTGTCCATTTATTTTCTCTTCCCGCGGTTTCGATTTTGGCAGCAAAGATCAGACCACAGAGTATATCAAAGAGGAACAGACAGGAACAACCCTGGGACGCATTGGATCTCAACGCACCCTGATCATATTTCATACGGATGCAGGTGCGAGAGGACCGTCTGTGTTGTGAGTTTCACAAGAGAAACAATTCACCAAGGAAGGCACTTGTACCACGATGCGTGTACGTGAGCAATCGCTTAGGGGAAATCTGATACTATCTTGCAAGTCGGAGCAACATGGCCGTAGTACTCTTGAGCAGCCTCCCCCCGTCACCTCGGCAAGATGCTTTTGCGGGCCTTTAACATAGCAAACGGAACGCATCGAAAGAGACGGTGCGGATGCAACGCAAATTAGGACCAGTCTTCACACCCTCATGCTTTTGTTTGTGTCACGATGCGAATCATGTGCTGTCTCTCCTTGAATCATAACTTAGATAATCACATACTGGATACTGTTTTTCCTGCCAGCTAAGATACTTCTTTAAACACGACTGGGAATCAAGGAAGAAGTCATACAAAAAGGGATTGATTGGTTTAGCTCTTTACGCCGTAGCCGGTCCTTGTTTCTCAACAAAACTCAGCAAAACCTCGCGTTCTGTGAGCAACTTGCCAAAGTTGTCACCCAGGAAACCAAGAGGGTTTCCCGCATTTCCTGCTGATCCAAGTGTGACAAGAAGAGTGAGTGAGACATACAGAGACCAGTAAATTTCCTTACACGCTCTTCAGATCCAGTCAAGTCTGAAGCGATCTGGATACCCAAAACACAGGAGACGCCATTTTACACAGACCTGATTCGCGTGTTGCTTGAGAAGTACCTTTTCATTTCCAGTTCATGTCTTCCTCACCTCGTTGTCAGGTGTGAGAGGTCTGGCATGCCGTTCTATTTGCAGAAAGAGCTACCCACCCGTACACGGGCATGCTCCTTCCTTCTTTTCACCTGCCACAAAAAGCGTCGCCGAGCCCGGCGAAATTTTACTGACTCGGCATGAACAGCGGGCCAACATTTTGTTTGCCGTGACACCTTGCTGGCACATCTTTCTTAAAAGAAGAACCCAGGGAGAAGAAGCTGGCACTCACTCTCCTTTCTTTTCGCATTCACACCCACTCTATCAAATCTTCATCTATTTCTTGCATTGCTCTGCCATCTCCGCCCATCTGTTGATAGTCAATAGTACCCATACCATCTCTCCGTTCTATATTCACGCATTCTGTTTTAATTTCTTACAGTTACGCATATTCCACCCCCTCCTGCATTTGACAAACGTCACGATGTTGCTTCAGAGCCTCGTCCAGTTTCTCGCCTTTCTTCTGTGGTCTGGGATGGTGTCAGCTATGCCGGCTATGGTGGGCTCTGCCCCGTATTCCTTTGCCAGAAATGTGTTTGGAAACCTTCACAGCAACCGCAGCAGCAACTCCGACAACTTCCAAAGGGGATTCTTCACTCTAGATGCAGTTCATAATGAAGCTTTCCAACACAATGGACCTGCTGAATATGCATGGGCGCACATGAAATACGGCAAGAACTTCACCGAGTACGCGAGCAGCAAGTTTGGCTTGGACTCTATCAGCCCTGTCAGTGCTGTCAACCAGAGCTACGATCGCGAATATCTGAGCCCTGTGTATATTGGCAGCCCTGGGCAGCTTTGCTGGATGAATATTGACACGGGTTCTGGAGATCTGTATGTTTGCGAAATCCTTTTGGCGGAAAGCAGACATGTTGAAAGAGAGTGCTGACTTGCTGCAGATGGGTCTTCAGCTCGGAGACACCCGAATTTTACCTGGACGGTCAGAACATTTTCCTTCTCAACGAGTCCACAACGGCCACGAACGTGCCCAACACGAGCTGGTCCATCTCCTACGGCGATGGCAGCTACGCCAGCGGTGACGTCTACCGCGACACGATACAGATGGGCAACATTACAATAACCAATGCTACGGTCGAGTCGCCAACCTCGGTATCCCGCAGCCTGACTACAGACAGCGTCATGTCGGGCATTTTGGGCTTGGCCTTGAACCATTCGTCCACCACACACCCGAAGCAGCCAAACGTGCTGAGCGCGCTGTCGCCAGCGATGGAATCCAACGTGTTTGCCGTTGACCTCAAGTACCAAGACACGGGCGAATACCACTTTGGCTACATCAACGACAGCTCTTACAATGGCGAGATTACCTGGCGCCCTGTGCTGAACGGGTCGACGTTTTGGGAGTTCAACCTGCAGTCCATCTACATCACCGGTGACGACGTGAAGCGCAACCACAACTGGTCCATGGTGGCCGACACGGGCACGACCCTGATGCTGCTGCCCAGCGATCTGACGGAGCTCTACTGGTCGTTTGTGCCAGGCTCGTATGTCAGCAACGCCTACCTGGGCTATGTGTTCCCCTGCAACGCGACGCTGCCTGATTTCAACTTTGGCTTTCTCGACGGTTGGAATGCCACGATCCCGGGCCACTACCTCAACTTCCAGAACGTGTCTGACACCGAATGCTACGGCGGCATCCAGGACAGCATGGAGAAGTTTGGCATCTTGGGCGACGCCTTCCTCAAGGCCCTCTACGTCATTTTCGACGTTGGCGGGTCGCGCGTCGGCCTCGCCACAAAGGCGCTGACGGCCTAGGGAGCCCCGACGGGGATCCGGACGGGAGAGGGGGGGCGAGATCTCTTTCCATTGTCGGCGACAGGGATGTGTTTAAATGGCCGTGTTTGAAGGGGCAAGCACTTAAGCTGGCCCGTGCCGTGCCGGTCCAGATTTCTATTTCTTCGACAGTTATCTTGCCAAGCTGCAATGGCCCGATCAGGACATGGGATGGAACCTGCCAGCAAGTTGCATGGAAAACGAGCCTGTTTACCCAGTTCTTGGCTACGAGTACAGCCAGCCATATTGCAATACACGCTGCTATTGAACAATCAAAGAACGTGTCAACAGTAATCGTTTCTAACGTGCTATACGACATGCGATAAAGTAGAGAGATGATACTAAGGCTGATAACGAACGATGATACAATGCATGGATGATATGCTAAGGGACGTGTGGTATTCGCAGAGTAGTAGCTCCGGCTCCTGGACGACACATAAACGGCTGTCTCCCTTCCCTCCCCCGTTCCACGCCTGGCAGACAGAGCGTCCAAGAACAAGACTGAGACGAAGAGAGGGCATGAAACACAAACGCTGCCCATCCTGCGTATCGAACAAGGAAAACAACAAGCGGCCGCGGCCACACAGGATGAGACAAAAGTGCGCATGCCCTCTCGTGACGAATAGAGTCCCCCCACCATGGCAAAAGACACCAACAGGAAATGGGGAAATGGATGGGGGTGTAAGGTATATATTAAACGTGTATAAATGTGCAAAGTCAGGCCTCGCTCTTGTATGTGTTTATGTCTGGCAGACGCCCCGACGACGCAGAAAAATGAAAAGGATGCAATACTGCTAGCGGGCGTTGGGACCGTTGGGAAGGGCCTGGAGGAAAGGGATGACATTCGCAAATGTGGATCCAAGCAGGTGGTAATAGTGTTGAAGTTTCTCGAGACTACGAGAAAGCGGGGGACAAGACCAATAAAAAAGAGAGATAAGGCGGGTATTCGGGTGCTAATTCAGGGTGTGCCTTTTTCTTCGTTTCTTTCTTTTTCTTTGGTCCTTGGTTCTCCCGTCTTGCTTCCCGTCGCCGTGACCGTCGGGTATTCATTTTCCATTGGTGTTTAGTGCTCGCCATCGCCATCTACGAGTCGAGCCAAGTTAGCTGAAGGGCGGCAGACAGCCCGAGGGTTTAGCGATGCTCACCTTCGCTGCCCACGGGCGTCGGCGGTAGCGCACCAGGCACTGCCTGCTGGCTCGCCCGTGCCGTCCCTGGCCGGCTGCCGCCGTGCTTCTGAGCGTCCTGGCTCCTCGACGATGGCCGCTGCTGCTGGCGAAGCTCAAGCGGCTTAGCGTCCGCCGCAAACGCGTCGCCAATGGGCGGGCGGGCATTGCGGGGGCTGGTCGCAGAGGGACCAGCGGCACTGGGATCGCTGCCGCCTGATACTGTCGTCCGCCGACTCTTGAGCCTGGCCTCCATCTCGCGGATGCGTGCCTCGAGCGACTGGAGCTCGTTGGTCTGAGAGTTGAGGGTATGCTTTCTGTGGGCGTTATTAGTCCCGGTCGCTCTTTCTGTCGTCTCGTGGGGAAAGATCCCTCTCGCCGCATCTGCTGCTGGCTTACCGTTTGTCCACCTGCTCGTCTAAGTCGGCCACGCTGTTGTCGATGCGGAAGATGTCCATCAGCTCCTGGGAGAAGGACTGGGCAATGGTGCTGGAGGGCGACACATGTTAGCAGCTGGCTGGCGTGCCCGCAAGAGCGGCTTCTCATGCATCGCAGCAGTGGGAGGACAGCACATACGACTGGGGCCGGCGGCCGCTGGGCTTCCAGTTCCGGTCGAGCTCCTCGTCGTTCATGTTGGCGGTAGAGCGGCTGGGCGGTAAAGACAAGACGGTGAGGGGTAGGTAGCTTAGGGTGCTGGTCGGGCAAGCAGGAAGCAGGCAAAGTAGGATGATGCTGCACTGAGGGATGTTCGTGTGGACTGTCGAGCAGCCGGTCGTCTTTTTTTTTTCTTTTCCTGCTGAAGATATCGGACAGGGAGAGGAAGGGCAGTCTGGAGGTGAGGGAGAGAGTCAGGGGAAAGAAAGAAGGTGTAATTATACGCCTATGCTTTCCCAAGGGTCAGGGGGGCACAGATGGGCCGACCCACTTGAGTGACCTGCCTTCCCTGCTGCCCCCGCTAAATCAGGAAATGGGGGGGGGGCGTATGCGAGCACTTTGATACTAGGCGCTCCTCTCAATAGTGCCTGCCCGAATGGCTCGCTATGAAAGGGGGCTCCCCAGACGGCGCGCCGCCAAACAGGCATGCCATGGACGGCAGGGCGAGGAGCTGAAACATCCAGGATTTACCTGGATGAGCACAAAGTATAGGTAGTGGTGCAGAGTGATGGAGACATTCATGCACGCAACGGCAACGAGCCCATGCTCTCTCAGGCGTTGATCGACGACGAGAGGAGATCCAATTAATCGGCTGTCTGGCGGTTATTAGCACAATTTCCCTGCCCCTTCAACGCTTTTTTGATAGACCCTCTGCGGTGCACGCATAAAAGCACAGGCGCACACGCTGGGTTCTCCTTTTTTGTCGCCTCTCCGCGACCTGCCCTCGTTCTCATTGTCTCGCATGACCCATTTCCCATTTCCATGCACATTGCGCTCTTGGCGCCTGGCCTCGAGTGATCTGCGCACTTGCCTACATATAACGTCTCTCAAAGCCACGAGGATCCCGCGACGGCTGCGGCAAGTGGTATCGTGATGGCCTTGCGCTCCTGCAGGCTGAGCCGGTTGTCTAATCTTGACACCTTTCTTCTGCATATGCCACCCTTCGTTTCGCTCCATTCTCCAGACTTTTTTTAGGCCACCGCCGGTGCAGGGTGCACAAATTGGCACGAGTAAGCTGCTGCTAGCCCACTTGCCAGAAGGATGCAGCACGTGAGGCCGTCATCCCTCTAAAGTGGCTGGCGCAGTTGTCATTCGACATGGTCACTGGGCATAGAAGGCAATCTTCTGCTCGCTTCTTATGCCTTTGACAGATGACGGATAATGGGATGCCTTTGTTTGAAGTGGCTGTCAGCCGTCACCTTGCCGAGTTTGGCCGGTCTTAGCCTGTCGTTTCTCCCTCATTCTTTGCTTTCCGCACTAACGCACAGAGCCTGGTTCAAACAAAAAAAAATGCCGACAAGATGATGTCGTATCCAGCAAGGATTGCTCGCAATACTCGCATGGTTAGCCACTAAACCAGCTGACGGGTACAAATAGCCAGTTGGCTGTTACAGCACTGTTTTGCAACCCAATTTCCTTGGCGGTTTCGTTTCGTTCGTTCACCTGTCTGCAGAATCAGAAATGCAGATTCGGTGAAGCACACAGCTTCCATTCCCCACTAATCCTCTAGGTGGAGCCTGTAGAGCACTAATGATATTGTTTCTGTTAGTCTTGAGATAATAAGATACGAATAGTACTAACGAGTCCAATCGTGAGGCAAATCGCCTTTACAAATACACATGCGACCAACCACTCTCCGATGCTGTCCACCTCCTTTGTGCACTTTAGACACCCGTCTCGACTGGCTGGTGCTGCTGAACAATCTTGGCCATCGTCATAGCCGCTCGTAGTCGCTGTTTGCCGTCAACCATTGCTCGCCCAAATACTTGTCGGCTTGACATGTAATTCTTTCTCAGCCGGGCCTCGTCCGACACTTGCATTTGGTCGATGTGGGAACCTCCTACAGGAAGAAGTGGTTCGGTCGCCGGGCATCTTTGCTTGATTTTCCCTTATGCAATCAAATAGCAATCCTTCAGAGCCGTGGGGTCTCAGCCGCAAATATGTCCTTGCGGATGGAATGGTAATAGTCGGCAACGATACATGTGCCGTAGACACCAGCCAGCCTTGGCTGAGCACGGCGCGACGACAACGGCAAACCGTTGAATTGATCACGGTTGCGGCAGCATGGCCACGTCTTCTTCGTGAGCTATCAAACTATCCAAAAAAAAAGTGCAGCAGTTTGAAGCTTGCACCCAGCTTGGTGACGGAATAGGAAATGGCGTAGAATTATGTAACGGGCGCAGAAGGCTCGAATTTTTGGCGCTCCTCTCTCCCTTTTTTAGCTGCCTCCCTTTCTCTTCCTACAGCTCAGCTAAATCTATCACGTGATTTACAAACAACAAAGCAGGAATTTTCCTCGCAGCCGAATGAGCAAAGCCATCACAACACGATAGAAGAGCGCGCTTGTCGACCCCCATTTCGTCGGATTCATCATCAAAGTCATCTGAATTGAGATCAGGTGCGAGCTCGCTGACTAGTGCGCGTCGCAGTCAGATCTTTGGTACGCGATTTTTCCCATTTCTGCGCATTATTTTCGGCCAAGGGTTCGAGCCGTGTTTTTTGGACCTTTCGCGTTTTTGGACTTGGTCGCATCCCATCGTGTCTTGCATCCCGCCTGCATCCTTTCTGCATCCGGCCCGCACGTCGTCGCATTGCCAGGCTTTGTTCATCAGCGTTGCGTCAAATTCGGGGCTGTTTGGCATCACTTTGCCTCTGCAATGCTAACAGATGATCTCCCAGATCGTGGCGCCCATTCATCTTCTCCAGAGACGCGAAGCTGCGCCCCTCGGCTCCTGGCGTGGCGGCTCGTGTGGCATGAATACCACTGCCTCCCCCTTCACGCCTCTCGAGTCTCTCTTGCTGTTCCAGTCCATCCTCAAATACGGCGTCGACACTGAGGCTTTCACCCGCATCTCCACCACCCTTCGCAACAACAGCTTTATCAAGAGTGACGACAGCTACAATGCCGATCGTTTGAGCTCCGAGTCTCTTCAACAGCTCTTCCTGCACCTGTTACGGGATGAGCTGAAACCAGAGGACCACACCCGAAGCAACGGAAGCCATGCGCCGGCTGCTGCTGGCGCCTCTGCCGCTGGCGCCGCCGCCGCTGCCGGCAACCTCTCACCTACTTCGAAAAAGCGCAAGCTACCAGCCCCGCCCTTGCCTACCCTCAACGACGCCCTCATCCATGCCGAACGGCTCCCAGCGCTTGTCGAACGTCTCTACGCCCGGTACCGGGACCATGTTGTCTCGGCCATTCGCGAAGATGAGCGAAAATTCGAAAAGGCGCAAGGAGAGCTCCGGCTTCTCGAACGGCTGGAAGCCAATCACCAGCAGGCGCAGGCGGCCGAGCAAAGACAAGCGGCAAATGCAGGCGCTGTGCAGGCGGCTGCACACCCTGCCACCAGCATAAATGGGGAGGGTGCTGCGCAAGGAAAGCCGGCTGTTGGTGTCGTGCCCAGCATCGGTAACAAACCAGCGGAAGCCAAACCAGCGGGTGTTAAACCAGCGGGTGTTAAACCAGCGGATGCCAAACCAGCGGATGTTAAACCAGCAAATATCAAACCAGCGAATGGCACAGCATCGCCGGCATCGCTAGCACCACCAGCTCCGCCAGCTCATACACCTGGGCCGGCAACAGTGGCGAAATCACAGCCATCTGTTGCACCCGCACGACCGAGCCTTCCTGCAAGTCCAGCAATCGTTGCGGGGAGCCAGCATCCCTCCTCCACAAACACCCCTCCGGCCTCAAACCCGACCGCACATCTCCCGCAACAGCAGCCACCCGCAGTCGCTGCGCAAGTCCACCCCGGCCCAGCCGGTCCTCCGCAACCTCAAACAGCACAGGCCGTGCCCAAGCCTGAGACTGCTACTCCCAAACCCCACCTGCCCCCGAGTACACCAATTCCTCACTCTAAACCAGCAAACTCTGCCCAGCCAGCTCCTGCTGCTGCTGCAGCTCCTGCTGCCGCCGCCGCCACCACTGCCGCCGCCGCCACCGCTGCCGCCACCGCTGCTGCCACCGCTGCTCCTACTGCCGCCCTCGGAACACCAGCTCCGTCTACTGTTCCAGTAGCAGCCGCAAAACCGACAGGGCCATTCCTGCCAAGTCAGAAACAGACGCCGCCAGGACGTCCAGTTTCAACTGTCAAGACCGCCCAGGCCGTCGCCGCCGCTCAGCAACCACACCTCCCCCCGCAAGCTCAGCTGCAGCCCAAGCCGCCACTGGTACAGACGGCCGTCCAGCCAACAAAGGTGCCTCCAGGTCCAGCGCACAGCAAGTCCCAAGTCGCCACTCTTTCGACACAGACAGTCTCTGGTGGCCAAACTCCAATTCCTGCTTCGCCTGCCGCCCTTCCGCCCGTCACCAAAGCCTCACAAGCCCCGCAAAAACCTTCGCGGCAGCCGTCTGTGCAGCCGTCTGTGCAGCCGCCTCAGCAGCCGCCTCAGCGGCCACCTCAGCAGCTACCCCAACAGCCACTCCAACAGCCACTCCAACAGCCACTCCAACAGCCACTCCAACAGCCACTCCAACAGCCACTTCAGAAGCCACCTCAGAAGCCACCTCAGAAGCCACCTCAGAAGCCACTTCAGCAGCTGCCTCCGCAGCTCCCTCAGCAGCTGCCCCAACAGCCGCCTCAACAGCCGCCTCAACAGCTACTACCACAGCCTGTCACAGCGGCCGAAGCACGAGCCGAAAGCTCTCATCCCGTTCCGCCAACCATCCCCAAGACTCGCCCCGTCTCCACCCAGCCGCAGACAGCACCGCCCGCCCGTGGACAGCGAACGAGTACGCCCACTCCGGCTGGTCCACCATCTGCTGCTGCTGCTGCTGCTGCTGCCCCTCCTGTAGCTATACACAACTCGCCCTATAATGGACTGTCCAGCCGCCCTCTGCTGCCTGAACATGTCGTGCAGACTCCGGGTTCCTCAACGCCTACCCCGGTCCATTCGCCTCGGCCACCTCTCCCCCGCACTCCTGTGCAGATTGGGACCGCACACTTCATTCCCCGTGGAAGCGGCACTAGATGGAAGCCGAACGAGCCGACACCGTCGACACCCGGACCGGATGTCGGCGATATGGCCAGTCCAGCATACGAGCCTCTCAGTCCCGTGGTGCCGCCACGAAGCCCTCATCGCCGCGGCGCTGCTGCAGCAGAGCCTGCAGAGGGGGCAGAAGGAGCAGAAGGAGCAGATGGGACTTCTTCTTTGCGCCATCCCCGCCACCCGAAGAAGAACCAGCCTCCAAAGCCGGCTCAAAAGCATGAACCAACTGGCAGGCCACGCGGCCGTCCACCACGTGTTCCCAGGCCTCTGCCAGAACCTGCCAGGGAGGAAGAAAGTGTCAGCCAGCCAAAGATTAAGGACGAGGTGACTACGCCGAAGCACCTGGACGAGGCTGGCGAGACGACCACGGAAGACGGCGGCGCCACTCAGGGCTCGCGTCCGGCTTCGTCCGCCGGCCCGTCGACGCGGCCGCTCAAAAGAAAGCGTGACGAGTCTGTCGAGTTCCCGTCTCCTAAAAAGCCGCAGCCACCGCCGGTTGCACGACGCCAGCAGCTGGCCCCTTCGGTGCCGCCCAGCCATGTCCTCTGGATGCGCGGGTTCCCCAAGATCAGTGCGTCGGCATTGGATCAGATCAGCAGCCATCGGCACGCGAACATGTTTGCGCACAAGATTCGCGACCGCGATGCGCCGGGCTACGGCAGCATCGTGCGGCACCCTGTGGACCTCAAATCGATCCGGATGGCAATCTCGCAGGGCAACAAGGCGGCGACGGCAGCGGCGGCTGCGCTGTCCGAGTCGGAGCACTCTGCTAGCAGTGTGTGGCTTCCGATGAGCGAGGAGCTGGTGCCGCCGCGCAGCATCATCAACAGCAGCCAGCTGGAGTGCGAGCTGGTGCACATGTTTGCCAACGCAGTCATGTACAACCCCGACTCCCACCGCGGCCCAGGGCCGGCGTTTATGGTGCACGAGCCAGCCGAGGACGACGCGGGTCCGGCCGACTCGTCCGGCGGCGGGGGCACCGGATACGCGCGCTACAAGGTCGACGAGGATGGCGTCGTCAACGACACGCGCGACATGTACATTGAGGTAGAGAAGCTTCTCAGCGAGATGCGGTCCGCCGAGAAGCAGCGCGGCGTGCCGCCGCCGCCGCCCGATGCCACAGGCCTGGGCCTGGTCGAGGACGAGGCCGACCCGGCGGCGACGGAAGACGACGAAGAGAAGCACGCGGCTGGTGCCGACGAAGACGAGGAGGCAGACGGCGGCACAGGAACCAAGAGGCGGAGAATCACGCGAGGACAGTAATTGTTGGCAGTGATTGTGGTGGTGGCAGTGGTGGTGGTCGCTCTATGTATTTTTTTTTTTTGCTAGACCCCTTTGTTCCACCTGCTTTTTTTTTTGTTCTACTTTTGTTTGCCTGGCGGTCTGTCTCATCCGCAAATAAGACGCGGCCGGCACGCCAAATTAATCGTTGTAGACAAGCGATGTACAACCTGCAAGGGGGAGGTATTACTACCATTCATTTGAATCACAAAATGATAGGGTATTATTACAAGATTCATGAAAAACATGGTGAAATGTTGTCAGCCCCTCTCTCAGCCGCCCATCTTCACCTGTTGTCACGAAGATACGCGGCGGCCTGGCCGAGAAAGTCGCCGACCTTGTGTTAGTGGACGCGGTTTTCCTTGGGCGTCCTGGACGGTCCCGAGGATGGTCGAGTCGTAGGCCTGGTTGGTGTGGCTGTCGCGGGCCGGCACCATGAGGTCCTCGAGCGTGCGCTGTTCGTGCGAGGGCAGCGTGGTGACGTAGGTCAGGAAGTGGCTGATGGCATGGAGAGTCGGCGCCTCGTGGGTCGACTGTTTCCCGAGCATGGCGGTGCTCAGCGCCTCCATGTTGGCAATGGTGGCCGACCGCACGCCGCAGAGCAGGGCGTGGCGTCCTAGTCCCGGCGCAGGGGCCGCAGCCGCCGGCCCAGCGGGTGGGCCAGGATCTGCTGCACGTCCTCGCGGTCAAACATGTCGCGCGTCAGCGGGTTGCGCATGACGCCGCTTCTGTCCTCCAGCGCCGTCACCAGCTCCGTCATGTCCCACGCGCAGTTGTCCGCCGTCACCAGCAGCTGCTCTGGCGGAATGTCGGCCACGGCCTTGCCCCGCATCGTCTTCGCGTTGGCATAGCACATGCCCAGCGGCAGCAGCATCTGATGGCCCACGAGCATCACCGCCATGCGGCCGAGGCCCTCGAGGCTGTTGCTGTAGTCGGCGCCTTCGCCGCCCCCTTTGCCGTTCGGTCTCGCCGGTTCGCTTGGCGGCAGCATGGCGTCCAAAAGCGTCTGCCGCTGCCGCAGTCGCCTTGTCACAATGTCCACGGTGTTTTCGTCGCCGGCACTCTCTTCCTCGAGCTCGAGCACCCGCTGCGCCACTTCGAAAAAGTCGTGCACGACAAGCTCGAGACACCTCTGCCGCGAGCTGCCGGCGGCCTGCGCTTGGAGTAGCTCCCGCGCCAGTTGCCGCACCGGCCGCGACACCGGCGGCATGACAACCGAGCTGATGTTTCCGGCCTGAATGTCGCGCGTGTGCTGCAGGATGGCCGCATTGTCGATGATCCCGACGTTCTGCAGCACCAACATCTCCTCCTCCAGATGGGACGCGCACACTTGCACGCGGGCAAATGCGGTGACCAGCTCCTCTTCCAGAGATGTGCGCTCCGCCTCGGTCTGGGGGGACGGGCCAATCATAATGGGCTGACTGTTCGCCGCGTTGCTGCGCGGGGACACCGACGACGCCGATGAGATGGCCGACGACGGCCGGTGGCTGCTAGTCGCCGAGAAGTGGTTGCTGCTCCTCCTCCTGGTGCTACTGCTGTTGCTGGTGCTGCCCCTTGACGACTGTCTCGGCTCTGTCGGCACAGCGAGCGACGAGGTGGAGGCAGATGGCCTGGTGCCGTTCCTCTGCATCGCCTGGACAAACGCGTTCGCGCCGCAGTGAGAAGGATCATGCTCCAGGATCTCCTTGGCCATCTCATACGCCGCCTCTGTGAGGAGTATTGGTCATTCTCCTTCTCTGGACAGCAAACCCGACAAATGGTAAGACTCACGGCAGTCTCCGAGACGCTGCCATTGCTGTAGGATAAGTTCGCGAATAACAGTATTTTGGGGGTCATTTTCTCTCTCAAGATGGCCGTAGAGCTCTTCGAGAAGCGACTGCTGGTT
Organism: Harringtonia aguacate; assembly: GCA_014183095.1. Lineage (NCBI taxonomy): Eukaryota > Fungi > Ascomycota > Sordariomycetes > Ophiostomatales > Ophiostomataceae > Harringtonia > Harringtonia aguacate. Next base: position 124,061 of record JACCPH010000016.1, read on the forward strand.
CGGGTCCGCACTGCTGGCAGACGGGTTTGCCGTCGGCTGGGAAGTGGACATTTTCTTAGTTTCTTATCGCTGGACAGGAGTGGCCAAAAAGCCCCTCGACGGCGGCGCTGGCTGCTGATGAGGAAGGAGCGACAGAGCACGGCTTCCGATGTTTGTAGTTTCTGTTTTTGGAGAGCTTTCTTCGGAATATGCTGCTTCTTCTCTCTCTTCCGTGTCTCATTTTCTCTTCTCGTCACCTTCTTTTCTTCTTGCTTCTCGATCCTTTTCCGCCATGCACGCGCAGCCTGGTCCCCCACACCAGTTAGCCTCAATTTCACTAACATCGCCTCGGAATGGCGGCGCACTGTGCATTCCGTACACAGTATGTGACGACAATCTCACACATGGCTCGGTTCCCTCCCCTGTTCGCTATCACAGCCGATGAGGCTGAAAGGACCTGCAGCTAAGAGGCCAGTCTGCCTTGGGTCACAAGTCCCTGAAGACGTGAGCGGCACTGGCGTGCGATGTCGGCGGCTTTCGGGGGCTCCGTCGTGCCGTATGCCTGCCCCTATCTTGCATTGGCCAAGGCCGAGAGAGAAAGTGATTCGTTTTCTCTCTCCTCCACGTCTGGCGATGCTTACCAAGCTACGGCTACCAGCTCGAGGCTTTCCAGACCGCATGTGGCTTTCATTTTTTTTTGACCCTTCTGTCCCGTGCCTTTGTTCTTTGCATCGCCGGGCTTGTCCCACGAGAACGTCTGCCCGGAAGCACAGTTCAGCCAGTCATCCCTGCTCCCTTCTACCGCCAGCAAGCAAAGAAAATGCCTCTCATCTCCTTCTCCAGCTCTGGAGCACTACGAGCCGCCTGGCATAAAGAGTTGAAGTCGGGAAATCTATCACAGGGCCTGCAAGATGGCACTCTGCTCGAGTTCCCGCCTCATCTGCTGCAGCTCACAAAGGAGTATCGGGAGCGCAAGAAGCTACCTCTCGATTCAAACGAATGCGACCGCTGTCTGGACAAGCTTGTCCAGGACCACGTCCTGAACGAGCACGGAAGCCGTGAAGTGGCGATTCTGGCATGCACACTAGAGTACTCGCCCTTTTATATTCCGTGCGTTCTGGAATCGATTCGCAATGATGGTTTACCGAACACCTGCTACACGAAATACCTCTGCGTTCTCATGATAGTTCACACCATCGCCTCTACATATGTGACTGAGAAGGAAGCTCAGGTGGCCAAGGCACTGCTGCAGATTCGACAGGGCTGCCAAGACCCAGATCCGCTATCCATATTCCGCAACATGATCGCCACGCTGGCAACCATTCCCAGCTCGAAGCTGCTGCCTTCCTCATACATCAACCAGATTCTCCAGTTCTGCCAGATCCCCCAGTCGTACAATGTGTACCTGGAAAATCTGCAGAAGCGGTACCGGCTTTTCACGATCTACGGGTGCTTTTCCTGGGTCAGAGATTATATGCCCTCGCAGCGCCAATGCCAATTGGCCTTTGAGGTCCTACAGGGACAGGTGCCGCACCTGGCAAGGTGGGCTTGTTGGAGACCCGACCAAGCCAGGATACGGCAGTGGGAGGCATATGGATTCACAGACGCGCAGGTTTCTACGCTGATGCCGATTCTGCAGCTGGAAGGACCGGACATTACCGACTCTGGCAAGTCGACATTCAAGGAGGCCTTTCCGGCCTGCTTGGAGACATTGAAACTTGACCTGGCCGACAGCAACAACGACAGAAATGGCAACGTCAACGGAGACCCTGTTCGTGAAGATGCTGCTGCTTCTCGGTTGATTGACCGTCTGCTGCAGCTGTTTTGTGATTCGCTGCGTGTTGGTCCATCAACCATCGACCTGTTCACGCGCTCGTGTGTTTTGAAGCCAGCCTCGGTCACCTCTGTGGCATTTGTCGAAAGTTTTGTGCGCACAAACGACGATGCCTGCTGCTGGGTAGCCCAGCTGCTGGAAATATTGGTGGTGCCCGGTGCCAGCACCAGCGCGCGGATGGCTGCGTTGACCGATGCGCTGCCGGTCCTCCAGGAACACGAGCGGCTTCGTGCCTGCTACCCCCGCGACATCGAGGAAGACGTGGCCAGCACGATGCAGGCAGCCCAGATGGAATACAGACAGAGGGTCACTGCCAATCTGGGCGACAACCTGGGCTACAACATCCGGGCGTTTGGGAGTGTCATCTGCCACAATGCTATCTGGCTGCACGGCACCTTGTCACCCTCACTACTGGAAGGCCTGAGCCACTTCCCAACCAACGACATGTTTCACAACATCATGAACAACCTGCAGTATTTGCCGACGCCTGATGCGAATCAGGCCGTGCGGGCATATCTTTTAGCGACTATAGGCGGCGCCGTGACGGAAGAGGAACGCCATGTGGAGCTCAAGGCTGCCGTGGAAGCGGAGCAGAAGCTTTGGCTCTCACATCCAGAAGTGGAGCGCAACCGTATCATGGCGACAATACGGCGTCTTCCGTATGCGGAAGATACACAGTTTCTTCTAGCTTGCCGTGAGCAGGTTCTCGTCGAAGATCTAGTGCTACTGCGAGATCTGCAGCCACTGCTTGAACGCAACTCGAATGCAGCCTGCGTCGACATTCTGCGTATTCTGGGGCGCCGACAAGAGCTGTCCATTGCCATGGATGATGTATGGATATGGCTTGTCTTTCTCATGCTGCTGCAGCTAGCCGACAAGGGCATGCTGGCCTGGGCGTGTGACAACCTCTCAGCCCAAACGTGGTTCCGTTGGTTGGCGGACCTGCGAATTGTGTTTTCCGGCCACGGCGACTGGGACGATTTAACTCGTCGTCTTGGTTTCTCGGAAGAGCGGCAGCGGTGGTGGAAGCAGCTGGAAGACGAGTACCTGGAGGCGGTCGAGTGTGTGGAACTCCGTCAGCGACTGCAAATTCCCAAGGCACAGGTCCTTCGCAGCAGCAGCAGCATCAGAAGCGGCAGCAGCGGCGGCGGCGGCGACGGCGGCGGCGGCGGCGGCGGCGGCGACGGCGACCAGCCCCGTCTTCCGCGAAATTGTCTTTGTGGCCTCTGCCGAGGAAGACGTCTCGCAGCGCTATGCCGAGCTCGACTCTGCCCAGCTCCAGACCATCACCTTGCAGTGCGACCTCAGCTTGGTGCCCGCCAGTCAGCGGTCCACCTATGGCGCCGATGCCGCCCGCCACATCAAACACAGTGTCGAGGTCGAGGTGCGCGTCAACACCACCGAGGCCTGCATCACCGTGACCAGCGGTGGCGTCGTCGTGGCCGGGCCCGAGCGCATGCCATTTAATGGCAGGCACGGCGTGGGTGGCAGCCGCACTGTGAGTGGCACGGTAGGAGGCGACACGGTGAGCGGTACGGTGAGCGGCACGGTGGACAGCGTGGCGACAACGACGGCGGGCGGATAGGAGCGGTGCGGCAGGTTGCCGCTTGCGAGTTTCGTCATACACCCCCCTCGTCATGGGGATCTGCATGTTGCTTACTCTACACTGTTGCGGTCGCTGTGACCTGGCCTGCCGATCACGGATATCTGGACATCTCATGCCATATGGGGAGTTTGATTGTTTGAATAATGGGACGTCGCTTTGATAGAGAGCTTAATAGCACCCACACAGTTGCAATTACTGCAATTAGCCCGAACCCGGGCTGCTCCGAGTGGACGGTCCACCTGTGCGCAAGTCCGACTGCCGTGCACACTCTGAACCAGATCTCACGCCTAGCTTCGGCCTTGCGCGAAGCGTCGCTCCGCTGCCATAGAGCAGCCGCCGCTCTGGAGGCGAAACGCTGCACATAATACTCGTAGTGCCTAGTAGAGACTTATTCCCAATTAGGTAGGAAAATACGGTCCTTAGCCCGGATTGGCTCGATAAGATTCCGCTGCGGAACACATTACCATTCGCCTACACTCAGCTAAACCCGGCAGTGAAGCCTGCCGATTGGTCGCACCCGAATGGCAAGCGCGACCGGGCGTCCCAGCCGCCTGGCGGGTGCCATCGAAACCCCGGCTGCTCCTGCCAAAACAGCGTATATGCTGTTTTTCTGGACGTGTCTGAGCTTCTGAGCTTCTGAGCTCTGCTCTGCTCTTCTGTCCTTTTGTTCTGCTGCCCTTCTGCCCTTCTCTCTCCTCGCTTGCGCAGCATCGCAGTCTCCATCACGTGGCATCGCGCCATCCGGGCAAGATCCAGTAGGCATGGGCATCGGCTTTATACGTCTCCTCTCAGCGTTGCTGTCTGCTCTTGTCTCGACCGGAGGTTGACCGTGGATCATATCCCGTGCCGCACACGAGCTGCTGCTACGACGCAAAGCACGGGTCATAGTACGCCAGCCCTGTTCCCCCCCCCTCCCCAGTTCGTTTCCAAGGAGGAAAAAACCGCCCAGGCCGCCGCCACTCGGCGCTCTTATCTCCTCGGCACACCTTCCCCACACCCCCCCCTTCAGAGACGACCCTGCGACTCGTCTGAGAGAGGGTCCCGGGACCCCTCTTGGGGGGAGGGGATTTTTTTTCTGGCACCTACTGCCTGCTTCTTTATGACTGGGACCCGGAGCAGGGGCCTGCCTCGAACTTCGACCATCCTTCCTAGAATCCCGCTTCTCGCTGCTGCATCGCCGCACCGACGCATAGCCCACCACCGGCTCGACTGACAATCCCCCCCATTGCCTGCGAGCATGGCCGGCCCAGCTCCCAAGGCCCCCTTCGCCATGGATGCCAGCACCAGGAAGCCGGCACGAAGCCTCGCCGGGGGCGCCCCGCGGTCCCGCACGCGCTACAGCTACTCGCGCAACGGATGCGCACGGTGCAAGCAGCAGAGGGTAGGTCTACGTGTTGCGCGCAAGGCAAACTGAAAACTGCACACTGCTGCAAGCGGCAGAAGACTACTGCAAATTGCTGCAGGCTGGCTGACTAGACCTGCAGGTCCGCTGCGACGAGCGACACCCCGAATGCGAGCGCTGCCTGCGGGTCGGCGTCAAATGCCCCGGCTTCGAGCCGAAGCTGCGCTGGTCCACCAAGCACGAAGTCTTCCACAGCGAGACCGGTGCCGCCCCGGCCCCCAAACGACGCGCCCGGGCGGCCTCCACAGCCTCCTCGCTGGAACCGCCACCACCGCCGAAGCAGAAGCCAGATCTTTCGACGGAACAGCCGGCGGGGCTGCCTACAGAGAATCCGCCTGCCGACCTGCCGCCACTCCAACACAACAACGACCCCAAGCCGAGTCTTCAGCCGTCGGTAAGGCCGGGAACGGGAACGGGAACGACAACGGGAACAACACCAGAATCGGCAGCCACTCCGCTTGCTGCCACCGCCACCCTGAGCCACGGCAGGTCGCCAGCGGCAATGGCAGCCAGCGGCCACCACAGCGGCTCGACCGTGGCCATGCCAGCCTCGCCGGGCGACATCCAGACCAGCCACGAATGGAACCCAGCCTGGCTCAACATGTTTGACCAGCTGGGACCCCACGACATTTTCGAGGGGCTGGACCGGCCGTCTCCAGTCTTGAACGTCCTCCCCCGAACACACTCCGCCGCCACTGACATGTTTACGACAGCCCACCACCAGCCGCCGGGCCTGGCCGACGGCTGGGAAGAGTGTGTCAGCCCCATGGCCGCCGCCATGGCCATGGCCATGCACGGGGAGACGGGGTTTGTCGACCCCAACAGCGCGTCTGATAGCTCGCCCTGTTCGAATCCTAGCCCAGAGTCTCTCGTGGACACGACGACGACGGCGGCGGTGGCGGCGGCAGCGGCGGCAGCGGCGACAGCAGCGACGACGTCCTCTGCATACAACATGGCCCTGTCCATGTACACGCCCGCTGTGCCGTCGCCGGTTGTCGGCAGCAACAGCAGCAGTCGCAGCCACATCGAAAGCGTCGACGCACTGGTGCCAAGGACGTGGGGCCAGCACATGTCTAACCGAGCAGTGGCGTCGCCGGGATTCGACGCCCAGTTTCTGCCCATGGCGGCCAACTGGATGAACACGGCGGACCTGGAGCGGGCCTCCCCCCAAGACGAGGACAACAAGTCGTCTTCGCCGTCATCGTCGTCGTTGTCGTCGTCGTCCCCCCCGCCAGCCGCGGAGCGGCATGCGGTGACGGCCTCTACGTCGACGGCTCTCATGTCGACCTCGCCGGCCGGCGTGGTGCCGCCGCTGCCGCCGCTGCCATCACCTTCGACGGCTGTGGTCAGCGACCTCGGCACGGTGCTTGTAGAGTTCTACTTCAAGGAGGCAGCACAGGTATACTCGTGCTACGACAGCCGCATGAACCCGTTTCGCACCACGGTGGTGCGGCTGTGGGACTCGTCGCAGGTCATCTACCGCACGGCGCAGAGCATGGCGGCGGCGTTTCTGATCCGCGACTTCCCGCAGGTGGCGCCCATCGGCCGACAGCTGCGGCGCGAGGCCATCCAGCTGCTGTCCAAAGTGACCACGCTGGACACCAACTCGATGCTGGCCATCCTCATGATCGGGTGCACGGGCGGCTGGCACGACTCGCACGACCTGGGCGTGCCCTTTTTCAACAAGATTGCCGAGTGCCTGACGGCCGCACAGCCGTCGGTCACGGCCGGCGAGAGCAGCAACGACAACCGCAACTACCAGTTCTTTTACGAGTCGATGCTCTACTGGGAGATGCTGCTGGCCTTTGTGGCCGACGGCGACCAGCTGACGCCGTTTCCGGATTTGTCGAGTGGCAGGAGTGGCGGCGGCGATAGTGGCGGCGGCGGCAGCAGCTCGTACTCGTCAACGCGGGCCGGCAAGAAGAGAAAGAAGCGCCTGAGCCCCGGACCGGCCGCGCAGCCCCAGCCGGCCGCGCCGCACCCGTGGACGGGCTTTGCCAGCGAGACGCACCGGGCGATGAAGCAGGTGGGCCGGCTCGTGCGGCGACAGCGCAAGTTTGATGGGGCGCATCGGTTTGCGTCAATGGCGCATATCAGCCAGCTGGCGCGCGACATGGAGGAGGCGCGCGAGCTCGAGCATGATCTCGTCAGCATCGCCCACCCGCCCGAGTACGCCGTGCGCGACACCGAGGACCGCAACACGCCCGTGTGGCATCTGCTGACGCTGGCCGAGATCATCCGCGCCGCGGGGCTCATCCAGCTGTACCACGTATTCCCGGACCTGTTGAGCGCGCGTCTCAGTCGCGAGCGGGCGGCGGAGCAGGGGTCGAGAGGGACTTCGGCGGCAGCATCGGGGGTGTCGGGGGTGTCGGGGGTGTCGTCAGCCGGGGCGGCGGCGGGGAGCTGTGACGACGGCAGCACCATCGGCGGCGGCGGCGGCGGCGGCGGTGGCGTCGGCGTACCCGAGGAGGTCTCCCCACGTGAATGCAGCCGGTGGCTGACGGCATATGCGGTGCGGGCGCTGGAGCTGATGAAGACGATCCCGCTGGAGTCGGGCACACGCGGCTTCCAGCCGTTCTTGCTGGTGACGCTGTGCAGCGAGCTGCGGACGGGCCACCAGAGTTGGCTGGGCGGCGGGAACGGCGGCAGGAACGGCGGCAGCTCCAGCAGCTCAGCGTCCATGGTTCACATCGACCGGGAGGCCATCGAGGTCATGCGGGCGCGCGGCTTTATTCAGGCGCGACTGACGGCGTTCCTCCACATCCTGCCGCCCAAGCCTGTCATGGTGTGCACCGACATTGTGCGCGAGACGTGGGCGCAGATGGACCGGCAGGCCAAAGCGCGGGCTGAGACGCGGACGCGCAGCGGCGGCGGTGGCGGCTGGAACGAGGATGCGGGTGCAGGCGGCGACGCGGACGTGTACTGGATGGACATTATGATGGAGAACGGCTGGGAAACGATTATGGCGTAGACGATGGGATGGGATTGCGATGGCAAATGGATCTGGACACCGGAGGACTGAAGACAATAGAGCTGGCTGGCAGTTGGACAATTGGACAGGTTGGCTTGACAGGTTGGATAGGTTGGAGGTCGGACAGGCTGGACAGGCTGGACAGTTGGACAGGTTTACTGCACAGAATGACTGCACGGATTGACTGGACAAAATGACTGCAGATTGGCTGGACAAAACAGCCGGACAGAATGGACAGACATCTGCAACGAGCTCTGATTATCTATGACTTCTTCCATTGACATCTATTTAACCTCTCCCCGCTGTATGGAGCGAGATTGCGCAGGTTTTGAGCTGATAGCTGATATCTGATAGCACGAGGGCAAAGATGACAATGTTCTACTTGTCTGCGATCGGCAGCCACAAGGAGCATGGACGACTGGAGCGGGGGCCAAGAAGCGGAATTCCAGGCAGTTGTGGGCAGGCAGAGCCGGTGGCGGTGGTCCCGGGCCAAATTGCCTGTTACGAGGGTGCAAGAGCGAGTAAGAACACAGCAGAGAGCAGACGGCAGTTGCAGGCGGGCGCGGACGGACCAAGGCGATTGCCCGTTTTGGAAACTTTTTGCGGCACCACTTTTTCTTTCTGACGTGCCCTTTGCCCCTCCCTAGCGTTATCGCGCGCGGGGGGGCATTAGCAATTGGCGCTTATCGCCAACCCATCGCCCAATTCCAACCAATCACAGCCAATCCCGAGCAATCACAGCTCATCGCAGCCAATCACAGCTAATTCCAGCCACTCCCAGCTATCGCAACTTTTTCCCAACAGCTTCCCTGAGCTACCTACAGCTATCGGCCCCGACTGCCAATCCAAGACGAGGACTGCGAGGACCGCAGAAGCCCGCAGAAGCGGGACAGGCCCACGCAAAAATGGCAGTATATAAGGCAGGACGACACGAGACATTCCGGCAATCTGGGCTGACCTGTCCCACCAGAGCGTCTGATCCCGTCTGAGATCGGCAGAGATCTGAAGAGCTGCCTCCAAGCCTGCCCACCCCGGCTTCTCCGCTTCATCTGTTGCATTCAGAACCCACAGCATCCCACTGCTACCCTCCTGTCGCCATGGCCCCCCATCCCTTCGACCCCCTCTCGACGGCCGAGATCGTCGCCGTGACCGCTGCGGCCAAAAAGGCCCACGGCGAGGGCCTGCTCTTTCATGTGGTCTCGCTGCAGGAGCCGCGCAAGGCGGCCATGACGGCGTGGCTGGCGAGCCCGACGACGGCGCCGCGGCCGCCGCGCGTGGCCGAGGTGGTGGTCATTGCGCCGGGCGGAACCGTGTACGACGGTCTCGTGGTGGTGGAGACGGGCGAGATCACAGCGTGGGAGAAGCTGACTGGAGTGCAGCCGATTGTAAGACCAGCTTGTTTCCCTGTGTATACTACCCTGTGCCATGCTAACCTGACAGCTCACGGTCGAAGAACTGCAAAAGGTGGAGACGGTGATCCGCACCGACCCCAAGGTCATCGAGCAGTGCGTGCTCAGCGGCGTGGCCAAGGAGGACATGCACAAGGTCTACTGCGACCCGTGGACGATTGGCTACGACGAGCGGTTCGGCAGCGACGTGCGGCTGCAGCAGGCGCTCATGTACTACCGGCCGGACGTGGACAACACGCAGTACCAGTACCCGCTGGACTTTTGTCCCATCTACGACGGCAACCTGGACAAGATCATCGCCATTGACATTCCCAAGATCCGGCGCCCGCTGTCCAAGCTGCCGCCGCTAGACTACCACCACGTGGCGGTGGAGGCGCGCGGCGGCTACCGCACCGACCTCAAGCCGATCAACATTACGCAGCCGGCGGGCGTGTCGTTTGCGCTGACGGGCCGGGAGATTGCGTGGCAGAACTGGCGGTTCCACGTGGGCTTCAACTACCGCGAGGGCCCCGTGTTCCACAACATCCGCTACGTGGACCAGGGCACGGAGCGGCCGGTGTTTTACCGCATGTCGCTGACGGAGATGGTGGTGCCGTACGGCAACCCCGAGTTCCCGCACCAGCGCAAGCACGCCTTTGACATTGGCGAGTACGGCGCCGGCTACCTGACCAACAGCCTGTCGCTGGGCTGCGACTGCAAGGGCAGCATCGCCTACCTGGACGCGGAGCTGCCGACGCGCACCGGCGGCACGCGCACCATCAAGAACGCCATCTGCATCCACGAGGAGGACGACGGGATCCTGTTCAAGCACACCGACTTCCGCGACGACTCGACCATTGTGACGCGGGCGCGCAAGCTGATTGTGCAAAACATCTTTACGGCAGCCAACTACGAGTACGCCGTGCAGTGGATCTTCCACCAGGACGGCACCATTGAGCCGTACGTGCGGCTGACGGGCATCCTCAATACGTACGTCATGAACCCGGGCGAGGACACGCACGGCTGGGGCGTGCAGGTGCACCCGGGCGTCAACGCCCACAACCACCAGCACCTGTTCTGCCTGCGCATCAACGCGGGCCTGGACGGGCCCAACAACTCGGTGTTCCTGTCGGACGCCACGCGCGGCGAGGCGCCCGTCGGCAGCGCCGAGAACTTTTACGGCAACGCCTTTTACGCCAAGCGCACGCGCCTCGACACCACCGGCGAGGCCATGACCGACTTTGACTGGACCAAGATGCGCACCTGGGACATTGTCAACGAGAACCGCCTCAACCCCAGCAGCGGCAAGCCGGTCTCCTACAAGCTGGTGAGCCGCGAGGTGCCGTGGCTGATGCCGGCGCCCGGGTCGCTCGTCTGGAAGCGCGCCGCTTTCGCCCGCCACACCGTCCACGTCACGCCCTACGCCGACGACCAGCTGTACCCGGCGGGGCGCCACGTGCCCCAGACGTCGGGCGAGCCCAGCCGCGGCCTGCCCGAGTGGATCGGCGACGGCTCCGGCAGCATTGTCAACACGGACGTGGTGCTGTGGCACACGTTTGGCATCATCCACTTCCCCTCGCCCGAGGACTACCCCGTCATGCCTGCCGAGCCCATCACGCTGCTGCTGCGGCCGCGCCACTTTTTCGCCGCCAACCCGGTCATGGACGTGCCGCCGTCGTACTCCATCACGCCCAGCCAGGTGGCCGCGCAAAAGGGCGTCTACGACGCCACCGACAAGATCAGCACGCTGGCCGTGGGGGAGACCAGCTCGTGCTGCAAGCTGTAGGGGGGGGGGAGAGAATAAGGCGGAGAAGAGAGGAGGGGAGGGGGGGGGAATTTATCCCTAAGCGAATGATACCACGAAAAGTGTGGCAGGCAAGGCTGAACGGCGGGCGTTCTGGTTGGCTGTGTTTCGTCAGTATGTGTCTTAGTTCCTAATCTATTTTCTTGGCAGCGGCTCTGTCCACGTACGCCCATGTCCCAAGTCCGCCTATCGCTCGTACGAGTACTCGTAGACTCCCCTGTCCACAGCAGACAGTACGCCGGACTGTACGCGACAAGGCGGTGTGTTGCGTGCACAGCGTGCATTGGTGGCTCCCCGACTAGCCAAGAAGGGCCGTCGTCGGGGCTTGGCCAGTCAGTGAGCCTGTCCGCTGGCCGTTCCGCTGGTCGTTCCAAGGCTGCGAACGAGGTAGGCGACGCTGAGAACAAGAGGCCCAAATAGGAAAGAGGCCCAAATAGGCTAGTCGGGAAAATGACGGCTCGACCTTGGTCGAAGCCCCCCCGGGACACAAGGCAGAGCGAGGATGATGTCCGCCCTGTCTCTCTCTCTCTCTCTCTCTGGTCCGCCAGACTGGGGAGGTCTGCTGGCCACCTTCAGCCACGGAGGCTGCAGTGTTCTGGGCTGACGGACAGACAGATAGACAGACAGACAGACAGACAGACAGACAGACAGACAGACAGACAGACAGACAGACAGACTGGTGGACTGAATCTTCTCTCTCCTCGTCTTCCCTCTGGTACAGAACGTCTTGGCCTGGATCCTGCATTCTTTTCTTCTTCTTCTTTTTTTTTTCTCTTCTCTTCTGAACTCGCATTCCTGAGTCCTTCTGCCAATAGCAGTGTCGAGAAAGATGAGGAGACTCTTCTCTCGCCGCAAGAATACCAGGCCCTATCTGCCAGACATGGACGACAACCGCAGCAGCGACCACTTCAGCGTCGACAATGTTGCCGCCTCCATGGCCAATCTCGGCCTCCAACGTCACTCGTCCATCGCCTACCAGAACGCGCCCCCCGAGCGCTCGTACACGCCGCCGCCGCCACCCATCTTTGCCGGCTACACGGACAGCGGCGTGGGACTTGGTGCCGGCGCAAGCGTTGGGAATGGGAACGGGAACCTGAACGGGACTGGCACCGGCTATGGCACCGGCGGCACCAGCGGCACCGGCACCAGGCTGCAGCCTCCGCTGCCAGCGTCGCAGCCCTGGGAGTTCCTCCCCAACGGACCGCCGCAGTCGCGGTACGAATACGACGGAGGAGGGCCGCCCGGAGGACCAGCTCCGGCCGGGATGTCGGCAGCGCCGCCGGGGCCATACAACGGCTACGACAATTACAGCAGTAGCCAAAACCACCACCGCCACAGCTTCGGCTTCGGCTTCGGCCGCAGCCACAGCCGCAGCGACGGCGAGATTGCCTTTCAGAACGCGCCGCCTACCAGCGGGCCGTCGGTGCTGCGCAAGCCCATAACCAGGACGATGCCGCCGACCAGCGCCAACGCCAGCGCCAACGCCAGCGCCAGTGTTAGCCCCGGCACCAGCCAGTCGAGAGTCTCCTACCAGTCGTCGTCGTCGTCGTCGTCGTCGAGCAATCTGCCACCGCTGCTGCGGCCGCCGCAGTCGTCGTACCCCGTGTCGCCACGCCAGCAGCAGCAGCAGCAGCAGCAGCAGCAGAGCAGCCGGTGGTCGACGGGGACGGGGGCGACCCGGCACAGCAGTAGCGGCGGGAACGGAACCGGCGCCGGCCGCCGCGTGGTGCCGCCTCCGCCTCCGCCTCTGACGCCCTCGATCACCACGGCCGCTACCTCCGGCGCCTCGCCCGACGTCGGGGTCACCGCCGCCGACATCCACGAGGCCACCAACATGCTCCGCCAGCTCTACAAGATGGAGCTCTCCATCTACGGCGAGCGCTACGCCATCTACAACGACGACCTCGAGGAGCGCCAGAAAACCCGTCGCCGCGCCGACCTCCTCTGCCACGAAATCGAGGACCACATCTGCAACTAGCAGACCGCCGCCGATGCCTGCTGGACCCCAGGCGAGCGCCGCCACGTTGAGTACAGCCGCCAGATCGTGGGCAAGCTGCGGGAGATGGGGCAGGGGAAGTAGGGGGGGGGGAGGGAGGTGTGTCCTGGAAGAGGACATCTCGGAAAAAGACGTCCAAGGAAAGGACGTCTTGGAAGAGGACGTCTTGGAAGAGGACGTGTATGGAAAGGATGTCTTAGGAACAGACATGTGAAGAAGGGACGTCTTAAGAGAGTGTGTGCAGAGAAAGGACTTTTTAAAAGAGGACGTGTAAAGAAAGGATGTCTTAGGAAAGGACGTCTCGGAAAGGGACGCCTTAAGTGGAAGTGTTTTTCTATGGATTCCACAAGCGACGAACGGTCTCAATAGTAAGTCGAGAGTATCAGACGACTGAACAACCCAACTCGAGTGAGCAGACGCAGGAACAGGTTAGCTTGACAGGAACTTGGCAGCTATGCGAGGGTGCATCTGGCTTTGAATTCTCATTGGCAGACTGCATCTCACAATATACAGCTCTTTTAGCACGCAACAAGCAAAGCTGCCATCGGCGTCCGCGTACGGCAGAAGTGAAAAAAGGCTTGGGTTAATAAAGCTGTACTGAATTTACAGGAGTTGGTGACTACGCAGATATACGCTATAGCTTGTATTTACAGGGTCTCGACGGCAACACTAAGCTTGCAAAATTTTCAGGGACTAGCGAGGATAGCATGCAGAATCGTCGATTTAGCGACGGCGGCCAAAAAAAAAAATGGCAAAAATCAAGGGACTCTCCGGAGATCGAATCCGGGACCTCTCGCAGTGTAACTTAAGGTGTTGCCCTAAGCGAGAATCATACCACTAGACCAAGAGTCCTTGTAGTCTGTTTACGACCGGCCAGCCTGTCTTCCTTGGCCAAATGAGGGCCGTTACCCGAGAGCAATTGCGGTGTTTGCCAGATCTCTGTCGGCGGCCAGTCAGTCCATGCCAGGTCTTCTCGCAGTCCTGACAGTCCTGGAAGTCCTGGAAGTCATGGTAGTCCTTGCCCTGTCTAATGATCTTCTTGTCAATCTCCCTAGTCTGTGACCTCGTTCAGTTGATGTGAGGCTCACTCCCTTAACTTGGACAAATGGGGGGCGGAGAGGAAACAAAAGGACAAGAAAAAGCGGGGTCTAGCCACTTCGCTCCTTCTCCACTTAGGCCATGCCAAACAGCCTGACCAGTGCTTTCCTTCTGACAGGGGACCGCACCTACTCCGAGTAAGACAGTCCCGACGATAAGATAAGAAGGCAGTAAATATTTTCCAGAGCTATAGCTTCATGCGAACGCAACTACTACGCACAAACAGAACACTACAGACCTCAACTATCACGCACAGCCGGCAAATCACAGACGCAAATATGTATGCCCGGTACGTGCCGCCAAAAAAGGCGAGCAGCTCAGGTGCAAACCATGCTGCCAGCCGTGATCCTCCCAGGTCTCAGGGCTCGTCTTTTCCCCCGCCCGCGCCATTACCACCAATGCCGCAGCCACGGAAAATCGTCTTTGACGACGACGACGACACTCCTGCGCCATCTTTCATGCCTGCGCTACTGAGCACAGTCGATGACGACACAGGAGACCAGAAGCAAGAGAATTCGGAGTCACGACAAGATCAAGCCGACGCCAATGGCAACGAACCAGCAGCGAAGAGAAAGAGGAAGAGGAAGCACAAGAGAGCACATACTGAGAATGAAGAAGGCCAGGACATCAAGGCAGCCCCAGAAACGAGGATAGAGCAGGAAGCAGGCGAAGAAGAGAAGAAGAGAAAGGAGGAAGAGAAGAAGGAAAAGGGAGAAGAGAAGGAGGAAGAAGAAAAGAAGGAAGCAGGGGAAGAGGAAAATGAGAAGCAAGAAGACAAACAGGAGAAGAAGAAGAAGAAGAAAAAGAAGAAGAAGGTCAAGAAGACAGAAAAAACGGAAGATGAGACGCAGCCCAAGGACACCGCTGAGCCCGTTTCCAATCACGAGGCCGACGAGAACACGAACGCTACACCTCCTGACGAAGACACTGTCATGACAACACCACCACCAGAAGCCCCCGAGCCCGAGGAGTTGTCTTTCCGCCACAAAGCTTTGCTTCTGAAGAAGGAAAAGTCGCTGAAGGCGGCTCAGAACCTCAAGATGGCAGCCAGCCAGTCGGACGACCAAGCCGACCACCACCCCGTTGAGCTTCACGGTCTGCAACCCCTCCCTCAGCCTGCTCCTGTCGCCCACGGCCCGGTCAAGCTGGCCTACGAAACGTTGCCGCCGTGGCTGGCCAACCCGGTGCGGGTGTCCTCCAACACGCGGGCGCCCTTTTCGTCTCTGGGTGAGAGCCCCGAGTACGGCATCGATGCCCAGGCCGAGAAGGTGCTACGGGGCCACGGATGGGTCGACGCGTTTGCCGTGCAGACGGCCGTCATACCCATGCTACTGCCCACGCGAAACCGCCGCACCGACCTCGTCATTAATGCAGCCACGGGCTCAGGCAAGACTCTGGCCTACGTGCTGCCCATGGTGCGCGACCTCAGTCGCAACCACAGGACGCGGCTGCGGGCCCTCATCGTCGTGCCCACGCGCGAGCTGGTGCAGCAGGTGCGCGACGTGTGTGAGACGTGCGCCCGCGCCTACACCGCCTCGCCCGAGGGCCGCCGCGTGCGCGTCGGCGTGTCCATGGGCAGCCAGTCGTTCAAGAAGGAGCAGGCGAACCTCATGGACCAGGAAGAAACGTACGACCCCACGTCGTACCAAGACATGCTGGAGCTCATCAGGCAGTTCCCATCCAAGAAAGCACTCCCCACGGCCTCCACCAGCGGCCGGTTGACCAACCCGGCCAGCCTGCCCACGCCCGGTCACATCGTCGAGCCAGTCTCGAGCGTCGACATCCTCGTCTGCACACCGGGCCGGCTCGTCGAGCACATTCAGTCCACGCCCGGCTTCACGCTTGACTTTGTGCGATGGCTCATCGTCGACGAGGCCGACAAGCTGCTGGGGCAGAGCTACCAGCAGTGGCTCGAGGTGGTCATGGCGAAGCTGCACCCCACGACCACGCCGACGGACGCCTCGTACCGGGAGTCGCGGCTGGGCGCCCGCAACTTTTCCGACTCTCGCGAGTTCGGCGTGCGCAAGGTCATCCTGAGCGCCACCATGACGCGCGACCTCGGCCTGCTCAACAGCCTCCGGCTCAGCCGGCCGCGGCTCGTCGTGCTCGAGGGCACGCCGCACGAGGTCCAGGCCGACGGCGGCGGCGGCGGCGGCGGCGGCGAGAGCAGTGCCAACAACGACGGCAACAGAGACGGCCAGGCCGAATTTGTGCTGCCTGAGCGCCTGCGCGAGTCAGCCGTCAAGGTGCGGGACGAGTCGCAGAAGCCGCTGTACCTGGTGGACCTACTGAGTTCGCAGTTGGGCATCGCCAGCGAGAGTGACACGTCTTCGAGCGGCAGCGACAATGACAACGACAACGACAGCGACGACAGCGACGACAGAGATGACAGCGATGACAATGGTGATGGCGACGACGACGACGGCTCCTCACAACAGGCCAAGTCGGCTACGCCAGCATCCCATCCCTCCGGCGGGGCCCTCGTCTTTACAAGATCCAACGAAAACGCCCTGCGACTGTCGCGCCTGCTGGCGCTGCTGGCGCCGCCGCTGGCGCGCCAGGTTGGCACCATCACGTCGACGACGCGCACGTCGGAGCGCCGCAAGACGCTGCACGCCTTTGCGGCCGGCCGCCTGCGCGTCGTCGTCGCCACCGACCTCGCAGCCCGCGGCATCGACGTCGCGGGCATCAATCACGTCATCAACTACGACATGCCCCCGAGTGTTCAGGTCTACGTCCACCGTGTCGGCCGCACCGCCCGCGCCGGCCGCCCGGGCCACGCCTGGACCCTCTTCACCAAAAAGGAGGCCGGCTGGTTCTGGCCCGAGCTCGCCGGCCACGGCGTCAACCGCAACACGGGCCGCTCCTGTGTGATTCAGCGCGCCCACAAGGTGGCCACCGTCGAGGTGTCCAGGCGCGTGGGGCGCGACGGACAGGACATGCAGGACATGCAGGATGTGCAGGATGTGCAGGACGCACAGGATGCACCGGACGGGCGCCGCGGAGACTTTGACGAGGCCAGGATCGAGGCGTACGAGGCGGCCCTTGCTCAGCTGGGCACAGAGGCCGCAGGAGAGCGCAAGTAAAGGCTGCGCAGGAAAAGACATATATTTACACTAAAGAGGCGCATGGCGTTTAAAAAGGGCGTTGTTTGTTATGGGATTGAGGGGTGTGGTTAGGGGTGGTGGCTACGAGTATTAGACCTAACTGTTGCCACTGTTACAATTAATGCCACGACTGTTACAGCGCTATCTTTCATGTTCTGAGCATGCTCGTAGTCACGCTTTAGGTGTGTAACCCCTAGTCACCTCCACTACAGCGACCACCATTGCCGGCGTGGTCCGTGCACCTGATTACGTAGCTCTTAATATTACTCGACAGGTGGACGACCTCGAAGCTGTCTCGACTTCCCCCTCGAACCAAACACCATCGCCCACCATGGCGCGCCGCACGTACAACATTGCCATGGTCAGCGACTTCTTCTTCCCGCAGCCTGGCGGGGTGGAGAGCCACATCTACCAGGTGGCGACGAAGCTGGTCGACCGGGGCCACAAGGTGGTGATCATCACGCACGAATACGCCGACCGCAAAGGCGTGCGATATCTGACCAACGGCATCAAGGTGTACTACGTGCCGTTCCTGGTCATCTTCCGGTCGGCGACCTTTCCGACGGTGTTTTCCTTCTTCCCCATCTTCCGCAACATTGTCATCCGCGAGCGCATCGACATTGTGCACGGCCACGCGAGCCTCAGCAGCCTCTGCCACGAGGCCATCCTGCACGCCCGCACGATGGGACTGCGCACCGTCTTCACCGACCACTCGCTGTTTGGCTTTGCCGACGCCACGAGCATCCTGGCCAACAAGCTGCTCAAGTTCTCGCTGAGCGACGTGGACCACGTCATCTGCGTGAGCCACACCTGGTGGGTTTTTTTGTTCTGCCTCTGCCTGGTGCTCTGTCTTCTGTCTTGCTCCTCCACTGACCCAGCCAGCAAGGAAAACACGGTCCTGCGGGCGTCGCTGGACCCGCTGATGGTCTCGGTGATCCCCAACGCCGTGGTGGCCGAGAACTTTAAGCCGCTGTCGCACGAGGAGATGCAGAGCCGGCAGGCCCAGGCCCAGGCCCAAGCCCAGGCCCAGGCTCGCTCGGCGTCCGGCCACTGCAAGAAGCCGGCGCCCTCGTTTGGCCTGACGCCGCCGGCGCACCAGCTGGGCCCGCACGACCCCATCACCATTGTGGTCATCTCGCGGCTCTTTTACAACAAGGGCACCGACCTGCTGGTGGCGGCGATCCCGCGCATCCTGGCCAGCCACCCCAACACGCGCTTTATCATTGCGGGCTCGGGCCCCAAGGCCATCGACCTCAAGCAGATGATTGAGCAGAACGTGCTGCAGGACCGGGTGGAGATGCTGGGCCCCGTGCGCCACGAGGAGGTGCGCGACGTCATGGTGCGCGGCCACATCTACCTGCACCCGTCGCTGACCGAGGCCTTTGGCACCGTCATTGTCGAGGCGGCCAGCTGCGGCCTCTACGTCGTGTGCACCCAAGTCGGCGGCATCCCCGAGGTGCTGCCCTCGCACATGACCGTGTTTGCCCGCCCCGAGGAGGACGACCTGGTCGCCGCCACCGGCCGCGCCATTGCCGCCGTCCGCGCCAACAAGGTCCGCACCGAGCGCTTCCACGACCAGGTCCAGGCCATGTACTCGTGGACCAACGTCGCCGCCCGCACCGAGCGCGTCTACAACGGCATCACCGGCAACATTAGCGAGGCCGAGTTCTACGGCTACGACCTCGCCGCCGCCGGCAGCGCGGGGAGCGCTGGCCCCTCGGGCTGGAGCGCCACCCGCGGCCGCTCCGGCGTCCAGAGCTTTGCCCTCATCGACCGCCTCAAGCGCTACTACGGCTGCGGCATCTGGGCCGGCAAGCTCTTTTGCCTCTGTGTCATTGTCGACTACCTCCTCTTTCTCTTTTGCGAGTTTGTCTGGCCGCGCGACAGCATCGACATCTGCCCCGACTGGCCACGCAAGGCCCTGCCCGAGAAGGAGGCCAGGGAGACCAGAGAGGCCAAGGAGACCAAATGAGGGCGTGAGAGCCCACGACACGACAGACGACAGCCCACGAGAGTGCGCCGGCCGCACAGGACATCCTCTTCCGGCATCGATTCAGGATACCCAATGCAGCAATGCAGTGTATGATACCACGATACATCCGACCAGTAATATAATGTAATACAATAGAGAAACAAAAGTCAAATCATCCAAAATGGAGGTCAAAATACACAAAAAAATAAAAGATCAAAAAAAATACATGAAAAACAAAATAAAAAAAAGAAGACACGAAAAAAGGAAAAAATTATTACAAAAAAGCAAACTTTTTCAACACTTCCACTGTCCCTACTTCTCCTCTCATTCTCCCCTCGGCCCTGCCACGATGCTAAACTGCCCGCCTGCGCCGGCCCACGTCACCGCCCGGCCCTTGAGCGCCTTGCAGGTGAGCGGCCGCGCCGTCTCCACGTCGTCGTAGCTGCCCAGCCCCAGCTGGCCCATGGTGCCGAAGCCGGCCGCAAACGCCTGGCCGGCGTCGTCGACAAACAACGTGTGACCACTGCCGCAGCCCACGTGCGCCGCGTGGCCCGCCAGGCTGGGCGCCGCCACCACGGCCACCGGTCGCAGGCAGATACGCGGCTTGCCGTGCTCGTCGCGGCGCACAAGGCTCTCGTCGGCCAGCTGCTCCGCCGTCAGCTCCACGCCCAAATGTCCGCCGTCGATGCGGCCCCACACGAGGCACTGCCGGTCGCCGTTGCTGCCGCTGTTGCTGTTGCTGTTGCTGTTGCTGTTGCTGTCGCTGTCCCTGCCTCGGCCCCGGCCTCGCCCGCTGCCCGCCACAACGATTGCGGCCGAGTGGTGACTGCTGGCCGCCAGCTCGATCACGCCGGCGTGCGAGAGTGCCGGAATCTTGGCCGGGTACGGCACCACCGCCCGGTCGCTGCCTGCTGTCACCGTGTCTCCGGCCTGTCCAAAGTTGTTGGACCCCCACCCCCACACGTGGCCGCGGCCGTCGACGGCAAACGAGTGGTACCCTCCCGACGCAATGTAGCACACGCCTGCACGGCTCACCTCGATGCGGTGGGGCAGATAGGCCTCGCGCACCTCGTCGTGTTTGCTGCTGCTGCTGTTTCTGCTGTCGTCGTCGTCGTCATCGTCGTTAGCCACGTCTGGCAATGGATGGCCCAGCTGGCTCTGCTGGCCCACGCCCCACGCCCAGAGCTCGCCGTGGACGTCACGCGCGAGCGCGTGGTTGGCGCCGCAGACGATCTGCACCACGTCGGTGAGGCCCGGGATCAGCCGCGGCGTGGGCTGCACCTTGATGAGCTTGCCGTCCTCGTCCAGGCTGAAGCCCTTGTCGCCCGTGTTGTTCTGCCCATTGTCAGAAACCTGCAAATGCAAAAAACGCCGCTGCCATAGGTGCTAGCCCAGAATGATACCCACCAGAAAGGTCCCCCAGCCGTAGACGAGCCCGGTCGTCGTCAGCGCCAGGCTGCAGCTGTCGCCGGCGGCCACCTGCGCAAACGTTGTGCCGTCCGGGAAGCTGCTGGCAGGGATCGCCGTCGGTGTCGACTCGAGCGGGTTCAGCCCGTCCGAGTCCGAGTCCGAGTCCGAGTCCGCGCCGTCCCCATCTTCGTCAATGTCCCGCATCGCACCCTCCCACTCCGTGTCCCGCCCAAGCGCCCCCTTGTCGTTGACGCCCCACGTCACAATCTGGTTGTCGCGCGTCAGGGCCACGCTGTGCACCCCGCCGCACGCAACCTGCACCACGGCCAAGCCGTTTTCCTTGCCGGCATCCAGAAACGGGTTCAGCTTCGGCCGTAGCGCCTCCTTGACCTTTGGGCCGAGCCCCAGCTCGCCGAGGTCGCCGGTGCCAAACACATAGACGTTCAAGACGTCCGTCGGAGCCGCGTTCAGAGCAGGAGGCAAAGCTGTCTCGGCGTCAGCACCCAAGAAGCAGCGGTTTGACGAAACCAATGGAGAAGAGAGAGAGAGAGAGAGAGACAAAAAGGGGGCAGTAACGGGCTTACAGGGTGGACCAGTGGCGACACGCTTCTTGGGCGCTGCCTTGGTGGCGCGAGGGACCGCCTGCTTAGGCTGGGCCGCCTGCTTCAGGACCCGCGGCTTCTTCGCCGGACGAGCGCCAGACGCGTCGTCCCGGGTTCGTTTCCGGGCTGGGCCGTTGGTTGGCTCGTCTTGTAGTCGTGGCGACGCGTCTAGAGCTGGGATCAGTCAGCAACCATGCACGCATTGACAGCGCGGGAAACACGGAACACGGGGGGGGGGGGGACCGACTTTTGGTGGTGGCCGCAGCCTTGGCAGAGGCCTTCTTCGGCGGCGCACCCTTCTTGGGAGCTGTGGCTTTCTTGGGTGCCGCGGCCTTCTTGGGTGCCGTCTTGGCTGAGCGCGTCGTCTTTTGGACCTTTCCAACAGCAATTTTGGCCGTTTTGGCTGCCGTTTTGGCTGCCGCTTTTGGTGGCATTTTTGCGACGTGATTGCAGCCGGCAGTTACAGGCTGGATAGGAAATGAGATGCAAGTGGTGTGAAAAGAAGAGAGGCACAAAAAAACAGTTTGTTTTCATCGAAAAAAAGGATAGCCGTTCCTGCCGTCCGGAAACGGTAATGTACGTGGTCATGTGACCATTTCAGCATCACGTGTCGTCGACGTCTTCGGGTTGACTGTGATTTGGTTTGTAGTTTTTTTGTTTTTGTTTTTGTTTTTGTTTGGGGGCGGTCAAACGGAGGCTTAACGGTCCTGTGCTGTGGCTAGAAGGTCTGGGGGAAGAGGCTTGGGATGTTGATCGAGCCATATGTTCAGCAGTTGTGGCTGCATGGAGTTGCCCTTGTGGCTGCTGAGAATCGATCACAATTGGAACTGTAGAAACCGTCGCACTAGCATCGTCGTGTTGAATCACAAGTCTCGGGCTGGTTGATGTGCTGGCTGGTAGTTGTGCTTGCTGCTGGTTGTGTTGCTGGCTGGTAGTTGTGCTTGCTGCTGGTTGTGTTGCTGG